>OZ010599.1:100065109-100097609 GCA_963932145.1 Acanthosepion lycidas
GAAAATATTCGTCCTTGGACAGGATTCGAACCTGCATCCTATACGGAACCGTCATTTACGCTGACGTGCCTAACCTCTCGGCCACCAAGGATCGTTCGGTAGGCAAGGTCGAATTTACTGCTTATAAATATATATATATTAATATAATATATTTATTTCAGTATTCCCTGCTTGTGTCATGGTTTCCAGATAATTTTAATTGTTCTTCTGTTTGAAATCCTCTCAATTGAAAAATTCCACAAATTGAAAAGAGAACATCAACAGAAGCTGATAAAGTAAGTAAAAATTAAATTACTTTTCATTTTTCATTATTTAAAGCAACAGATTAAAGAAGTATTTTTTCTGAGATAAGATCGATTTGGAATATCAGACGGCTTAAAAATTCCATTTTTTTTTTTTTTTTTTTATATCAAAATCTTTCTCTTGTTAGGGTTTTATTTTAGCCAACATTTTTATCAAGTATCCTGTTTTGATTCTACTGTTTTTTAAATTTTTTTTTTTTACTTAAAAGTAATCCAAGTTTTAAGAATCAATGTATAATAGTAACAGCAAATTGCCTGAGAAATTCAAATGAAAGACCAGAGCACACAACATCTGAAAGATTGGGATGAAAGACAAGGAAACTGGCCCCAAAGAATCAATGTATAATTGTAAGAACACCTTGTCTAAGAAATTCAGATAGAAAGAACGCCAGAGGGTACAGCACCTGAAACATTGGGATAAAGACAAAAAAGACAAGGAAACTGGTCCCAAAGAATCAATGTATAATTGTAAGAACACCTTGTCTAAGTAATTCAGATAGAAAGAACGCCAGAGGGTACAGCACCTGAAACATTGGGATAAAGACAAAAAAGACAAGGAAACTGGTCCCAAAGAATCAATGTATAATTGTAAGAATACTTTGTGTCAGAAATTTACAAAAAAGATTTGAGGGTACAATGGTTGAAACAAGAAAAGGATTATAAAGTGGCTTGGAATGAATCATTATGTAATCTTCTTTTTATTTTTCTTATAAAACTGTGTTTTTAATGTTTTTTTTTTGTTTTTTTCTTTTGGTTGAAGATGCCTGAAGTCAGTTTTGAAATATTTTGAGAATTTAAAGACTTTCACTAATTTAGAAAAGAACAAATGGAATGAAAGTGTGGAATCCACAGTGAAAGAGTTGAACGCCATTTCATCACATTGGCTGCCCTTAAGAAAGCACGAACCTATTTATGAAAATAGTTTGTAAGCTAATAACGAAGCAGCAGATGAACTTTGTACATTTTCATTTGTATTCAAGAATCATAAATAAACAAAAAAAAACTACTGAAGCATTAGTAGCAATGAATTTTTCGACTTACATTTTCTTTCATTTGAATTCCTTTTTTCTTAATGACGACTCTCAGATGATGATTCTACAATTGTGTGCATCAGGAATAAAAAATAAGAATCCATTGAAACTTGAATCCATACTCCTTACACTAGGTGGGCTCTCTTTCTGTGACAGCTGCCCTACTGTTTAAGCTACAAAGTGTTATATTTTGGTTTTAGATGTTATATAAGAAATTTTTGTTACTTAAAAACATTATTTTTAATCAATACTTGTATTTGTGTAGACACATCATTTTTTTTTTTTTTTTTTTTTTTTTTACCAGCCTGCACACTCAAGAAAACTTATTAAAGAAACTGCACCCCCAGCAGGATTCAAACCTGAGTCCCTCGTTGCAGGAGAAACAACTGTCTGATCTACAAAGAGCTTCACCACCAAGCAAGGTTCTATTTGCCTTTAAAAACATGCTCACTCCTTCTGATTTTTTCAAAATAAACAGTTTAACATAATATAGAGCATCTACTCAAACATGGGTATCCACTAAAAATAAAGTACAAAGTAATAAAAATATGTTTGATTTTAAAAAAAAAAAGAAAAAGCAATAACCATTAAATCTTTAAAATTTGCTTTGTTTATGTTTTGGATATGAAACTGAGGAGATATGCGTTTCAAGAAAATCTTAACAAACGAATGTACTTTAAAAAAAAATGCAAATAGCTAAGCAGATAACATCTGATCAGATGGGGGTTTCTCCTATAAAGGTGAACACAAGTTCAAATTCTGATAAAGGGCGCATTTTCTTTTATAAGTTTCTTGAGTGCACAGGATGGTAGGCAAAATAAACACTATTTGAAATAAAATGCAGCATCTACTCAAATATGGCTATGAATTAAAAATAACATTTGAAGTAATGTTAGATTAACAAAAAATTAACCATAATGATATATAGAAATGTTGGAATTTTAATGATTCTGAGGCATTATTTTAAACTGGGCATGAAAGGCACTGAAGATGCTCAAAGAATTTGGGAAGTGTAAGGAAAGTAAACAGTATCTGACCATAGTGTCAAAAACTGGCTTACCGTTTTTAACAGTGGTGACTTTCCTTTGAAATAAACCCCAGAAATAGACAACCATTTGTTGAAATGCTTTAAAACACAGTCAATAACACAACTAACACTTACTCATTGAAAAATACCACATAGAGCATATATATATATATATATATATATATATATATAATAGCTGGCCACTCAAATTCAAGGATACCTGTCTACCAGGGCAGCTAACCAATCCTTATTGCAGATGCTTGCTCAGGTACATTTGTGTCTGTTCAACACCCACAGAGCTCACCTGTGGCTCATACGGCAACTATGCTGACCAGACCTTAGTTACAGTTTCTGGGAGAGAACGTGCTATCGAGAAAGATCAACAATCTGAACAACACAAGCACACTCAAACCCTCAGTCACAATGACTTGTGACTTTGTGCTAGCACATCTATTGACAGCCCCAAGTATTCCATCTACCCAATTAACTCACATGGCTTGGGTCAACCTGTGGTATGGTTTTAAGGCACTTTCTAAAGGTGCCACACAGTGGGATCATCCCCACTCTAGACTGATAACATCAGGAAGTCTCCTTCCTGACAAATTGACCATCATGAGATTCAAACCCAAGTCTCATGGAAAGAAATTGAACGCTCTAACCACTCAGCCACGTGCCCATATTTCATATATATATATATATAATATATTAATATTAGGTTGTTGCAAAAATAATATCGTTTTTTGATGTTAAAAAATACGTCAAAAACGGTATTATTTTTGCACCAACCTAATAATATTAGTAGTAAATATACACATACAATGCAATCATATATCTACCCCTCTCTATAGCTTTCATTCACTCTAACATTCGTCCCACACTCTCATACATACACTCTCACTAAATTTTATTTTTTATTCTTGGAGTTGTTTTTTCTGTTTTCTTTTTGAATTTATAGGTCTGATGAATTGGATCATATTTATGATTCCAATGGAATAAATTATGACCATGGAATATTAGAGTTTAAGCCTTTTTATTATATATATATATATATATATATATATATAGAGAGAGAGAGAGAGAGCACATGTGGCCTGACGATTGCATATAGCATAAAACAGACTGTCGCCTCTAAGTGTTGACTTCTATGTTCACTTTTATATTTACACACGCTCTATCTCTGATATTGAGCACTTTATGCAATAAATATAGCACACCTTAAGACTATATTTCTCCATATATATATATATATATATATATATATATCCAAGTATATGATTGGTGTATATGGAATGAATTCCAATAACCAACAATTACTATTCTTAAAAGAGTGCTCAATATAAAGTAGAGCAGATATAATTATTTATTTAAAAAAAATTTATAGCAAATATGTTATAAACATAAATGTTATAACATAAATATGTTATATAACATATTTATGTTATAAATTTTTTTTAAATAAATAATATATATATATATATATATATATATATATATATATATATAATATATGATATATGATATTGCACATTGAGTGCTGGTTTTAATAAAATAGTGCTTGATGCAATATAGCAGAGCTATTAAGTATTAACATTTGTTTTTCATTATATAATAATTTTTGCTTTGTCTTTGATATAGAGCTCTCTATGAATCTATACCCTCTTGGAAATTCCATACAGATTACCAATAATTTTATTATATAAGTAGACATTAGAGTCAACACCCAGTAGTGATTGTCAGGTCATAAAACTGATACCTGTGTATAAGCATGAAGCAGATTATTTACACTATTTGCATTGTTTGGACTGTTGTTCTCATCTTGATTGTCATATTCACAGTGTTTTGGGCATCGTACGCTCCAGCCTTCTTCAGGTGATTGGAATTTCAAACGGAATCCTTTATTTCATCCACAGGGGCAGATTGTTTTAGTTCAACATGCCATGCTTCTACCGGATGTCTCAGTTATCTCCCTTTAACTGAACTCTCTAGGTTTTTGTTCAACACTGCAGTAACCAAGTATTGAACTCACAAGTCACTGGATCCAACCAACTTTTATCCACTGAATTATGTGTTCTTGAGGGCACATTGAGAGTT
The DNA here is from genome assembly GCA_963932145.1 of Acanthosepion lycidas. Classification (NCBI taxonomy): domain Eukaryota; kingdom Metazoa; phylum Mollusca; class Cephalopoda; order Sepiida; family Sepiidae; genus Acanthosepion; species Acanthosepion lycidas. Next base: position 100,069,561 of record OZ010599.1, read on the forward strand.
GAATTAAAGGGAGATAACTGAGACATCCAGAAAAGGTATAGCATGTGGAACTAGAGCAGTCTACTCCGGTGGACAAAATAAAGTGTTCAGTTTGAAATTCCAATCACCTGAAGAAGGCCAGAGTGTACAAAAGCTGAAATGTTATGAATATGGCAACAAAGATGAGGAACAATGTAAATAGTGCAAACAATTACAATATCTCATCTCGAAAATATAGGCAGATAATGAAGCAGACTCACTGTTGGGTGGTGACTTTAATATCTACATTTTATATTTACATACACTCTATTCCGGATATTTAACCCATAAATATATCATACCTTAAAACTATTTTTTTTCATATATATATATATATATATATAGTTTTAAGATATTGGCCTGACTCTAGTCTTGCTTACTATTTTTCTTTTTAGTGTGTGTATATATATATATGACAGCAAAAAAACAAATTACCTCAACATCAGAAGAGACTATTTTAACCCGTCCTTTAATGTTAAAGAAAAGTTTGAAATAATCTGTTCTGATGCTGATTTTTGTTTTTCTGTTGTAAAAAATACATATGCTCTGTTAAAATAAAAACATTAAGCTCTCTGTGGATCAGTTTTAATAACCATTATTACTAGGATCCACCTGGATTATATACCAACGGATCGATTACCTGTACTATATATATATATATATATATATATTTATTACTTTGCCATCTAAGCACTAATTAAAATAAAAATAAACAATAAATATTCATATATATATATGTATGTATGTGTGTGTGTGTGTGCATATATCTGCAGGTATATACATACACACAAACAACAAACTTAATCTTCCTTAATTAATACCTTAATATTTAAGACAATACAAGGCAAGAAAAAAATGGAACAAAAACTACTAGTTACTGAACAAAAAGGAAACAATAAATGATAATATATAAACAAATATTTACTGACTAAACATTAATCAAATATATGTTGGTGTGCGTGTGTGTGTATCTGTGAATGGATGCACGTGTGTTTTTTTTATCTGTGAATGCATTCATGAGTGTGTATGTGTTTATCTGTGTATGCATGTGTGTGTGTTTATCTGCATGCACTTGTGGGTGTTTATCTGTGCGTTCACATGTGTGTTTATCTGTAAGCATGCATGTGTGTTTTTATCTGTATACATACATGCATGTGTCTGTGTGTTTATTTATGCATGCATGTGTGTTTATCTGTAAGCATGCATGTGTGTGTTTTTATCTGTATACATACATGCATGTGTGTCTATGTTTATGCATGCATGTGTGTGTTTCTCTGTGAATGCATGCATGTATGTGTGGTTATGTGGGTGGGTGTCTATGTTTATCTGTGCATGTATGTGTGTATATTATATACCTTATATGCGTATATTCAAACAACAAAGAAAAGGCTCCATAAAACACCCGGTCTTGAAAGGACTTTCAATCTGTGGTTGACTAGGGCAGGAAATGGCTTGTAAACTTTAATGCCTCCAAAACAAAACTCCTCTCATTTACTCACCATAGAGAACCTTTCCTGCCTCCCATCAGCATGGCTGATGCTCAACTCCATGTGAATGTCCCTCTGTGCCTTCTTGGTCTCCTGTTTTCCACTGGCCTGAGGTGGAACAATTACATTGAATCAATAGCTTCCTCTACCGCAAGGAAATTTGGATCTCTGTGTCGCATCAGGTTTTGTCCATCCTTTAAATCTACAAATCAACCATTCATCCTTGCACTGAATACAGCTGCCATATATGTTCTACTGCCCTCGCTGTTCATCTTGAGGTCCTCAACAAAATCCAGAGATGGATATGCAATATGATGGGTCCTGATCTGGCATTTCGTCTACAGTCACTTTCTCACAGACATGCCATGGTTTCCCTTTGTCTTTTCTACAAATATTTTCATAGCAGCTGCTCTGACAAGCTACTTTCACTGGTACCCCCAACCACATGAATTTAAGCATGCTACTAGGTTGACATCTCAATCTCACCCTTTCATTGTCAAAACAGTTAACTGTAACCATCTCTTCTACTCCAACAGCTTCTTCTCTCGCACTTCTCACCAGTGGAACTCCCTTTCTCCTACTTGCTTCCCTGATAGCTATAATCTTCAAATATTCAAATGTAATGTCAATCAACATCTGATGCTTTGATTCTGATCCACATTCTTCTCTATATCCTTTCCTCAAATGCCCCTCTTTACTCTTGCTCTCAATCCTCTGTAACCCCTTGCATGCTAGTGGCACTCCCACCTTGTTTGGGGCAAAATGCTTAAAAAATATACCAACCACTCATAATTAATACCTTAACATCTGAACTACCACCAAGCCATATAATAAAAAACAAACACTTTACCATTTAAGCATTAATTAATATATTAATATAAAAGCATAAATACATGTGTACAAGTGTTTGTGTACATTTGTATGTATATATGTATGTATATACATGTGCATGAATGTCTGAATTTAAGCATATGCATACAAATTACACCACTAAATAAAATTTAATTACATAACTAATCACCTATAATTAACATCCTAATACTTAAGATACCACCAAATCAAATAAGAAAAATGAAATAATGGCCAAGTGAAGACATATTTATCTTATCATTTAAGCATTAATAATAAAAAACAATATTTTTAAATAAAAAAAAATGAAATGCACCTATATTTTCCAAACACAAGAATGCCCTAAAACACTCAAGAATTAATAAGAGCAGTGACTGTCTGAAAAACCAGATGTTGATTTGTTACATTTGTCTCTGACATTCAAAATTGAAAAAGAGAAAGTATTTTGATCTGATAGCTTTTATCACTTTAAACATTATTTTTAGTGGATATTTGTATTTGAGTAGATGCTCCATTTATTTATTAAACAGTGTATTTCTTTATTTTTGTCTACCAGCCACAATGTATATGTATGTATGTATGTATGTATATATATATATATATATATATATATATATATATATTGTAAGTGATCTGGGATTGCAAAGGAAATGTTTGTCGCAGATTATTTCCACGTCGCCGAGAATAAAACACTAAGTTCAGACTCAAACAGACAGAAAGAAAATGCTGAAAACTCAATTCGCAAGTACTATTTCACAAATCAGAATGCACGCAACCAGTCAGAAAAATAACTCCCTCGCTAACCAATGCCGAAATCGCCGACTTTTTTCCCCCAATTCAAGAACACCAACTGCTTTTATCAGCCGAACATTTTTTTCCATTTGTCGACAGCTGGGAAAGGATGTTCAGTAATTTGCATATCAACATATTTTTATTGCGACGGACTTGTTTTTTAATTCAAATATTCCATTTTCAGCATGTCATGTGGAATACGTGGCCTTTTGTTTGGTAGTAATATTCTTTTTTGCCACATTTTCTGTCGTAGAATACACGCAATGTGCTGTCACTTGGTTTGACAAGGTAAGCTGCCGTTTTCTTCACTATATATATATATATATATATATATATATATATAAAGTAATAAATATTTTAATTTTTGATCTGATTGCTTTTATCACTTTAAACATTATTTTTAGTGGATATTTGTATTTGAATAACTACTCTGTTTATTTATTAAACAGTATATGTATTTATCTCCATCTATCAACCTGAATATTCGAGAAATCTTATTAGAGAAAAATAAGCACTCTCTGGCAGTATTCAAACCTGCGTTCATTTAGAAGAAACCGTCATTAGATCTTACAGCTTGTAAGAGCTCTGTAGCAATAAGATTTCTTGCACATCCTTAGGAGATGAATAAGTAGATTCTTTTTCCTCTTAAGTCAATTTAATGACCAGAGTTTCTTAGGAATCCTGTCTCAAACCCACTTTTGAATTGTCAGACAAAGTTCTTTTAGTGTTTTTAGATAGCCATAAAATTAAGGTCCTTTGAAAGACTGACTGCCCAAAAACTGTCTGTGGGATCTGCCATTCCAGTTTGTGGAACACAAGAGGATGTAAATTGGTGGTGGGTCCACCAGCCAGTATCCATATAATGGGCAGTCAGTGAGATGGCCAGGCAATATGTTTTCTGTGGCAGGAACTTAAGTGAGAAATCATATTTTTTTGCTACTTCCCAACCAAACAAATGTCTTGAAAAGCATTTGTTGTTATTTCTTTGTTGATAGCATTCACAGCCATATTCAACATGAATCTGTGCATCATAGCAAGTGCCAGTGTATTTGCATACAGCCAATGTCAGATGTTATCCACAGGTTGTGCAGTTACATGCAGAATTGCATCATCACAGTTCGTTGCATTCACTTAAACGCAGAAGCCCTTGAGAAAGGTAGGAATCCATCTCTTCTCCTACCAGTCTACTAGGACAGCTAGACAATCCCTGTTGCAGACGCTTGCTCAGGCACATTTGTTTATTCAACACCCACAGAGCCCCCTCCTGTGGTTTATATTGCAACTATGCTGAGCGAACCTTAGTTACAGTTTCTGGGAGAGAGCTCATTATCTGGTATGATTAACAGTCTAAACACGATGACTTGCGACTTTGTGCTCACACAACCATCGATGGCTCCGAAAGGATTCTGTCTACCGAGTTTCACTCATAAGGCTTGGGTCGACCTATGATATGGTTTTCAGGCACATTCCAAAAGTGCCGCATGCTGAGATCGCCTCCTCCAGGCTGATAACATGAAGAAGTCACCTTCTTGACAAATCAACCATGGTGAGATTCAAACCCAGGTCTCATGGTCAGAAAGTGAATGATTCTAACCACTTGGCTATGTTTATGCATGCATGCATGCATGTGTGTGCGTGTGTGTGTGTGTTTGTATATATATATATATATATATATATATATATATATGTACTTTTTTTTATTTATTTTAGGATATTACATCAAAAACAAAGAAATGCTATGCTTCAATGCATATTAACACATCTCACCAGGCTTTAGTTGGTGAGTAGACGATTTATTGAGATTTAAAAACAAGATATACCTCTTTTTTAACAAGAAAAAAAAAGAAAAAGAGTAAGAAAGAAAGAAAATAGAGGAGATGTTTGCAATGTTTTTGTTTTTATTCACATTGGAATGGTCTATGCTAAGTTCAACATAAGGGGAAAAATGAAAGATTAAAAGCAATCATACGTAAGAGGTCATGACCCACTGATTTAGAACTGTAGATGGCATCCAGACGTCATATTCAATTCAGATGTAAATGACTACACTAATTTTAAGTCAAGACCTCTTTTAAATTGAATGTTATGAACGTTGGAATTGGACTCTATTCGTTCTTATTTTACATGGAGATATATACATATATATATATTATATTTACATACACTCTATCTCTGATATTGAGCACTTTATCCCATAAATATAGCATACCTTAAACTATTTTATCATATATATATATATATATATATATATATATATATGGTTTATTTTAGGATATTACAAAAACATGTAAAAAAATGCTACATGTAAAAAAAAAAAATGGTGTGTAGACAATTTATTAAGATTCAAAAATAAGATACACCCTTTTTTCACAAGAAAAGGAAGAAAAGAAAAAGAGTAAGAAAGAAAAGAGAGTAGATGGTTGCAGGGTTTGTTTTGTTTTGTTGTTAATCAGATGAATCACTCATTAGCCTACACTTAGTTCATTCTCATTTTACGTTATATATATATATATATATAAAGAAATATAGTCTTAAGGTGTGCTATAGTTATGGGATAATGTGCTCGATATCAGAGATAGAGTGTGTGTAAATATAAAAGTGAACATTGAAGTCAACACTTAGAGGCAACAGTCTGTTTCAATGTTCACTTATATATACACTGCGTGCCAAATTATTATCAAGATAACTTTTCTTCTAATATTTCAAAAACCGTCCAATCAATTCACACAAAAGTTTTACACAATGTTGGCAAAACTGACCTGCACAATCACTGAAATTTTCATACTGATCTGCACAATGTAAACAAACTGGTGCCATATTTGTTATCAGCACGGTGATTTGAGCGTGCCAAATTATTACAAAGGTTTAGTAAAATTCCCAGAATTGAGCAAACGAAACGTTTATTAATGTTGCATGTTTTTTTCCAATTTCGCTAAATATTCTGCATCCTTTTTACTTGTTTGTTCTCAGAAATGTTCCCTTCCTTCTGTTAACTCAGGCATACGAGTGAGATATCCAAACCACTTGATCCTCTGTCACTTGATATATTGTATGATTGGTATTGATCCTACCGTATCTCTTATTACTTCATTCCTGATCTTGTCTTGCCTGGTGTTGTTCACTGCTTTCCTCAGGCATTTCATCTCCCAAGGGGTTTTGTTTTTCTGTATATTAATACAGAATAAGTCTAATTTTTAAGAAAAGGCTTTTAGAACACATTTGCAATCTAGCAACAGACATAATTTAGCTTGAATCTGGAGTGAAACTTCATTGAACTTTCAAAAAATCCATGTAAATGTCACATTTGTGATGCCTGATTTCCATGGCAAAATTTTTCTCACTCATATTTTCCAAGAAATTAACTATTGTACAAAACAGGTTTACAAATCAGGCCAGGCACTTTCCTTTTGAAAACCAACAGACTTCCATATGGATAATAAGTCTTATGTGCTGTTCTTTGATAACAATATAAAACTTACAAAAAGTCTGTCATATTTGCTTGTGAGATTTTATTTTATTGACTGTTTTAATAACTACTGTCAATGTCTCATGAAAATCAAGGCCAATATTTTTGGCGACTGAATGGCGACAATGCGCCATGCAATGCACAACAAGAATAGAAGAACATATATTTTTTAAATGCACAAAAAATCCTTTATGTGTACCAAACATGGATGGAGCACCATCAGTTGTGCAGGATACCAAGTTTTCAAAGGGTACCTGATTTTTGTCAAACTAAGATTTTGAAGCTTCAGAAATGGATAATTAAGAAGTATCAATTTCTAAAAGTTTCACAAACAACGCCTCTTCACACAGTTTTCTGTAATCATCGAGATAATGAAAATATGCCATAAGAATAGCTCTATTATTGCTTACTATAGATTCATCAATCTGAATTGAGAATTTAGTGCTTTTTAATTTTTCAACTGGTTGGCTTTCTACATCTGCTGGCATTTAATCAATTCTACTCTGGATTGATTCATTGCTCAGTGGCAATGCTTTTAAGACATTTGCCGAATCTTGCTGCAACACAGTTTACATGAGAATTTCAAAGGAAGGCTTAATAACATTTTCAGCAACTGTATATGCACTTTCAATTTTTTACTATTAATTGCACTATGTCATAAGATGCAATCAAACCACTTTCATTTGTTTCCGTAGTTTGTTTTTCAAATAAAATGAGTATTTCATTGCTTAAAGTTTTTCTTTAAATTTTCAAAATAAGTAATGGGTTTGTTCATTTTGTTAGGATGTTTTCTTTCTAAATGTTCTAAAAATCCTGACAGTTCCATTGCTTCATTATAAAATGAGCTGTTACAAATAAGGCAGATAGGTTGCTTTTGATCAAACGGGCTTTTAACAAAGCCAAATCCAAATACTCCTCGACATACTCTCTATAATTCTTTTTGGTACTCATGATTAATGAAAAAAGGGCTAAAAATATAGGCATTGGGACAACCTAGCTCCAGGACAAATTGCCATCAGGAAAACTTAACTTTTTTTCAAGTTTTTTAATTTTAAAATAAATATAAATAAAATGCCAAGTTGTATCCTTTTGAAAAATATAAGAAAAAAACAATATTTTCAACTCAAAGCTATTGTCACTAAGACTTGGTCTAATTATTAATATTACCACTTTGACTATTCAACATAAAAATTGGCCATCATCCACTTCTCATGATTACTGTTCAAATATTGCAGTGCAAGGCACAAGTCAGTGAATGAAATGATTCAAAGTCATTCGTTCAGTTGAAACATTTAAAGATGTGTAACTGTTTTGTGAAAAAAAGTATTTCTACTGAATACCGTATGATGAGCTATCATTAAAAAAGAATTTATTTTGTCCTTAAAGGATTAAAGACTTAATTTCATAAACAGATGAGAAAGAATTTAGAAATGTTTATTAAAACATAAACTTGTAATTCTTATTTACAAATGTTCTCACTTACTATGAAAGAAAAGAACTGGTTTGTGAAAACTTACTGCCCCCACCCCTCAGAGAAAAAATTGCTCTCTGGGGGCAATATCACTACCATTGTGAATGCCTGATCTATAGGAAAGAAAACCGTGATTTTAAATCTCCACTGCTTTGCGTTCATATCCAAGGCTATGGAAGTACATGCAGACATAAAACCTGGAATGGAGCCCTGAAGGCGGTTCACTGTCAACACTGATAACTTTCCAGCAACTCCTGCAGTCAAGTCGTCTCCAAATGTAATACCCTGTAATTCCTTTGAATCTTGTCAGTATGGCCAGGAGGGGGCAAGTAATGTGAACAGTGCACGGCTTCCATATGTCATCACCCAAGACTGCGCTCTGGAGAGGCCATTCCAGTTTCACAATCAAAGGACTGAATTTTAACCACACAGTTCATGACTTTTGTCTCACAAGATAAACAGATACCAACTAATATATTTTCCTAAACTAGCATGAAATGAAAACTAGTATTTCTAACTGAAGAACTTATTTGTCTCTGTCGTAATTCTGAATTCAATCCCAGTTTTCTTCACAACTTCAAGTTTTTGGGGTTTTTTTCTGTATATATTCAAGAAGACAGCATGCATGGTTGTCAGCAGAAGGAAGAGATCAACACGCAAATTACACGCCGGAGATACCCAAATCAAACAAATACCACAATTTAAATATCTGGGAGTGTTTTAACAGAGAACAGAAAGTGTGACACTGAAATCTAAAGGCACATCAGAATAGTGAAAGATGCCTTCCAAAAGCTAAGCAAAGCATGAAAAAAAAGGAAAATTTAAATAGTAACAAAGAAAAGAGTGCTGAACTGCTATGTGATATCATTCATCTATATGGCAGTGAATGCTGGACAATTTCCTCACATATGAAGAGGAGACTTGAGACAGGTGAGAACTGGTTCTGAAAAAGAATCTTGAACATACCATAGACAGGATATGCAATCAAAGAGGAAGTTTTAAAGAAAATGGAAACAAAAAGAACACTTACAATTAAAATGAGAAAGAGTTGAAATTTCATGGACACATAATGAGGAAAGAGCACTCAGAGTATGTGACCGTCACAGGACACACAGAGACAAGAGGCACAGAGGAAAACAACAAGTAACCTAACAAGCTTGTTTGTATAAGGAAAAATAATTTGGAGATGTTCAGACAAATGTATTCATTCTTCTGTTGTTACCCCTACAATTAGGCCAGTCCATTCTTCAACCATCTTCTGGGTACAACTGGATGGAAAATAATTATGTGCTATGTTCCTCCAGGATGTGGATATCATGGCTCTCCACAATTTCCTATCCATTTTAGTTATAAGTAATGTTTGTCTCCTTACTATCCTTCCTGTGTTTGTCTTGTATGGTTTTCGCACATCCACATGTTGAGAGCACCTCTATCGACTGAGAAAAAACTGGTGTTATATAGCTCTCCCAGTCCTAAACCCACACTTACTATTGGCTAATACTTGCCTGGTATCGTTCATATGCAAATAATTGGCGCCACCTCGACATACTCTCTATATTTCTTTTTGGTACTCATGATTAATGAAAAAAGGGCCAAAAACATGAGTACCAAGACAACCTAGCAACTTGCCATCAGGAAAACTTAACTTTTTTCAAGATTTTTAATTTTAGAATAAATATAAATAAAATGATTATAATTATTTTTTTAATTTTTAAAAAAGAGTAAAAATACTACTTTCATAATTTTGCTTAATTTTTTTATAAAAATTAAAATAATCTGTTAATTAGTAGTAGCAAGTCTTCTCTCTCCTTCCATTGTGGGAGGGGACACAACTCCTGGTGCTTACAGCACTGCATACAAGCAACTTAGAGATTTTATCGGGCTGACACGATTATCTACTACAAGATCCCTGTTCAATTTAACCAAATATACACCAAATATAAACCCTGACTAATGACTACGCTTGCTCCCAGGGTCTTTCTATCATTTTGTCATGTTAAACTTCCAAACCTTAGTTCAGTTTCAGTTGTATGTCTCCTCTTTTTCAACCTGCCCCTCCAGGCTCCATTTTTAAATTTTCTCAGACTTGCTGATTAACATCACCATCATTTTTTTCTGTTTTATTCTTTCCAAGGATAAAAAGAGAGGATTGTTAACACTGCCTGTGGGGTGAATGAGAAAGATCCCACCCACATCTCTTTAAAATATGTGGTGTTCACATGACTAAGTCCGAGAAATCAATTGACTGAAATGTTGTGGAACCAATATAAACAAAAAGAATGAAATCAATAATCTGAACAACTCTTGGAAATTCTCTCAAAACAATTTATTGAAGACAATGTGTTAAGTTATATAGAGAAGCCTTTGTCAAGCCAGTCAATCCCGTTTGGCAAGTTTAATAATAAATGAGATATGAGTCACCTACAAAGGCTGGTCACTATCTTTTACATTCATTGTAGTTCTCTCAAGGTAAAATGACATCTATCAAATCTAGCTATCTCACCCTCTTCATTATATATCTATCTATCCTGTTCATTTATCCATCGATCTCAGCCCGTTCATTATCTAAACCTGTTCATTATGTATCTATTTCAGCCTATTTATCTATCTCAACCTGTTCATTATCTATCTCAGTTGGTTCATTGTCTATCTATATCAGCCTATCTTGGCATGTTCATTATCTATCTTTCTTGTCCTGGGTATGGTGATAAACTACATCCAACAGCAAGGCCTCTGATCAGGTGGTTTTGAGGAGCATGGAACCACTTCTTAATTGCTGGTGTTCCCAGGTCCACCCTGACCCAGGGTGGTAGCACTTGTTAGGGTCCCAGCTATTGGTAAATAGTTGACCCCCAAACTGGGATCAAAGCACTGTGAAAGTGTAAAAATAGGTTTTAATACCAGAAATACTTTGTAAAAAATTATTAACAGCAATAATTTTTTGAAGAAAAATTATTAACAGCAATACATAATACATGCTAATACATAATATACATTTTTGAAAAAATAATCACCAGCTGTACATTTTTTTTAAAAATTATTACCAGCAATAAAAATCTTGTCACCATTGAGGTTGATATGCCGTAAAACAAAACAAAACAAATTATCTTTCTCAGCCTCTTTATTTATTTTATCTCAATCATTTTTTATCTATCTCAGTCCTTTATCCAACATGGATTGAGATAATAGATAATGGAAAGATTTTAAATTTTAAACTAGTCTGTTGCATTAACTTCTACACAAGTTCTCTTGGGAAAGGCATTAATACACATCCTCTTTCTTGATCTATGGATTATATAGTAAAGTAGACTGAACTCTCTCACCTTGAATTGCAACCAGTCTAGAAGGAGAGCTCTCAATTCCAAACTGTGGAAAAGTCAACAGGAAACCACTTCACTGTCTTTTCCAAGAAGTTAAAGCAATTCACAGATAATAAAAGAAAAGGAATCAAAAAACTATGAAGACAATGGGTAACCACTGAAGTATCTTTCCCAAGAAATCTTTACAATTCACAGATAATAAAGAAAAAGGAAACTGTGGAGAATCATGATCAACTACATCCTGTAGGGATATGGTATAGATGACTACTTTGAATTCAAAACTGTGGAGAAGGCAAAAAGAAACCACTTCACTGTCTTTACCAAAATGTTATGGCAATTCACAGATCTGTGACAAATCTCTTGATAGATTTGAAAAAAAGAGATCTGTCAAGAGACATGATCACGTACATCCTCGACGGACATAGCGTTTAATAAAAATAAATATGCAAAATTTCTACCCACATCAAAAAAAAATCTTGTTGTATTTTTCATCTGTGAATATGCAAAATAAATATCCTTAATACTGAATAGAATTTGAATAAAAGTTAAGAATTCTATTTTATTTCACCAATAAAATTGGAAATTGTTTCCTGTACACTTCAAGTTTAAATGTGAACCAGTTGACCTCTCTTTGCCAAAATATGAACCAAATGGCAGCAATCCATTTACAGATCATTTTAGTAAATATTGTATTGGAGAACAAGTTTTAGCTGTGACAAGAGGGCATGGCGTTTGTGAGGAGAAACTAAAAATAACCAATCATTTGTTGTCAAAAAAAAGAAAAGGGGAAATCTTTGATTGTTGAACCAATACTGGGATTAGGAAAAACAAATGATGGATTAGTATCATCCAGACATTCCGAACTGATGGCCTAGCATTTTAGTGCACTTGTTTGAAGTATACAAACAGGAAACAAACAGCAAGAGAGGTCAAGAGTGGAGGTAGGGATTTTTTTCACAGTGCATTTGAATTTTTTATATGTTTTATTTCATATACGCAACAATTTTTTCAAATGCACTAGTTATACATAGAAATAAATTCGACCACAACTTTGATCTAAAGAATGCCACTTATTAAAATAGAAAATAACTTAGACGGAAAATTCTCAAGAGTGCTGCTATTGAATCTTACCAGAATATAAATCTGCACCCCAGATTTTTTTCAATATCTCCATTCCTGAAAGAATTACTACTTGCCCAATCAGTCAGTTATACACCATGCGTGATACACACTTAGGCGATCATGTCTCTTTTGATACATGACTGATGAGGCAGAATTTTTTTCCTGCAGTGGGTTGCCATTTCTTTCTGCAGTAGACCAGTTACCATCTAAGGCCATAGAACCTGGTCTGTCCTGTTATTTACCCATAGCTAGGTGGGAAAGAAGAGGATTCATACCTTTCCCAAGGGTATTAGCACGTAAGTGAATGTAATAGATTCAACTGGAATTTGAACTTGACTCTTCGATTCCCCAATCCAAGCTGCTATTCATTACTCCACCATGCTTCCCACTCACTTGCCCAAGACATGGCTATAAAAATGTTAAAAAAGTAAAAGAAAATCATTAAATTGATAACCTCATGTTATGTAAAATATATAACACAAATTAATCCCAAAGTAAAATAATTTAATTAGTAATTTTCAGTAAAAAAAATTCAAGAACATCACTTACTTACTTTCATTTATTAGACATTGGATTGTGTCACTTCGTGCCTTCCATAGTTTGCCTGACTTTTCAGCTAACCTGATGAATATTTATGAGCATTTTTAAATTTTTAAAAACCAATAACATCTTTGCTCTTGTATATAAATACTTGTTAAAAAAATATCTTTGCATTTGCCTTGGTAAAGTCCCTCAGAGAACAAAATGTGTTGGCTAAGATAAGTTTTCCTTTTATTTATATATATATACATACATATACATTATATATATATATATATATATATATATATATATATTGTTAAATATAACAGATAATGTCTATTAGGTCTGATCATCAGTCATTCTAAAGTTTGTATGTTTGCTTTAATTTCAGGTGAAAATAAAGACAAAAATTCTCCAACATTTAGATATTTTTTTATTAAGTTGTTCCTTGATCTAAGCTTTCAGCTCACATGAGCCATCTTCAGAACAGTTATACGGACATTCAAACAAAGATATTCAGCATTGAAGATGATATTTTTTTATGTTGACATAGAAGATTGCCATATGATGATAACAGTCACGGAATAGCAGATACAGGTCATAAGTTTTAAGATGCGCTTCTATGACATCATACCACACAAGAGGCCAAAATATTAACGACAGAACCATATGTCTAGATGCAATGTAATGTGTTGAATGCTTAGATCAAGGACCAACTTAATAAAAACATATCCAATTGTTGGACAATTTTTGTCTTTATTTTCACCCAAAATTAAAGCAAACATACAAACTTAGAACAGTTCATGATCAAACATAATAAACATTCATTGTCTGTTATGTTTAAATAATGATCCACTGCCCCAATACACTAAATTCAAGTTATATATATATATATATATATATATATATATATATATATATATATATATATATTTATTTTCTCTCTGAATTTCTGAGGAGTTATCATTATTTACACTATTTACATGTGAACTATTGTGCTCAGCTTTGTTGTTGTTATGACAGTGTTTCAGCTGTTGTGGCCACCAGCCTTCATCAGGTATACATTGATCAATGTAATCTACAGGGAATTCTGAACTGAACCCTTTATTTAATCTACAGTGATAGACTGTTCTCACGAGACAATATCCTAATGGTTTGTGAATTTGGCAACATAGTAATTGCGAGTTCGATCCCTGGAATTGGTAGTGTGTAGAAACAGGATGAGCAATAACTGAGTAGAATTAAAGATAAAACCTAGATGAGATATCATTAGACATGGGCAGTGGAAGGTTTCAGTTCAGAATTTCCTGTAGGTTACCCCAATAGATGTATACCCGATGAAGGTCAGATGGCACAACATATGAAACATTGTGAAAACAATGATAAAAATGAGGACAATCATCCACATGTAAATTGTGTAAATAATATAATTACCATATTTTCTAGCTTACAAGATGCACTTTTTTCCTAAAAAAAAAAATCTTTGAGCAGATATGAATGTACGAGAGAAAATCATGGAGAATTGTAGTTTTAAAAAAAACAGTAAAATCGACCTTGCTAACCGAAACGCTCCTCTGTGGCTAAATTGGTAAAGCACATCAGGCTATATGACAGTTCCCTATAGGATACAGGTTTGATTCCTGTCGTAGGACGCATATTTTCTATAAAAATTTCTTGTACATTCAGGCCAGTAAATGTTGTTAATACTGTTTACTATAAACAGAGCATTTACTGAAATATTTGTATCTATAAAAAAGAATGTATAAACATAAAAATATCTTAAAATATATATATATATATATATATATATATATATATATATATATATATATATGTCATCTACAGACAGACAGTTTTGCTGTATCACGCTCATCAGTGTGGCTAGACATCCAATTGCCTCAAGCCAGTATCAAAACCCAACTGATTTGGAATCAGTTGGAGATTTTTCCCCTAAGCTATCAGCTCCTGTCAGAGAGAAAGGTGAATTTTTACATATTTCTTTTCAAATAAACATACCATTGACTCGGAGTGTTCCATTCATAGAAGAGCTTTGCATTATTAGCAGTCACTGTTTACAAATTGACGCTTTCCCTCTAAAGTGCTAGATCAAATTTTATTTTTTCAAGGGCATAAATATTGTCATCCACAGACTGTTTCACTGTATCACAGCTCATCAGTCTCGCTAGACATCCAATTGCCTCAAGCCAGGATCAAAACCCAACTGATTTGGCATCAGTCGGAAATTTTTCCCCTAAGCTAGTTGTTCACAGCAGTGAAGAAGGTGAGTTTTTACGTATTTATTTTTGAATAAACATGCCATTGACTCAGAGTATACAAAATATATTTATTACTTTAAACCTTATTTTTAGTAGATATCCATATTTGAGTAGATGATCCGTTTCTTTTATGGACAGTATTTTTAATTTTGTCTACTGGCCTGAACATCTGAGAAATCTTATTAAATAAAATGCACTCTCCAGCAGGAGTCTAACCTGTGTCCTCCTTTGTAGGGGAAACCATCATTTGATCCGATGTGCTTTTGACCACTCAGCTACAAAGCGCTTCATAATCAAGCAATGTTACCTTTAATTTGTTAGACACACACACACACACATACATATATAAAATAGAGAGATTCAAGAAATCAATAGAAATCTATTTGTCTCATCTTAATAGACTGACTCCATATCAAAATACTTTCAGGGCCAGATGTTGGATAAATTTATTGAAATTATTTTCAGATCTCATTTACATTATTTGTTTTGCATACGTAGCATACTTAATTTAATGAATTTTCATTAACGTTACATAATTTATTTCTTTTTCCTTAAAATCAATTCCGTTATATTTCACTCACCGTTAGCTTATTTTGTTTACTATAAAACATTGAAAATAAATATTAAACCTGATTTCATTCTTTTATTCTAATCTAAATATAACCCCTCATATCCGGACTTTGTAAACAATTCTTCATATTCGGAAGGCCTTTTTAGTCCAGTTGTCAGGGATCCTACTGTATAAAAAAAAATAAAAATCAAAGAAACTTATATATGTGTATTTATGGTGATATTAAAAAAAACATTTAAACTGGATCTAAATTTAAATGTTATGACATTTCTAATGAAACTGATATGGAAAAAATAAGTTAAAAATGGCTTTCATTCCAAAGAGGAGAAATATATATAAATTGTACTATATATTTAGAGCTGAAATGAAATCATGCACAAACACACACATATATAAATAAAATATTTTTGCATATATCATTAAATATAAACAAAAGAAATTTTTTTACCTTTAATTTTATTAATGCCACCTGGGAAGGTGTTGGGTGGAGGGGGAAAGTTTTTGAAAAAAAAAGATTGTGGTATTCTTTTTTCTTTCTTTTTTCTCAAAAACAAATCTTTTCTTTTTCTTTCTTTCTAAATTTGTTTTTCTTCACATTCAGCCCAAGAAGTGCACTGGTTAAGTCCATGTGTTTGAACCCTACTTAAGTTCATTTCGTGCCCCCACACACTGTTGAAAAGAAGAGAAAGGCCAATCATTTTCCTGGCAAACACCTTAAAAAAAAAATGAAGACAATAGCAATCGTCAAGACTGTCATTTCTGCTTCACTCAGGATGAATTAGCGATGAATTTCTCTGAAACAAAACAAAACGGTAAGTCAAATAAAAATTCTTCAGATATTATTTTATAAATTATTAAGAGATACTTTTGATAAAGTTTTTACTTCAGTTCTGATTATATTATTTACTAGCCATTTATATAAGCTGTCTTATCACTGATAAGATTTATTAAACAAATCCATCCAAACTTTCATTCCCTCTAATGATTACATATATAGTGACATAGCAAATACTAAAAGCATAGATAGAAATTCATTGGAAATGATTTTACTATAGGAATGCATTGCAAATTATTTACTAGCCATTTATGTAAGCTGTCTTATCACTGATAGGATTTATTAAACGAATCCATCCAAACTTTCATTCCCTCTAATGATTACATATATAGTGACATAGCAAATACTAAAAGCAGAGATAGAAATTCATTGGAAATGATTTTACTATAGGAATGCATTGCAAATTATTTACTAGCCATTTATGTAAGCTGTCTTATCACTGATAGGATTTATTAAACGAATCCATCCAAACGTTCATTCCCTCTAATGATTACATATATAGTGACATAGCAAATACTAAAAGCAGAGATAGAAATTCATTAGAAAAGATTTTACTATAGGAATGCATTTCAAATTATTTACTAGCCATTTATATAAGCTGTCTTATCACTGATAGGATTTATTAAACGAATCCATCCAAACTTTCATTCCCTCTAATGATTACATATATAGTGACATAGCAAATACTAAAAGCATAGATAGAAATTCATTAGAAATGATTTTACTATAGGAATGCATTGCAAATTATTTACTAGCCATTTATATAAGCTGTCTTATCACTGATAGGATTTATTAAACGAATCCATCCAAACTTTCATTCCCTCTAATGATTACATATATAGTGACATAGCAAATACTAAAAGCATTTTGCAAAATACACAGAAAAAGTTTATTATATGTAAATTATAAACACCATATATCTGGGTTTTTTATTTTTGTGTCTGTCCACTATCACCAACATCACACCTTGTTTTCTGATTTTGGAAGTTTACGTTTGAAAATTTCTTCTGATTAAACACTGAGTTTAAAATGTTTCAGAAAATTTTCACTCTCAGATTGTAACTTTTTCAATTAAAATCCTGGAGAAACACCTTTTCAGTGGTCAGTAATGAATGCAAGCATTACTGATAGAATACGGCTATTATATGTATAATGTAAATGCGTTGCTAATAATTTTACTATAGGAATGCATTGAAAATCAAAAAGAAAGGGATTGTCAGTGGTCAGGAATGAATGCAAACATTACTGATAGAATAGGGCTATTATATGTATAATGTAAATGCATTTCTAATGATTTTACTATAGGAACGCATGGAAAATCAGGAAGAAAGGGATTGTCAGTGGTCAGGAATGAATGCAAGCATTACTGATAGAATAGGGCTATTATATGTATAATGTAAATGCGTTGCTAATAATTTTACTATAGGAATGCATTGAAAATCAAAAAGAAAGGGATTGTCAGTGGTCAGGAATGAATGCAAACATTACTGATAGAATAGGGCTATTATATGTATAATGTAAATGCATTTCTAATGATTTTACTATAGGAACGCATGGAAAATCAGGAAGAAAGGGATTGTCAGTGGTCAGGAATGAATGCAAGCATTACTGATAGAATAGCGCTATTATATGTATAATGTAAATGCATTTCTAATGATTTTACTATAGGAACGCATGGAAAATCAGGAAGAAAGGGATTGTCAGTGGTCAGGAATGAATGCAAGCATTACTGATAGAATAGGGCTATTATATGTATAATGTAAATGCATTGCTAATGATTTTCTCTAGGAATGCATTCAAAATTAGGAAGAAAGGAGTTGTCGGTAGTTAGTGAGATGTATTTTTTGTCTAGTTTCCTGTGATAAATATTGTAGTTACAGAGCATTCACGTATGAACCCAACTTCAATAACACATTTTTCAGAGCAGGATGTGAGAAAGAGGTCAAGGAGGTTCACCTAATGTCTTGTTGCATCAACAACGCAAGCAGGTTTTTTTGGTGATATGTGTTAGTTCATAGGTAACAAAAAGTCTCCACAGTACCTGTCTTCTTCTTCAGTTTTTTCAAATCGACTAACCTCCTCTTTGTGGTGAATACTGACATCACCACAAATATGAAAGCTATCTGATGATTCAGTCAGGATATTGTCAATTGTCTCAGATATATTGTTGAACATTATGGCTCCATTGTCCCGTGGAGGATACAGAGTGAAAATGAAAGTGGTACTGTAGATAATTGCCACACAGAAGCACATAGTTACTTTCCAAGTGTAGTTTAGATGTGGCACAAAGCCGAAAGTATGGGGCACACAGTGAGGATCGAATTCACTAGTAAGTCATAATTGTTCTAGCGAGACAAGCTTGCTAACCATTACACCACTTCAAGGTGCCCCACGATGAAGCACATATATGGGTGATCAGGGCCCTCATTTTTTTTGGTCTCTGCCACATGGAAACCTGTCCTTAATATAGTTGCTGAATACAAGACCTTTGGCGATGTTAATTGTCGTGTTTAGCTTTTAGGAGCAAATAGTCTGGGATTGTTAATTCTTGCACTGGGATAAAGGAATCAATGCCAGTTTTAAGACAGGAATAGGAGGTCAGATTTGGTTTTGAGAAGATAGAATTCTATCTCTGGAAACTTGAAACAGAGATCCCTCACATTGTGTAGATGTTAGACCTGGAATTTACTTTTGTTTTTGTGATGTTGGGTTTGATTTTTTTGTTCAGTTTAGTTGTGTTCATGTTTGGAAATCAGTGTGTTTAGTAGAAAACTAAGTGCTGCTACATAATCACAAAGAACTTTACCAGATAATAAAAACCACATCACTTGAAGATTTCCAACTGCAGCAACAACTAAATTGGATAACACACACACACAACTAGAAGAGAAAATAATGACATAATCAAGATGTTAACATTTCACACTATGTTGAACAAAAAGTTAGAAAGGAAACTTCTAATAATACTAGAAAGTGTGATAACAGTGGACTTCAGAAATCTATTTCCCTGTAAAACTGTTTGAAAAGAATTTCAACTGACAGCAATGCTAACAACTGTTCAGTTATGAATGTTGAATGTTTCCTGCTTGGAAACGGCTAATCTCACTATTACCATTCCAGCTTCCTCTCACTTTTTCTACAAAAACCCACTACCTATTCTGAGTTCTCTCTGGAGAAAATCTTCCAGGATTTTTTTTTTTTTTCATTCATCCAGTAAACCAAAGAGGCCTACCAAAAGCTAAGCAGAGTATTAAGAGACAGAAAAATTTCACTAGAAACAAAGAAAATAGTATTGAACTGTTATGTGATATCTGTCATCCTATATGGCAGCAAGTGCGACATTGAAATCTGGACATGCATTGGACTAGTGAAAGACGCCTTCCCAAAACTAAGCAAAGTATTAAGAAACAGGAAAGGCATCTTTTGAAAAAAATCATTAGATGCTTAAACTTAATTCACATTTAAAATTGGTCCAAGTTCTTCGAACACTCTTTATATATATATATATATATATATATATATATATATATATATATATATATATATAGGTAGGATGTGATGTGATGCATTGATACGCATCGAAACACAACTGCAATTGTGTATCAATTTTGACATGTTCTCGATGTAATATCCTAAAATATATATATGCACATACATAGGATATATGGGGAAGTTAAAAGTCGACTTGAAAGGGTTATGATTGCATTAATCAAGGAAGCATCCCCGTAGCAGTTTGTAGGAAGAAGCTGTTCAAGTGGGATGCTTAAAAGAATTATTACTGATTAAACAAAGAAATACCAATCGAATACCTATCAGATTTCTATCCTGTAAATCTACCGATCCATTCTCTATCCTGAAGCCAACTAAATAACACTGATCTGCTCTCCACGACTTCCTATCTTTTGTATCCCTTTAACAAGCCTCTAGCATATATAATGAACATTTTGTTCCTCTTGGACTTTCTTCTTTTTCTTCTGTGGGTCATGTCCCTTCAGAACGTAGGCGATAATGGCTCCCCACAGCTTCCTATGCCTTGTGTCCCTCTGCCAAGCCTCGAGCCAATATATTTAACATTTTGTACCATTAGGACCTTCTTCTATGTGCCATGTCTCTTCAGGATATAGGTGATAATGGCTCCCCACAGCTTCCTATGCCTTGTGTCCCTTTGCCAAGCCTCGAGCCAATATATTGAACATGTACTTTTAGGACCTTCTTCTTTTTCTTCTATGTGCTATATCCCTTCAGAACATGGGCGATAATGGCTGAAAAAATAAACAATGATATGCTTCATGGCTCTCCACACTTTCCAACCCTTGTGTTCCTTTGCTAAGCTTTTTACTCAACTAATTAAAAATTATCTGTTTCTACAAATCTCATGGGCATCTTCATGCACTACTTTCCCTACTGCTTTCCTACTGCTACTTTGCAGCGTGACCGGTAAATGATGCTCTAGCCCAGTGTTTCTCAACCTTTATACTTTTGAACAATCCTTTAAATAAATTACATGTTTCAATGAACCCCTAAGCAAAAACAAAATTATATACCATATCTTCAGAATGTTTCCTTTTCAAAACTAACCACATTGGGTGATTAGGTATTTCTGTAAAAATAAAGAAAAAACAAATAATTACAGGTGCTGTACAGACATCACTAAATATATTCCCAACGATTGTTATATTTTTTAATAGCAAAATAGGTTAGATAGGATGATGTCTATATTACAATATTACAATAATCAAGAATATATTGTCTGTGTTTCGTAAAATTACATATATTAAATTAAATAAAAAGTCAAATGTGCATTAGCTTATCTCACCTGTTCTTGTAGAACACTTGGGGACCTTTTGCGGAACCTTAGTGTTCCTGGGAACCCTGGTTGAGAAAGGCTGGTATAGAGAATAGCAACATTCTGCTAATTCCCATTTATATGTTTATTTTAATTTTTTTTAGCTCTTTATCTTTTACTGACAATGTTGAAAAGACAAGGTAAATGAAGGTAAAATAGCTTGTGAATCAATAAATGTTTCCTCTTCAAAAATCGCCACATTGGGTGATTAGGAATTTCTGTGAAAAAAAAACAAAAAAAAACAAAGAAATATGTAACTTTAAGTACAGGTCCCATCTGCTGAGTTGGCACTGACTAGTGAAGATTGTTTCACATTGGTGCTGTCCAGACATCATTAACACTTTCACTGCTACTCATTTGCCCAGTGCTGCCTCCATCTGGCCAGCCATTTTTAAAGAAAATGCCAAATTTCAACCTACATATTTTATTACACAGAAAACTGGCACCAGTGTGTTTTACAGCATTCCATTTTCATGGATATACCTGCGAATGACTTACCAGATCAGTAATGGGGATACACATGATATCTTTTGAAGCATTGTCCTTTGTGATTTTACGATAGATGGCGCAATGGGACACTCATAACAGCGGTATGCAAAAAACGTAGGTTTCCGTACTTAGCCAGCTGGAGCAAGATAAGAAAAACGATCTCTGTAGTTAACAGTGGAAGTGTTAAATATATTCCCAATGATTGTTATATGTTTTAATAACAAAATAGGTTAGATAGGATGATGTCTATATTACAATAATCAAGAATATATTGTGTATGTTTAGTAATATTACATATAGAAAATTAAATAAAAAGTCAAATGTGCATTAGCTTATCTCACCTGTTCTCGTGGAACCCTTGGGAACCCCAATTGAGAAACACTGCTCTAGCCATTTAACATTTTATACTTTAAGGACCTTCTTCTGCTTTTCAGGATCTGAGCGATCACACAATTTCTTATCTCTTGTTGCTCTTAACAGCATCTGGCCTTTTTCTATCCATTCACATAAGCTCGTTATGCATGCAGCCCTCTGCCTTCCCCAATCTCTCTTGCTCTCACTATCCCTTGTTTAAGTTCTCCAAGCCTTCTTTCCTCATTATGTGTCCAAGAAATTTAAGCTGTCTGTTTGATTCTGAGTATGTGTGTTCTTTTTGTTACCATTTTCTTTAAGACTTACTCTATCCATGGAATTCTCAGTATCCTTCTGTAGAACCACATTTCATTTTTCTCTTCATCTGTGGGGTGATTGTCCAGCACTCTTTTCTTTGTTTCTAATGAAACCTTTCCTGTTTCTTAATACATTGCTTAGTTTGTTTTTTTGTTTTTTTTCATTAATCCAATGCCTGTTCAGATTTCAATGTTGCACTTCCCAGATATTTGAACTTCTTTCAGCAAGTTAAGTGCCATACATGATACACACTTGGGTGATCATGTCTCTTTCGATTCATAACTGAATTGGCACAGATTTTCCCACAGTAGGTTACCGTTTCTTTCTGCGGTAGACTGGTTGCCAACCAAAGCTATAGGATGCAGACTGTCTTACTATTCAACCTATAGCTAAGGGCAGATGAGATGTATTTATACCTTTCCAAAGAGTATTTGTGCATAAGTGAATGCAGTGAACCTAACTTGAAATTAAACTCAGATCTCGGATTTCCCATTCCAATATCCTTGATGCCACAACACACTTTTTTGGTATTGACATAAAGATGTTTTCTAATTTAAATATGTTTACTGATATCTTTTTTTTAATCAGATAACATTCTGCAGTTCATTTGTTTGTTTTTTCTTTTATTTATTTTCTTTTTAACATTCAACACACTGCACAATGTGCACACCAGCAGTTTTCCTTTTATTTCCAAAAAACAGGAGACACAAAGAAAAAAAAATTGATCAGCTAACCCCTACTTTGTGAGAAATCAACAAGAAACAGTAGAGACGGGGAGTCATTGAGTCGAGGGGTGTATAGAAACGCTTGTTGACATGAACTTGATTCACTGTTTGACTGGAACTCAAATGCATACACAGGGCATGTAGTTGACTCATGGACAGGGTCACAGAGTACAACCTAGTTCAAACCTGGAAAAAGTCAACCAGCAATATTTT
Source organism: Acanthosepion lycidas (assembly GCA_963932145.1). Lineage (NCBI taxonomy): Eukaryota > Metazoa > Mollusca > Cephalopoda > Sepiida > Sepiidae > Acanthosepion > Acanthosepion lycidas. The sequence continues at coordinate 100,093,232 of OZ010599.1, forward strand.
CCCAATGTATTTACTTAAACCTGCAGTAGTCAACTCAGATTTCTGAAAATTGATAGTGCCCTGGGGTGTTTACACATTCCAATACAAAAATCTTTATAGTGTTACAATTATGTAAAATATTGTCAATGCTCTTGAAGCAAATAACATGACAGGCAATCTCTGTTACAATAAACATTAAATCAAAACTTTAATTGAAAATATAATTATTCATTGAAATGAAAATTATAATAAATTTATTGCCTAAACATATGTCGTAAATGGTAGGTGAAACACGCCAATAAAATAATAAAGAAAAGTTTTATTCAACAAAAATAGCCACAACATATTTCCATAAATAGAAAGATATTACATTAGCCAAACTCATAATTACAGGACTAAAATAGTAATAAAATACATACATACATACACACACACACACACACACACACACATATATATATATATATATATATATATATATATATAATTATAATTATTTTTTTAAAAAGTATGATTCCATCGCTACATAGGAATTACCATGTTTTAAAAACAGAAGCTAAAAATATCCAATTCAATTATAGAAATTAAATTAAATTACCTAGTTCTGTTTCATCCTCAAGCGAATTTTGGAATAACTAATTTTGAAATTTACGGAGCTTTATAAATATTGTAATATTTGTGTCTATGGATACGGAGAAAACCAATCATTTTAATAAGGGGCGGTATGGTATTCAATTTCACTGACAACTATTGTATCAACATATTAGTTCCTTTCGAAAAGTCAAGGTAGGGTAGGGATGCCTTTTTTCAAACGAATGATGACATCCCTTCAACGCATGTCATCTGGTCTTTTTCAATGACAAAAAATTTTTGGCACTTTTTTACACCGTTAAATTTGTATTTGTATACATAAAGATTTTATATATATATATATATATATATATATATTATACATGTTACAGGTAATTCAGAATGATTGTTACGATCATTGTGAATTAGCTGAAGTGACGTTTTATTACTTACATGTTCTAATGTAACAGTATATAATAAATATTTACTGCTCTACTCTTGTATTGAGCCCTGTTTTAAATTAATGTTTTGAACATTGTAATTTTATTCCTCATTCTTTACATTTGGATATATATATATACATATATATACGTGTAAATATACATATATATATATATATACGTATAAATATACATACATACATATATATATATATATATATATATATAAACGTATAAATATACATATATATATATATATATATATATATATATATATATATTAGGTACTTCCACGAAATCGCTAAAAAAAAGAGCATAGTCTGATGAAAAAGATGCCAAACTTTATGAAAACAAAATTTTATCATCTAAATGCTTATGTTTTTATGAAGAGGATAGACCAAATTTTTTTTTAATTATTTTTAAAAAATTTTTCCATCTTTTTAGAATATTCTAAATTTTGATTTAAAAACTTTGTTTCTCTTTGTTGCAACAAGGGGTAGTAAATAACATAGATAATTTTTAGCGTGTTTTTTTGTATTACACACATTAATTTTGAAAATCTTGCAAAAATAAAAATAATTGTCAGATGTTAATGAAACTTTCAGAAACTATTCACAGATGATCGAAATTATTATAAATATGTTGTTTTTTATAAAAGTCATGGCAGAAATATTTTTTTTTCATTTTTATTAACGCCCCATAACTAATTTTATGAAAAACTCTAGAAATTCGATCGCGCCGCCCCTTACAGATTGCAATAGTTAAAAGCACAAGGCTTTGAAGAATGCAAATCATGTATTTTTTTTTTTAATAGTGGCCAACATACCTGAAAATCAGCTCTGAATTGTAACATACAAAACTCAATAAAACAAATATATTATTTAATTTCAAATGCTTTTATTTGTTTTTATGAATATGGACAATATTTTCTGAAAGCAAAAAATTTTTTCAATGAAAATTGAATTTTTAATACAATTATTTGTTATTTCTTTTAATTATAATAGATTTTTACATTAAGTTTTTAAAAATATTATAAAATTAGTTAAAAGCAGTGCCAAGCTTTCAATTGTGTCCAGATGAGACCGCCATTGTCTAGCGCTTTGAAAATTGTATCGTTTAGACCAATCGGATTAGCCAACGTAATTAAAAAATGTAACTTTTGTGCTTATAATCGAGCGGTAATTATAAAGTACGGAAGATCAACCAGGATACAATTTAGTTGCATTATTTGAGTTCAGCATTGTTCTCCGCTCTTAAGGCCTTTACTTTTGTGAAACACGTATGGAGAAGTTAAATTGATTTTTCAATTTCAACTGAGAAGGGTACCTATAAGTATCAGTATCGTCTTATGAAATTTAACTACTGCTAAACTTTAATTTATATGATCTTACTTTGATTTTAATCTCAGTTATGTCATTTTTCCATAAATGAAATATCAAAATTAATAAGAAAATGAATGGAAATACAAATAACACAGTAAAATGTAATAAATGTACATAAAATTATAGTATTTTATGTACACTTCTAATAAAAATTCATAAGGTACGTATAAATTAATTAGATACCTTTTTCTTATGAAATTTAATCTCACTCTTAACAGTCTTATTTTTTAATTTCTTTATATTTTCCATAAAGCATCGTAAACGTAATGAAAGGCTTGAAAGCTAAGTACAAAAAAAAAAAATGAAAAATTAGAGCGCTGAAAGTTTTCCTTAAAAGTAACGAGGTAAATAATTTGTTCATTTAAATCTAAATAATTTCACTTCCTTCCATCCGTAGAAAGAATTATCCTCCCGTAAGTTATCTAAGCGACATGAATCACAGCTGTCATCACTTGTCAAAGACGCGAAAGGTTATGATCTGCTTTGTTTTATTTTCAAATTACATTTTTTCGGCGCAGAAGCTAAGTTAAGCTTGGTTCAAAATATTTTAAATAAACATTATAATTTCTGATTTTATTAAAATCAGTTTTGAAAAAATGATAATTGATTTTTAAAAGAATATCAAAGTCAGATTTTAATCTTTTTATCAAATGATTGAAAATGATTGAAAATGATTGATTATCTGTCCTTTTTTTTTGACAAAAAAAAACAAAATTTTTAACGAAAATTTTGGACGTGCTAGGAACGATTAAAAAATGTAAAAAAATACCCCAAAAATACTTTGATCTTTCCTCTTTAATAATAATATGAACATTAGACGATAAAAAATTGTTTTCGTCAAGTTCGGCGTCTTTTTCATTATGCTATCTCTGTTTGTTTACATTTTCGTGGAGGTACCTAATATATATATATATATATATATTAGCTCACACAATAGTAAAATCTTGAGAGACCTTCATGTTTATCTAATACAAAATCATAATACGACCCAAATGAAAACATCAACATGCAATTGCAGGACAGAATCAGAGTGCCCAGTTGAAGGAGTATGCATGGCGGAAAATGCAATATATGAGGCAACAATTTTCCCCAAAGAGAATGTTGAGGAGAAAAGGATATACATAGGAATATCGGCGAGAAATTGCAAACACCGACTGTATAACCATCGCCAGTTCAAAAATAAATGTAAAAAGAACCAGACGGCACTGTCAAGGCATTATTGGGATTTGTTGGAGGGTGGCTTAACCCCACAAGTAAAGTACCCATCTAATTATACACATCCACACTCACAAATACATAAAAAAGAAAAAAAAAAAAGAAACCTGCATGCCTCTCTTTCCATATAAAAACATATACATGTACATATTAAAAGACGTATCAGTGTTCAAGTACAATACCATAGTTATATACATACAGTCATGTGTTCGCGTTCTTGCATGCATAGCAACATTTCCAAAAGCAAAAAGAACAAAGGTCATTCAATATTATTCTTCCTCTATGGTTATTTCTCAATGTATTTTCTTAGGTTTAGGTTGTTCTTATGTCGGCATTTAAAAATTAGTTCATTGTGTCTATTTAGTAATAAATCTGGATCTTTATGTTTGATCATGAGGATTTTTTCTTTTATGCATAAGTTGCATCTGTCTCTGAAATTTTTTTGAGTTCTGGCTCTCAATATTATTTTCCACTTTATATTCCTATAATTATACATACATATATATATATATATATGTATAATTATAGGAATTTGTGTATTCATAATGTAATGACGTATTGATATTGATGTGTTCTTTGAATGCATGCATATGTGGGTGTATGTGGGTATATGTACATATTAGGTTGGTGCAAAAATAATGACATAATAATGTCGTTTTTTGACGTATTTTTTAATGTCAAAAAATGACATTATTATGTCATTATTTTTGCACCAACCTTATATATATATGTGTGTGTGTGTGTGTGTGTGTGTGTATATGTATAGATGTGCATGTATGGGTTTTTGTATGT
>OZ010599.1:100102609-100120109 GCA_963932145.1 Acanthosepion lycidas
GTATTGTTTATATTTTATGATTTCAAAAATACAGACAAAAAATGTTTGACATAATTTTGAAATATTTCCAATTTATTTTTCAGAATTCGAAAAATGATGAAATAATAAACCAACAAGTTTTGTTAAAATATTCAACACCATCACATCAATGATTGTTTTTAAATGCTGTGAAAACAAATGGAGCATTTAAATTTTTTATCGATTGGACTTTTACTGATCACGTTAAATTTGATCATTCTAATTCTCCTTGGGAATGTAACTGTTATCATCTGCGTGTTCCAATTTAAAAGACTTCAAACGGCAGCCAACTACATCATCGTGTCCCTTGCAATTACAGATATCTTACTTGCTTTCTGCTTACCTTTACCCCTCTTTGAAAACTGGACAGGAATAGATTCATATTTTGGTCTGCTGTCTAATCACGTGCAAGCCACAGCCAGTGGAACTTCCATAATCACAATCTCAATCATTGCATATGATCGGTATTCAGCTGTCAGCAACCCCCTTTCTTACAAAACTGAAATGACAAAAAGAAAAATACTCTATTTTATTGGGTTTGCTTGGTTTTATTCAGCCATCATTTCCTGGACACCATTTTTCATTGACTGGCGTCATGATTTTTCTTTCGGCCAATCATTCTCTTTGCAGCTTTTTCTGCAAAGCACCTACACCTTACAACTCATTGCGGTCTTCACCCCCTCTTGTTGCATCGTTCTTTTTTGCTATATCCACATTTACTGCATTGCCAGACATCATTCTCTAGCAATTGCAGCTCTTGAAATGTCTTTAAAATCTAACAGGCAGATAATAATCAGAAATACAAAGTATTCAAAGACCATATTTTCTATCATTGGAACGTTCCTCTCTTTATGGTTACCATTTCAAATTGGAGTTCTCCTCATGAACATCACAAATATCCATATGACGTACACCATTTGGAAGAGCTTGCATTACTTGGCATTTTTCAACAGTGTTTTGAATCCGTGGATGTACGCTTTGAAAACATCAAATTTTCAATGTGCTTTTAAACAGCTTTACAACTGCCTTTTTAAAAGCAAAAACATGTTTGTCAATAAACAAGCCGGGATTATGTCAACTGCTAATTGCCCTCTGGAGTCTGTGATGGTAGTTCCAGTTTATGAGACAGTTCTTCAGCACAGTTATCGGACTAAAAAATTCTTGCTGAGATATCAGGAAAGGAAGTCTGACTTTGGTTTAATTTGGAAATGGTCCCCCAACAAATTGACAAAACAACTGATACAGACCTTGCATTTTCAGACGAAAAACAAAAGACCGATTTACCCCCCAAAATCTCAAATCAAGTCAAACAGCTTCATCCTATAAATCTGCTTCCGTTAGCACATCAGGGACCAAAGCATAAACTAGAGTTCCAGATAGCCTCAAATAATTATATTTGTCATGTGACCTATGATAAAATTGAGACTGGAGAAAGAGAGAATGAAATTTAAGACTATTTGTTGCGACACGCATTTGAGGAAGGCCAGAAAACATACCAGCCAAAATGTGGTAATCAAGACAACAAGGGTGAGAATGCTAGACTGAACAATTCATCAAATAGTGTTTCTCAAACAACTCCCATCAAATCAGTTTCATTCTCTAAATCTGTTAACATGTCAGGGATCAAACCATGAACTGATGCTTCAAATCATCTCAGTTAATAACACACGTCACGTCACCTGTGATAAAATGGAGACGAAAGAACAAAATTTAAAACTACTTATTGTGACACACATTTGAGGAAGGCCCGAGAACCCTTCAGCTGAAATGTGATGATCAAGACAACAATGGTGAAAATTCTAGACTGAATAATTCATCAAATAGAAAGTGTTTATCTCTTTCAAGCCCATATTCATCATTTGACTTTAACGTACTACTTAAATGATCTGCTCATAAAAAACAGGGATAATTTTTGTAGATCAGCATTCACTAGACCTTTCTCTACACAGCATTTTTCAGAATAAAGAAATATGTTTTTTATAAGGTGGAGGTACTGTTCATAATATAAATACAGTGCCAAATCGATCCCTAAATTCTTAAAGTTATCTGTACTTACAAATGTCAAGTTTGAAACTCTGCTTGTGTCATTGATAACTCTGTACCACTGATATTGTCCTTTTTCCCAATTACAAAGCATAGTTTCAAATTCAACAATTGTAGGCTTGGTTTATTTTGTTTTATGGCATATCAAACTCAACATGTTATTTAATGCTGACAAGATATTTTAGGATAGGTTCATATGAATAAAATATATATTCTTTGTAAGAAATTAGTTTGTAGATCAGGTTTCATTGATGTATTTTTGTAAAGAGGGTTTTTGTCAAGAATCAAATGTATTGCCCATCCTGGGTATGATGATAGACTACATCTGACAGCAAGGCCTCTGATTGGGAGCTTTTGAGAAGTGTGGAACCACCACTTAATTGCTGTTGTTCCCAGGTCCATCCTGACCTGGGGTGGTAACACCTGTTATGATCCGAGCTATGGGCAAATAGTTAACCACTAAACTGGTGTCAAAACACTATGAAAGTATAAAAACAGGTTTTAATACCAGAAATACTTTTTTGTAAAAAATTATTACCAGCTATACATTTTTGAGAAAATATTACCAGCAATAGATTTTTGAAGAAAAAAAAATATTACCAACAATAGATTTTTGAAGAAAAAATATTACCAGCAATAAAAATCTTGTTGGCATTAAATAACCCAATGAGGTGTTGATATGCTGTAAAACAAAAACCAAACCAATATATACTTAGATAGATAAATAAAAAATATTACCAGCAATAAAAATCTTGTTGGCATTAAATAACCCAATCAGGTGTTGATATGCTGTAAAACAAAACAAACCAAACCAATCAAATGTATTGCTGTTAATATTAGGTTATGAAGTCAGGAATTGAGTTTATACTGAATTTATATTATGAACAGGACCCTCAACTTATAAAAGGAGGTGTCCAAAACCAGATAACCATGGACCCATAAAGCTGAATTAAATCACGTTGATATTTTTAGATGATAGAAATTCATATGGGACAGATTATCTTTCAAGAATTTTATATGGTCAATGCAAAAAAAATGTTCAATTTTATATGGTCAGTGCAAAATAACTTGAAATTTTAGGGTGAAAGAGAACTGTATTTTAAGAAAAACAATATAAAAACAGTATGTAACTTATTTTTTCAGTCGTGTAAATATTTTCAATTCATCTTTAATATATCTTCCCATTGGTATGAACTTATTTGAGATAAGCAATTTTACATATACTTTGTAATAAAACATCAAATGAAATTCAGAAATAAAACAAAATTTGTAAAAATAAAGCAAAAATTACCTGTAATTTTTTAAAAGAATCATGGATTCTCAAAATGCAGGACCAAAAAACGTCTTGTCTTAACTGATTCAGGATATGTCCTTCAGCATCAAAATTCGAGACAATTGCTTAAAAGACAGGACAGTTGGCAATGCTACTGGGAAGTACCTAAATACAACATTCTGTTGAATAGGTGATGGGTTGGAATGTGTCATATAGTAACAAGGAACTTAGCACCAAAAAGCCTTGAGAAAAAAAAGATTGTGCTTAGAAAGCATTAAAATAAATGCTTTCTGCTTCATGGATATGGGCAGAAGTTGCAGCTCAGTGTGTACATTTGAAGATACCATCTCTCTTGGAAGTTTCACTTTGTGTTGCTTACTTTATTTTGTTTGTTTTTGTTTTGTTTACCTCATTAAAAGGAGAAGGTCTCTGTTTACCTCATTAAAAGGAGAAGGTCTCTGTTAAACCCAGCTTTTATGTCTGTCTTTGTTGTTTACATTTTGTTCTCTCTTCAGCTAAACCTGAGGAAAAATAAACTGCCATTACATGATGTTCTTCATCAAGTATGACCAGAGCTATTATAGGCTGCAGACTAGGACCCAAAGCTGGAGAATTTTTAACTTAATTACCGATTCTGAAAACAATCCTTTGGATTTTTTTTTTATTTAAAACTTAACTTTCCATTCCTAGTATGAAGGATAAAGAGATATAAATATTTTTGATTTTAAACTATCAGTAAAACTAAAATCTATAGATCATAATAACATCTATTAGGTTGGTGCAAAAATAATGACGTTTTTTTACATTAAGATATACGTCAAAAAACGTCATTATTTTTGCACCAACCTAATAAGTTAAATATGATGTAAATTTACTTGTGCAAAAAAAAAAATGTTTAAGTTTCTACTCAATTTTTGAACTTTCCATAAAGCTTGCTGGTTTAAAGTCTGTTTCAGTTCAAAAAAAAAATTTTATTTTATTTTCTTTTTAAACATTGTTAATTCAACCATTTAATATTATAAATTATCAATTTAATAATTACAATTATGTAATATAAACACAAAATGAATTCCTGTTGTTGCTCTGCCTGGCTCTCTTTTGAGACAAATTTTATTATTTTTTTTTTAATTTATAAAAAAAAAATGTATGTATGGAATTCCCATCAATGTTACATTTAATTTCTTCACATAAAAAATTGACTGTGTCACAAGGCTGTCCTTGTGGTGAGGCAGTTAAATTACAACAATTTCTTTTTATAATAGTTTTAATCCATAAAATCAATTTTAGTCTTAGTTATTGCATAAGCAAAGATAATTCTTCTTTTCAATAACCAAGACATAAAAAAGTAAACATTCTTTTTATGAAATTTAAATTTGTTTCTACAAAATTCATGTATTTCTCAAAATTGTATAGCTTTCAAAATGGATTTTCACCTTTATTTACTTTAAAAAAAAAAAACAACTTTTATTTGAAGTTTCCTGAAAAAGAGCTTTTTTTCACACGAAAGTTTGTATTAAATAAACTAAGAATAAATTTCCATCAAAAATTATATTTAATTTTATTTTACTAATATTTTTCGTTGGCATGATTGAACTTTCCTGTTAAATTATTATGGCATTTAAAATATTTTGAACTTTGTTTTCTCATTTATTCGTCCTCGAGGTCAAACGAGATACAAGTTTTAAAAGTAGAAGTGTATAAAAAAAATTAAAGACGTGTATTTTAATCCCATTTTATCTGGCGTGATTAAGCTGTAGTTTTTTTTCTCCACTTTTAACATGATTTGTCTTAATATTTTAAAAATAAAACAGGTAAGATTTCATCTTCTAATAATTTAATAAATAACTGAAAAAAATTGATCACATGCAAAAATTATACATTTACAGTTGTTCTCATCCTTATGAAGATTTTAAACATTTATCTTATTTTAATGTTTTATAACAGTTGAATCCCTGACCTCTAAATTTGTTCCATTCACTGAAAAATACCATATAAAATTTTAAGGATATTGCATAATATTTAGAGGGTGCCTTTGCTTGTTAAAACTTAAAAGGTGGACAAAAAAATAGACAATTTTTTATTTTACAATTAAATAGCAAACCATTACACTGGCCAGCAATGTTTTCAAGGTTGAATATATGATAGCTGATTTTAAGGCAGTTTTTTATGCTGAATCCAAAAATTATACTCATTTTGTCTAATTTGATCAAATTTCTAAGACACAAGTTCTTATTTGAAATGTATAGAACAGTATTATAACTCTATGCTAAATTTAGGACTGATATATTTGCAGAAAGCTCACATTGTGTCATATTGAACTGAAAAATACACAAAATAATCTATTCATGAATGAAAGGTCTTTTCAGGGACTTCCTCATGTCCTTGGCAGCCACTGCATCTCGTTTCAAGCATCAGCAGTAGTCAGCAAGAAAGTTTACATCCCACCGGCCTTGGTAGCACTCTTCCATAATGCAAATGTCTGGGTGAAAGTGATGACCCTGCTCTTCATTCAAATCTCCAGAATTCTTTGGAAAATAGTCCAAGTGTATATTGCAGAAAGTGCAGTTTGACTGACATTTGGGCCCCAAGTTGGTGGAAACTCTTCAGTAGCTCTTCAATTTCCTTCTGGTATTCCACATTCCACAACTGACTTCAATGACTGCCAGGCGGACAGTTCAGCTCTGCTCAATGCTTCATCAAACATTGCGTTCTTCATGAGTTTTCTTATTTGAGGGCTGTCAAATATACCAGCCTAGAGTTTCTCCATGCTTATCCGTGGGAATTTCTCTTGGAGGAAAGCAAACCCACTGCCTTCCCTGTCCATTGTCTTCACAAAGTTCTTCATTTCTTCAGAAAACAAAGATACTTTGTGTACCAACCTTGAAGACCTAGAACCAGTCCAAACACCTTAAGATCTCCACAAATCAACCATTTGTTGCTTCTGATAGTTAACAGCAGACAACAAATGATCCATGCTGTTGTGAGTTTCTTTCATTTGTATTGAATGCCCAATAGGGGGATAGATGAACAAACTATTGCCATTATGTAGAAGAACTGTTTTGAGACATCCACTGGATGAGTGAATAAAAAGTCTCCATTCCATAGCATCATACTCTATGCCCATTGAGTTGATCAATCCATCAATGTTGCAATAAACCAATGATGACTTATCCTGGAACGTGAAAAACTTTCTTAATTCTCTCTCACTATCTTGATACCAGTGGAACCTTGTTCCTGGTGCCAATAGATGTTTCTCTTTGAGACATGAATCCAGCTGAGCAGACTCCTTTGAAAGGTTCAAGGCTTCTGTCAGATCATGGAGTTCTGCTTGTTTCAAGGGTACTGGCTGGTCATCCTCTTCTGGCTTGTAGGTGTCATTCCCAGCTACAACAGACATGTCACTATGTTCGGAATCAAAGCTATATTCTATGTTACCATCTGGCTCAGGAACCGAAAAGTCTAGGCCATGAGGGATTGGTTCTATGGCAGAAGGAACATCAAGGTATTGAACATGGTGCTTGTTCTGGCGATTTATTCCTTTTAGATTTATCATGCAGAATTGGCAGTCCATAATATGATCTTTTCCCTCCCTACAGACCATTGGAATGGCAAAATCTTCCTTTTACCATTCCTCCAATCCCTCAAGGTCTCCACACATGTTTACAGCAAACATGGGGAGCAAATGGTTTATCCTGATCCTCTAGTTTGACTCCAAAGTAATCGTGATATACCTTCTTCACAAAGTCAGTGACTTTTTCTTTACAGTTAGGAAGAACCACATTACTGCAGATATAACAGAATCTGTCAGGATTATTCTTACACTTGTGATCCATTCTTACAGGAATATAAATGTCAAGCTGAAAAGAGAAAAAAATAAATCAGCACTCAGCTCATTGATGACACTTTACACAGTACATTAAAATCATTTTAAGCTGAGGGATAATCCCCGCCCCTTTAGATATGTGCGCGCTAGTGAGTAGGGTGGTACACTGTAATTAGGTACACATACAACATTATATGTTATACTAAATATCAGACACTCATGATCAGCTGTGACAAGTAGAGTCCACAGGCTTCTGAATAAGTGTTATCATTGCATACAACTTGTGAAGTATTCAAGCACATCTTAAAAACCAAACCTGACCAAAGACAATGAATGGTATTTTTGAATTCAGCATAAAATGGCAATTATATATCACTTGATCAACCTTTGACCTTTGGAAAAAAAATTTTTTTAACACAGGCCAGTGATTAGTTGAATCTTTACAAATTATGCCCATTAGAAAACTAGAAACATTTTTATCTAACAGTGAAAATTTTTTTATTTTTACTGGTGTTTATTTTCAGACCCCAATTATCGCAAGTGTATCCAATGCTAAGCAGAAAAGTGTAGTTTGGAAGTTTTTTTAAGATTTCTGATGATAACCAAAGTAAAGCAACATGTCAACTGTAGCTAATTACTTTAAGTGATTTATGTAAAGAAATTGTTCTCTTTATTGTTTAAACTCTTACCCAAATTTTTAAATTAAAAGGATATCTAACTTTATTTCATAAGCTTTTGTATTCATTTTTCTAGTAAATGTTTTATTAATAAATAAACTTTGTTCATTAAGTTTCCCAAACCAACTGTGGGGCCTGAAAATAATACATTTTAATCATTGTAGGTATCAGAATCAGGAATTTAAAAAAGTATTAGGAATTGTATCAGAATCAGTAAAGATATTGGTACTGTCCATCACTTCTAATGTCTCTGCTTAAACTCGTTATTTATTTTTTTTTTTTCACTACCACAGGTGTAAATAAGTCTATCATCCACTTCACACTCTAAAAAGATGCTTTCAAAAAACACAGCAAAGTATTAAGAAATGGGAAAATTTAATTTGAAATAAAGAAAAGAGTACTAAACTGCTGTGTAATATCGAACCTCCTACATGGCAGTAAATGCAACACAATCTCCACACAGAAGAGAAAACCATTTTGGGAAACTATTTTTTTTTTTCATCATTTTGCCTTCCATTAGCATGGCTGATGCTAGCCTCCAAGAGAGTGACTCATTGCACCTTCTCAGACTAACATTTTCCACTGACGTGAAGTGGGAAGATCATATTGAATCAATTGCTAAGTCTACTGCTAGGAAAGTTGGTTCACTGTGTCATGCTAGACAATCTTTCCCTCCAGAATCTATCTTATAAATATATAAGATAGATTCTTGAGGGAAAGATTGTAGTCTACCATTTGTCCTTGATTTGAATATTGTTGCCACATCTGGTTTGGTGCTCCTGTTATGTACTTAGAGATTCTTGATAAAATACAAAGAAGAATCTGAAATGTTATTGGTCCTGATCTGGCATCTTGGCATTAGTCACTTTTCCCACCATCAAAATATAGCTTCCCTGTGCCTTTTCTATTAATTGTTCTGATAAACTTTCCTCTATGGTACCTAGCCCTCATGAATTTAAGTGTAGTACTAGATTGGCAGCTAGGTCTCATCATTTTACAATGGAAATGACTAAATGTAACCATAAGTTCTATGCTAACAGTTTCTTCTATTGCACATCTTGGAACTCTCTTCTGGCTTTTTGCTTCCCAGTCAAGTTTGATTTTTAAAAATGTAAATGCAATGTCAATTGTTATCTTCTGACTTCTTAATTACTGTTCCTTTATTGTTCTCTGTGCTTATTAGTGAGTTTTTTTATTATATTCTCAAACATTCATTAACTCCTTGTATCTTAGTGGCTTCATTGCCTTGCTTGGGGTAAAATGATTAAAAAAAACAAAGTTCAGTTACAACTGCTTTGACCATCATACCACAGTGTCAATATACAGTACAGATAAGAAATAAAAGAATAGGCCTCTGATGAGATTTGAACCCGCATCCTCTTTTACATCAGGAAGCCTATTTTATTTGTACTTTGAAGCTGTAAACTCATAAATGAAGAGTGGTTCTACAGAAGGATGCTGAGAATACTACTGACCAAGCATGTGAGCAACAAAGAAGTTTTCAAAAAAAAGGAAATGGTTACTTATGCTTAAAATGTAAAAGAGGCAGTGGAAATTTTGGAAAATTTGACACTTCCTGAAGAAAGAGAGGGTGGGGGGGAAACAGTGAGTGATCTACCGTATGAACTTGTGTAAACAGATGGCAGAACGGAGTTTGGGAGGAGTAGTAAAAAAGGACAAACATGGCTAAGTGCTACAAAGAGTAGAAAGTTGTGGAGAGCCATGATCGTCCATGTACCAAACAAACATGACCCATAAAAGAAGTTCAAGCTACAAATACTAACAGTTGGCAGAAAACCAAATCTAATCCTATAAACTTACATGCTTACTTACACACACCCACACACATGCACAACCATTCTATACAAGCATCTTTTTTAAACATATTGGGATGGGCAAGAACTCATTCCAAAATCTGGGCAGAGTATTGCCAGACAGGAGGATTTCTTTGGTAACAAAGAAAATTATACTGAGCTGTTACATGACATCTGTCCTTTATAGCAGCAAATGCTGGACGATTTCCTCAAGGATGAAGAAGAGACTCAAGGCGATGGAGATGTGGTTCTACAGAAGGATGCTGAGGATTTTGTGAACTGAGCATGTGAGCAATGATGTCTTGGAGAGAATGCAGACAAGGATGAGGCTTATACTTAACATTGGGAAGAGGCAGCTGAAGTTTCTGGGACACATAATGAGGAATGAGGGCCTAGAGAATCTGATACTCACAGGTCGAATAGAGGAAAAGAGAGACAAGAGAAATCAATGTGTGACATTCCTGGTGGGCTTGAGTAGGTGGATGGCAGAGTGTGGTCTGGAGGAGGTAGCATATGGAAGGAACTTGTTGAGAGCTGCAAGGGATAGAGAGAGATGGAGAGCCATGATTGCCTATGTCCTGAAAGGACATGGCACATAAAAAAAGAAAAAAATATGATTAAAACAGGTTGGGTCACATCCACTGTCACAAATTATTTTCTGCCTCAACCTCCATCAACTTGGACTATTTATAAATGAATAATCTACTTTTCTTATCTGTACTTATTTTATCAGACCATTTTGTTAATGACTGATATCTTTATTAGTGTATATCATATACCAATATGAAAATGACTGTTTCTTTGTAATCATCCATATTTCTCTTTTGTTCCGAATTTTATCAGACTGATTAAGGAAAAAATCAAGAAAAAAAAAATAAAATGAAATAAAAATGTCTAAATAAAACTCATTCATTTAAACTTTATTCCTTCATTAATAAATCTGAATACCCCCCACCCCTCAAAAATGCATAAAAAAGAACATGAAGGTTTGGAGACTTTTGTTTTAGAGAATGAAGAATAGACATTTAACTCTTTATACATTCATAGAAAAGACAAGATAATGAAGACATTGAATTCACCAAAATTGATAATCTTCACAGATACAGCAAACAAGACCTTTGAGATGTGTTGTTTCTTTCCGACCTTTATCAGGTCCAAGGGCCTGGTGCATCTTCAGATACCTCAAGGCCAAACTAATATTTGCAGACCTTTCCACACTCTTCACAACTCAGATGACTGTTCATTATTTACATTAATCGGATTATTGTCCTCATCTTTGTCGCCATATTTATTACAACATTTTGGCTGTTTTACGCTCCGACCTTCTTCGGATGTTTGGAATGTCAAACTTAACCCTTTATTTTGCTCACTGGGGTAGACTGTTCTAATTCAATGTGCCATGTTTAATGGATGTCAGTTATCAGTCATCTCCTGTTAATTCCTCTCTCCAAGTTCTCCCCTGGCTTAACCGGGTATTGAACTCACACTCTTTGGGTCCTGTCACTGGATCTAACCAACGCTTTTATCCACTGTGTTCTGGGTATTATAAACCTAATGTCTTCAGCAACCATTAAGTTCGACATTCCAACCACCTGTAGAAGGTCAGATTGTACAACGGCCGAACGTTGTAATAAATATGGTGACAAAGATGAGGACAATAGTCCAAATAATGTACATAATACCTCATCTCAGAAATATAAACAGATTCAGATGATTGTTGTTAAGGAATGCCTCATAGTTGGTTAATGGTCTGTCAGCATGGCTAATTTCAATGACTGATTAGGCCTGCATTTGACAGCCTCAGCCACACTACTGGCAGACACAGTGGGACATGTCCAGGCGAATATTATCACCTTTTCTGGCTGCTCTCTTTGTTTTAGCCCAGGTAGTCACATTGTCTTGGAAGCAGACTTAGAATCATTAATTTTACGCAGTGAATCCTTGATACAATCTTTAAACCATCTCTTGGGTTTATACTATGGATGGGAACCAACAGATAGTATACACACGACAGATTTCTACATTCACACTTATTTTTGTATTTACATTTAAATCATATTCTATACTACAGGCCTACTCAAGATTCAACTAAGGGTCAGAACTGAAGGCCTATTTCAAAATGTTTGAATTTCAGAAATTTGGGGAGAAAAGTTTAAAGTTAAACATTATTAATAAACAACTTTTTCATTAATTTTGCAAAATAAAAATATTAGACTTGTTTCTATTTTGTTTTTAATAGTAGACTAAAATTCAACATACTTTTTAAAAAGCTTTTCAGATAAAAACAGAAATTATGTATAAAAAATAAAATTTTATCAATATATTTGTTATGAGAAAAAATATAGAGAAAAAGATTAACTTTATGTGACAATAGCATTTTAGATAAGTTTTGCAGTGTAAAAACAGAATCAAAGAAAAGTCTTCAGAAGGAAATTCTGTTGAATATGAAACATAAGAAAACATTAACTTTCTTGAGAAAACATCTAATTAATAAGTTATTTCTTTAAAAATGGTGTTATGGTTTCCCTCTGTCTTTTCTAGAAATATTTTCATGGAAGCTTTTTTCCCCCTGATTGCATGAATTTAAGCATGACTAGATTGGTATCTAGGATCAATCCATTTACTGTTGAAGTAGCTTAATGCAACCACCACTTCTACTCCAACAGTTTCTTTTCTCACACTTCCCACTTGTGGAACTCCCTTCCATTTACTTGCTTCCCTGATAACCACAATTTTCAAAACTTTGAGTGCAACATCAATCGCCACCTATTTTAATAAAACCTCTTCATCTTTTGTCCTTTCCTCAATTCTCCCTATACTCAGTCTTTTCCTCACCTTCATTCCCTGTAACCCTCTGTATACTTTCTGCTTTGTTTAGGGTAAAATGATTTTTTTTTTTAAAAAAAGCGTAAAAATTAAAATGTTAAATTATAGTATAACTTAGCACTCTGCATCATTTATAAACATTACTTTCCCTTTTACTGTATATGGAATCCCCTCAAAATATAGTGTTTTATATATTAGTTCTATATATATTTGAAATCGTAGTAGCCTGGCTCTCAATTTCAGTCAAGTTTGTTTTAGGTGTTGCCATAGAAGAATATGACTACACAACCAAGAAATTAAAATTCAACTTTCATTGGCAGGAGTAAAATTTTGTTTGGCGAAAATAGTCACCAACAGAGTGCTAAAGGATAAATGTGATAAAAATTCAACATAGTTTGTTTTTTTATACCTGTTAGAAAAAGAAATAAAGACTGGGCTATATATATATATATATATATATATAATTAAAAGTTTATCATTAGTGTATTTGTTTTATGAATAAGAATTGTATATAGAATACTGAAAAATCTTACACTTCTAAGTGACAATAAGACCAAGATTCCTAAATTAGATTTTCTTTTAGTCTTTGTAATAAGTATAAAACATAGTAATATAATAAATAAATGGTGTGTTTGGTATGCATCTCAGATTCAGTTACATTCTCAACACTATAATGTAGCTTCCATGTTCCTTTTCTCTAAATATTTTCAACATAATTTTTCTGATGAGCTCTCTTTTTAACTTAGCTAGAGGATGTATGCTCATTAGTCTTTATTTATCCTCACTTTCTTTTGTTTAATTCTCCCTCCCCCGTTAGGTGACAGAAATGTTAGTTCTCTGGTAGATGTGGAACGTTTTTCGTTTTTCAAGTGTGTATTTCATATTTGTTTTTGTGTCTGGTTGAGTGGTTGAAGGATTGTTGTTAATTACCTAGTCTTGCATTAATTTCGTCGATTAATTATTCTGCCACAATTAAGGATTGTGATTTGTTTTTTTTTTTTATTACTAACACTATTTTGTTCAATTTCTTGTATATAAATTTTATTCATTGTAAATATTCATTGGGGTTTCATTTTTAAATATTGTTATTCTCCCACCCCAGACAAATTAAGACTACATAGAGACTTGAGGTATAATGGTGACTGCCAAAAGAAGGATAATAATGTGTTGTTTTGGTATAAAGAATACTGTAGTATGTTTGGGTCAGTAACTGTGGCTAGCTAAGTTTAAAATAATACTGATTGAAGATGAGCCATCCCCTCTTTTGGCCTTGTGCCACATTTTTGTAGTTTAGAGAATAAATATCACTTTCTTCTATGGTACCTTGACTTTACAAATTTAAGCAGAGTACCAAATTATCTTTGAGGCTTAATCATTTTGAGTAAGAAAATAAATAAAAAACAGTAAATCTCATTCTTCTTCATGTGCCATGTCTCTTCAGGCCATAGACAATCATGGCTCTCTACAATTTCCTGTCGCTTAATAAATTTTATCTTTTTGTTATTTCTCCTAAACATTGTTCCGCCATACATTTACTCAAGCTTGCTAAGTATGTTACATATTGTTTTTTTCTCTGTCCCTCTTGCCTTCAATCTGTCTTGTGAGTATCAGTTAAATAAGCTAGTTATTCCAAGTATAAAAGCAAAAATGTCTTACACCAACTACAGTAGTGAGCTACTACAAACCCAAACTGAAACTAAAATAAGTCTTTTTGTGCAATAGGGAACTTTTGAGTTGGCCTACAGTATAGTTTTATCTTGATAAAATCCAAAGAATAATCAGCAATATTATTGGTCCTGACTTGGCATCTTGGCTTCAGTTACTTTCCCATCACCATAAAGTTGCTTTGCTGTGCCTTTTCTATAAATACATTCATGGTAATTGTTTGAATAAGCTCTTCGCTAGGATACCTAGAATTTATGAATTTAATTGCAGTAATAGATTGGCAACAAGGTCTCATTGATTTACACTTGGATTGGCTAGATGTAACATAAGTTCTATTCTAACTGTTTCTTGCAATCCTTGCTTGTAGAACTCTCTTTCAGTTCCATGCTTTCCAGCCAACTTTGATCAAAAATTTAAATGCAAATGTCAATCGTTATTTACTGTCCTCCTGAATATTTTGCTATTGTTCTCACTCCTTCATAATGTTTGCTTTCTAATTCTTAGTGGCTTTACTGTCTTGCATGGCATGAATTCAATTTAAAAAAAAAAAAAAACACCATGATTTAAATCTTGAAACACACTCAAGTTATTGGTGGTGAGTTCAATTTCAAGTGTAGTTAGTTTCTGGCAGTACAAAACTAAGCAAATAGAAGAGATGCTCCAAAAGTAATGCCACCTATTTATTTCCACAGGAACTCAAAGATTCAAGGAGCACTATAATAAAGCAAGGTTTTTCCATGACAAAAGACACTATCCCCCCCCCCCCCGCATAATCATCACCATTTTTAAGGTAGTCTTTTCATGGGTTAGCAGCTTTGCAAGGTCATTCAGAATATGACTTGTCATATATGTTACTGTCACCACTGCATTCACAACCATGAACTGTGTAATCCTTTAGGATCTAAGGGGCACCACATCTACTGCAGCCATAAAAGCAGTGATGATTCCTGGGCAAGACAGCCTAACAGAGCCCAACCTCTCCGAGCTGGTTTAAATTCAGTTTTCTTTCCCAAAATTTTTAGCACATAAGTGAATGTAATGAACTCAACTGGAATTCTAACTCAGCTCTCCAATTCCTCAATCCAAGTTGCTATCCATTACCCCATTGTGCCTCCTAAATACATTACCCACCACCCAATTGTGCTCACATCCATTGTTTGATCTCTATAAACATTCAGCATGAATATCAATGGGTTCAACCTCTACTACAAACTATCTGACCTTTTGGGCCAATATAATACAGGAAAAATTACTTTCAAAGAAACCCAAGAGTATCCATATAATTTAAAATATAGATATTTACTAAGTCCGACACAAGGCAAAATTAGAGGGACTGTAAGGTGGAAAGAATGTTACACTATTTTCCAATTGAAAAAAAAAAAAACCTGCTTGCTTTATTGCCAGTTTTTGGAAATAAACATTTAAAATACTTGTTTTAACATGGTGCTGACTGAAAATATACATTTTCCCTCAGAAACCACAAATAAAATCTAAAATTGCTCTCTCTCAAATGAAAACAAGACCATTTTTACCTGTGTGTTAATCATGGATTTTCTAAAATAGAGTCCCCTGGTATCTGCCTCCCACAACAACTGAACTTTGCCACAGTGCATGCTACACAACCTGAGTCAGGAGAGGAGTGGGAGGGAGGCATGAAGATTGTGTTCAAGCATGAAACAACTTTTCCCCATTGTCATAAATTTGCTTCCTTCTGCCTTTTTTGTACTTTCATGGTAATTGTTTGGATAAGCTTTTTGC
This sequence comes from Acanthosepion lycidas, assembly GCA_963932145.1. Lineage (NCBI taxonomy): Eukaryota > Metazoa > Mollusca > Cephalopoda > Sepiida > Sepiidae > Acanthosepion > Acanthosepion lycidas. The sequence goes on from OZ010599.1 coordinate 100,118,507, forward strand.
TATGGTACCTAGACATTATGAATTTAAGCACAGTACTAGACTAGCAACAAGGTTCATTAATTTACAGTCGAATTAGTAAAGAACTTTCAGTTACACCTAGCCAAGTTTTTTCTCATACTTCTTGCTTGTGGAACTCTCTTCTGGTTCTATGCTTTCCAATCAGATCTTCAAAAATTTAAATGTAATGTCAATTATTATATACTGTTTTCCTGATTACTATTCTACTGTTCTTGCGCCTTCATAATGTTTTTAATTCTTTCACACCTAGTAACCTCGTGTCTTAGTGGCTTTACTGCCTTGCTTGGGGTAAATTTGATTTAAAAAAATAAAAAAAAAGAGGGAAGAAAGTAGTATGGTCAGTTCACCTGCCAGTTTCAATATAGGTGTGCCTAACAATTCAGTTTTTCAAACTGATCCACCAGACTACTCGCACATACAATTTGATGATGTTGACAAAGGCTCGTCTAGAACCAGCCTTTTTGAAAGAATTGATAACAGAAATAGTGAACTGTGTTTCATAAAATTTGCTTTCCTCTGAGCTGCTAACCAGTACACTTGTATATATTACATATATATATATATATATATAGAGAGAGAGAGATGTTGAGATAAAGTGTAAAAGTTTTTAAATGATACATTTTGCCAATGTTTTTTTTCCTGACCTGAAGAAGCTGAAACCAACAGATGTCAAAACACACCATTTGTCCCATTATCTCCAGTTTTGTTTTAGATACTATTATACATCCTACAAGCATGCATGCACACACGTTATTTTATATATATATATATATAAAGAAATAGTCTTAAGGTGTGCTATACTTATGGAATAAAGTGCTCAATATCAGAGATAGAGCGTGTGTAAATATAAAAGTGAACATAGAAGTCAACACTTAGAGGCGACAGTCTGTTTCATGCTATATGCAATCGTCAGGCCTGACGATTGCATATAGCATGAAACAGACTGTCACCTCTAAGCGTTGACTTCTATGTTCACTTTTATATTTATATATATATACACACACACACAAATTTTGTCACTTAGCTGACTTATGTTATATTCAGCACCTCTACTCCAGAGTTCTGTAGAAGAACCTTTGTGTAATCATTCAGTCCACCCCTCAGGAGGTAGCAGCAATTGTCTGCAAATTTTATCATTTTCATTATTTTTTTTAAGTTAGGAAAAAAAAAAAAAACTTGCTCCCCCCGCTCTCGTTTGTGTGCATGCATATGACATTGTGGCTAAATCTTCTTTTCATGTCTCCTTATACTCTTATTCCTTTTATTTTTTTTTCTTTTGAGTGTTAGTATAAGATAATGTAAGAATGCTATTATTTTCTGGACTTTTTAAGCTTATTTTTCTTGAATATTCTGGGGCTTTCTCAAATTTTTATTTAATATAAGAGCAAACATTGAAGTCAACAGGCTGCTTCATGCAATTGTCAGGCCATGGATATACATATATATATAGAGAGAGAGAGATATAGATGCATGAAGCATTTTTATTTTTCATCAGATCTGCAGGAGAAAAAAAAAAAAAAAAAAAAAAAATCAAATTCTTTGTTTTTATTAAATTTCATTAACAGATGTCATTTACAAAAAAGTT
>OZ010599.1:100122609-100175109 GCA_963932145.1 Acanthosepion lycidas
AAATGGTGTCAAATAGTTTAAGTATTCCAAGATTAATACGAGAGAGAGAAAATTATATCTTTTGTGATATGCATTATTTCTTCATTTTTATGTTCATCTCAGGATGTACATGTAGAGTATTGAAAATGAGAACTCAGCGAGCAGAGTTCAAATCCCAACAGAGTTTGTTACATTCACCTTTGCACAGATACCCTTGGAGAAGGCATAAATCCATTTCTTCTTCCTTCTGCTGTAGATTAAATAGCAGGAAAGACTGGATCCTTTAGCTATGGTTGGCAACCAGTCTAGGACTGAATTCAAAAAACTGTATATAGCCCTGGTGAAACACAGACAAGGATAACATTATGGCATCTATGACTGCAGTGAGGAGGTTATGAACTATAATCTTGACTGAGGTCGATCAGGTATATTTATCCCTCAGCAAATTCATTAATGAAGCAAATATTGAGATTTGTCATGCAGTAAGCTCATCAGATAATAAATTTTATAAGTATACCAGTTTTAACAAGTTTAAAACAAATCTTTCAAAAATTTTTCAATGTTAAAGGGCTGAAAATTGTTTTTATATAATAATAATGACTAACACACTAAATATTTGGTGAATATGTATTGGCAAAAGTCCAATATTTATTTCAATGAGCTGACTTGAAACTTATTGAGTTTGATTGATTGACAAATTTATTAATCAATCACAATCATTCATCAATGATATTAGAAATTTACATTTGAAATCAAGGCATAAAGAGGATCGCAGTCAATTCACCTGTGAACATGGGGAAAAAAAAAAATTTAAATAAAAAATAAATAAAAATGGCAATTTATGAAACTAAAAATATGAGGAAAAAAAAAAAAAAGGAATGACATGATTTCTATACTTTAAAATGGTAAGTGATTGAATGCTAAGAATCCTTGAGAATAATTTTAGCAAATGAGGAAAAAAAAAAAAAAAAAAAAAAAAAAAAGCATTGAAATTAAAATTCAACAATAAGAGTTGAAACAGAAAATAAAAACACAACAAAATTCATAGTGTTACACTGTTCATATTTTTCTTCCATCTGCACAATATTTAGTTTCTTCATAACAACTGTATCCTACAGAACAATGCAATATTCTGTACAAATACAGAATCTTTTCAAACATTCATAGTGGCTTCAAATAACAGAGTTGGGAACTTAAAGCACAACATTAAAAATCAGTTTTTTTTTTCCATTTTGTATCTTTTTTTTTTTTGGTTTCTGGTGAAGTGCATGCAGTTTGTTTTAGCCAATATAAGATCTGGTTTCAACAATGTTGTTGCACACCTGAAAACATTATCAAATAAGTTACTATACCAATATCAGGTATCCCGGTAGAAATAACACTTTGAGCAAAGGACAAATACACTTTTGAGAGTTGATTCCTTGTTAACCTCAGGGAATGTTCACAGTGCAAGGGACAAAGACATCATCATATGACACTTTGTTCAACCCAAATGCAAACACAAAATTTTTTTTTTTTTTTTTTTTTAATTACAATGCACTGTTGGTCATGAATTGTGATATCAGTTATTTGAAAATAAAAAAAATATTAAATTAAAAAGGTATGAAAATTGTTATTACTGTGTTAGATAAAAATGTTAAGAACCAAATAGAATAAAAATAACTGTTTTAATGGTTCATATCAATGTTAAAAAAACTCAGGTTGTTATGAATCTTAAACTTTTTTATAATATAAAAATATTTCCTGAACAACTTTATTAAAAATAAATGTAAAAACTTGAAAAATGTGGCAGTTTTTATTCCAGGCATCAACCATAGCATTTGATTTGTTAAATATTTAAGTTACCAGCTTCAAGTTTATCATTATATATTTTTGCTAGCCTATCTCTAAATATTGTATTTCAAGATTATGCATGCGAGAGATAAAAAAAAAATTTTTTCTCTCCATGAAGCTCTAAGTTCTGAAGAAATCAGTTTTTATAATTGAGCAAATTTGAAAAAAAAAAAAAAAAAAAAAAAAAGTTTTCAAATTTATCATTAATTACAAATTGTGAAAATTTTAAAACAAACTATTCATATCAGCAAGATCATTGGTTCATGGCCTTTTGAAAATATTTTATGAAAAGAAATTTTTTTTAATTTGATAAGGTTTCATCAGGATTATTTTTTTGCATACTTGATATCTGATTTAAAACCTACATGCTGTACAGTCAAAATGTTTTACCAACACAGCAACAATTTAGGTCCTTAATGTTGAGGAATATATTTACAAAAATTAAGAAATATTGTCTTTTGAGAAAACCTTAAGAAAAAAAAAAAAAAAAGTATAAAAAGCAAAATTCAATTTATATAACCTGTTTTATTGTTAAAGTTTAACTACAAAATAACTAAGTTTAATGACATATTGTTTGGTTGTTAAAGACCAATCTTGTGTAAATTGAGAAACAAATATTCAGAGAAAAATAAAGTTTCATCTTGACTGGGATGGGTGGGGGTGAGTTGTCCGAGTCAAAATACAGACATACCTCCTGGAAGAGGTATCTTCATCCTCAATATAACAGAAAAAAAAAAAAAAAAAAAAAAAAAAAAATCTTTTTAGCCATGAACCACTGAATTAGACAAAAATTTTAAAACTGCTAAATGGAAAAATAATCTACTCCATAGAATTAATTAAAAAAAAAAAAAAAAAAAAAAAAAATTTAATTCTCTCTTCAATAACAATTAAGCCATTGGATCCATTTAAATTTATTAGAAAGTTCCAATTTTGTTTTCTATTTAAAACAAACATTCAAAAGATACTGGAAATTATTTCTAAGTTAAAACCATACTCATTCAAAAAGAATTAAAAAAAAAAAAAAAAAATTAATTTTATTAAGTTTACATATCTCCAATAATCACCATTTTATCTAGGTTTATATGACCAGAGTATACAAATTGTATACTATAAATATATTTTTATCAACCGAAAGCACAAGATCATATCAACATTGGTGTATGAAGAGAAGCTCTGTTTACATGTCAAAGAAAATTTATTTATTCTGTGTAATGAAAGGAACAAAAAAAAAAAAAAAAAAAAATCAGAGAAAAACTGAATTACCAGAATTTATCCCCTTTACATTGCTTTGAAAACATTACGAATATATTTCAAAGCAAAATAAGGGAAAAAAAAAAAAAAAAAAAAAAAAGTTACATTTTGAAATTGAAGCAGATTTTATTAGAACTGAGTATAGAACAAAGTAACAAATAAGAAAATAATTCAGATCAATTTAGTAAATAAGAGGATATAAGTCTTTTGTAGCATATCTTAACATCTATGAGTTAACATATTCAATAAGATTAGATTCTGTGTGTGTGCAAGATTAAACAAGAACTTACAATAGTCTAAATATTATTGAAATGTCATTTTGTATAAGTCCCTGAATTGGTGAAACCTGCAAATCTTAGTCCACAGTGGAGCCAGTTATAAGTCCTATTCACTGTACATAAGACAAAGTTTGTATAAAAATAAATAAAAAAAAACAAAAAAAACTTGTGCATGCACCTGGGTATTTGACATCATTCCTTGCAAATAAAATCAAATGAATAAATTTAAATTTGGCAGAATGCAACAACTTCTGATTCAAATGATTATTTTTCAATTTTAGTTTATCTTAATTACTAACATAAAGGAAAAGTCATCGCAAATACTTTGTGTGTAAAGAAAAATGACAAACAATGAAGTGAGAAATTGCAATCAACTGTTGGAGGTGGGGAGTCAAGAATTGTTGCCCGTTAGTAAAGTATGAGAGGCTAAGGATAACAATGAAAGTTAACATTCAATCTGCAGACTTAAAAAAAAAAAAACCTCCATAGAGATATGGATTAAGTATAAATAAATTTAAAAAAAAAAAAAAAAAAAAAAATATCTAATATCAAAATGGCTTAAGCTTTATGGACATTTCAGTTGTAATGCTGCACAAAAATTAACTCAATTTGTGCCTACAGGCAGGATAAACTGGGCATTTCAGCAATAACAAAAAACTGTGGACTTAGTCATTATAACTTCAATTTTGTTTTGTTTTTTTGAGAGGTAATCATGGTTTGTTACAAGTTTGGTGACATACATCCAAACCATTAACTGGCCAGGAAAAAAAAAAAAAAAAAAAAAAAAAACGGAGCAAAAGTTCAAGAATTTATTGTGAAAATCAGTTATTAAGCAGATTCCAAATGTTCAAACAATAATCACAATCACTGAAAGATATTTTTTTTCTCTTTTTAAACGTTTTGGCACGGGAAAATATTGAAATGCAGTTAATTAGTATTTATGGTATAGACTGTAACAGAAACATAAAATTCAGGTATATCATTTAATAAAGAGTGAAAAAACATTGACTTTCACATTAATAATGTTAATAATTGAGTATCTGTGTAAAAAAAAAAAAAAAAAAAAAAAAATTTTTTTTAAAAATGTGAAATTGTGCAAATAAATTCAACTGCAAACAAACCAGCGGTAAAGGATCCAGAAATAGTTTCCAATTTAAAAAAAAAAAAAAAAAAGGAAGTTTTCTACATTTTTCAAATGAATTAAATAAAAAAAAATAAAAAAAAATAAAATTGAATTGCTGCATAGAGCCAAATAGACATTTTAATCTTCAAAGTCAGGCATACCCACATCAGTGTTGTTTTCTTTTTTTATATACCTATAAGATTTCTATAGAGAAGTGTGTAACTAGTGAAGCAATTTAGTGCCTGTCAGCAAAGAAATGAAGCAGAACAAAAAGTACAGGCTGCAAAAACTCCAATGTGGACTTGATTTGAATGATAAAGAAACTTAAAGAAATATTTTTCAGTTTTGAAAATCATTTGTAGTTAAAAAGAAAACAAATTTAAATCTACAAAGTTGTATGAAACATTTAAATAAATATATAGTTTGGACCCAACCCACACCTTAATTTCAAGCAGAGGAAATGTTTGTTAATATAAAATGGGGAGCAAGGAATAAACTCTCAGATAAACGTTTAAGCAAAAAAAAAAAAAAAAGGCAATTCATACATGCATTCTGCCTGCTTATAGATAACAATTTTTGGGCTAAAGTCACCAAGAAAGCTTACAAGGAAAACAAAATACAGTTTAACAAATCAGCAGAAATAGTAACAGAAAATTGTAAAATTCCAAGCAAACTCCCAGTGATTATTGACTGAATTCTTACATTCGATGAGCACAAAACATCAGCTGTAAAGAAAATTTTTCTCTGACAAAAAAAAAAAAAAAAAAAAAAAAAAAAAGAGGGGGAGGGGAGGGTAAATAAAAATATTTTTGTGGCAAATTAATGAATCGTCATTTTTTTTTTCAGAAAAAAAAAAAAAAAAAAAAAAAAAAGTAAATAAAACCTCAACAATTAAAATGTACACAGTGAAAGGGGAAGAGGAGTAATAAATGTAATTTAGAATATGAAAACTAAAATAATAGGACATTCATTCTTCTCCCCTTCCCTTACATGTCTACAATTCAAACTGAGAAATATTTGTAGCCAATCTTTCAGAAAAGAAATACACCATTTTCCCTTAAATACATTGTTCCATTGTGATCACTAATACATTAATTCAATGCCCTGTCAGTCTTCCATCTTTTTTTTTTTCCTTAATGGAAGACTTGAAGGGAGCACCAGTTCTGAGCAATATTAAGTCATTTGACAAGAAGTTCCTGTTTGGCAAGAACTTTATTTAACCAGAGATCTCTTTATTTTTTCTAAAGCCCTTCAAAATAGAAAGTTTCATCTAGCTAAAAAATAATTCAGAAAGAGAAGTATAAAGTATTAAAAAAATAGAATAAAATAAACTTTGAGGGGAGGAAAAATGAGGAAAACATTTGAACTCTAATCAAACTCCAGAAGAAATGATTGATTAGACTTAACAAGATTTGATACCATCAAGATTTAAGAGAAAATTAGTGTATTTATGAAATCCTTTAATTTTTTTTTTTTATAATGTATCTTATTTGACACACCTATTTCTACAAGGAGGGGGTATTAATTTTGTTTGATGAGGCCAGTTTAAAAGATATACCCTTGACCATACATAAAGAAAGAAAATATTTTTAAAAATCTTACTTCATTATAAACTAAATATCTTTGATAAAAAATATAGCATTTTTATTTAATACTTTGACCAGATTTGGAAGAGGGACTGAAAAATGGGGGGAAAAAAATACCATACTTCCATTAGGTTTGTTTTGAAACTAGTCAAGAATTATTAAACCATAGTGTTAAAAAACAAAGTTTCATCATCGTATACATATGTGTATATATAAAAAAAATAGGTCCTACAAGGAAATAAAGGCAGTTCGAGCAAATTTGAATTGACTTTGGGAAACGGGTATTAAACTGGTTTCTGCTAAAAGAAAAAAAATCAGGGAGAGAGGAGAGAGAAGGAGAAGGGGAGAGAGAGAAGGAGAGAAGGAGAAGGGGAGAGAGAGAAGGAGAGAAGAGAAGGGGAGAGAGAGAAGGAGAGAAGAGAAGGAGAGAGAGAGAAGGAGAGAAGAGAAGGAGAGAAGAGAAGGAGAGAAGAGAAGGAGAGAAGAGAAGGAGAGAAGAGAAGGAGAGAAGAGAAGGAGAGAAGAGAAGGAGAGAAGAGAAGAGAAGGAGAGAAGAGGAGGAGAGAAGGAGAGAAGAGAAGGAGAGAAGGAGAGAAGAGAAGGAGAGAAGGAGAGAAGAGAAGGAGAGAAGAGAAGGAGAGAAGGAGAGAAGAGAAGGAGAGAAGGAGAGAAGAGAAGGAGAGAAGGAGAGAAGAGAAGGAGAGAAGGAGAGAAGAGAAGGAGAGAAGAGAAGGAGAGAAGGAGAGAAGAGAAGGAGAGAAGGAGAGAAGAGAAGGAGAGAAGGAGAGAAGAGAAGGAGAGAAGGAGAGAAGAGAAGGAGAGAAGGAGAGAAGGAGAGAAGAGAAGGAGAGAAGAGAAGGGGAGGAGAGAAGAGAAGAGAAGGAGAGAAGAGAAGAGAAGGAGAGAAGAGAAGAGAAGGAGAGAAGAGAAGAGAAGGAGAGAAGAGAAGAGAAGGAGAGAAGAGAAGAGAAGGAGAGAAGAGAAGAGAAGGAGAGAAGAGAAGAGAAGGAGAGAAGAGAAGAGAAGGAGAGAAGAGAAGGAGAGAAGAGAAGGAGAGAAGAGAAGGAGAGAAGAGAAGGAGAGAAGAGAAGGAGAGAAGAGAAGGAGAGAAGAGAAGGAGAGAAGAGAAGAGAAGGAGAGAAGAGAAGAGAAGGAGAGAAGAGAAGAGAAGGAGAGAAGAGAGAAATAAAATGGTAGATAGCTTGCTAAGGAACTTGAGCAATATTTACTTTTTTGTCCTTGGAGTGGATGGAATTATGTTTAAGCCTAATTTCTGGAAACATCCCAGTGAGCCATACAATGATTAAATTAAAAAAAATATTTACCTTCAGAAATAAATTTACTGAAATCTGCTAATCCTCTCAATATATATTGTAAAGATCGATAGATTTCTTTAACACATGCAAAATGTTAAAACTAAGGCGATCTTTTTTACTTTTTTTAAAATAATGTTACCCTTCAGATAAGGAAATCAGAACCAACCAGTTAAAATAGTAAGAGGGAAAAAATACATTTTGCACATTAACCAGTGTATGTGTGTATGTATGTGAGACTTGCATAAAAGTGTATTCTAATAGTGGATTTAAAAATTTTAGAAAACCTATTTAAATAATCTAAAAGTGAAATTCTTATTGTACTAAAATTATACATGTGTGTGTGTGTGTGTGTGTGTGTATATATATATATTTTAAACAAAAGTTTGTTGTATAAAAGTTAAATATTTAGAAAACCTCCTTCATAGGACTGAATCCATTTTAATTCTAAATAAGGGAGGTAACTCCACTTCAACTCGTAAATTGCTCTTCAGAGTATAAAGTTGATACAGAAAAAATTAATATTGAAGCTCACAGTGAATCCATTCAACGTTTAAATAGGGTTTTGAACAGGGAAGAAATATTTGGCACACAAAGAGAGAGTAAGAGTGGTGGAGAAATAAACACACTTATTTTTCTATTTGAGCAGATAGTAATTAAAATCTTGAAAATGATTTGAGAATTAAAGAGTATGTGTGTAAAAGTTCATTTAAAAGTATTCATTTTATTTTCCAGTATTGTCTTTTGTAGCTACATTGGAAAGAAAGTGATAAAGTCTATGAATAATGAAGGGCATAGCAGACCAGAGATCCAACCTTTATCATTGTTTTACTTTTCTTTATAGCTATCGATATTCTGACTTCCATCATTAATCAGTCCAAGTCAGCCATCACATTTGATTTCCTAAAACCACAAAGCAAAGTGATTTTTGATGAGAGCAATCTAAATCTCTTTATATTTTATAATATATATATATATATATATATATATATATATATATTATATATATATCTCTGTGTGTGTGTGTGTGTGTGTGTGTGTATGTATGTGTATATAAGAAAAATATTAGTAATAGTCAAATCCAAATGAGCAGAATAAAATTTATACACACACTTGTATACGCACATTCAGGTCTACACTTTTGCATGCATATATACACACACAAAATTGTGATAAACTTTTTTCTGGAAATAATGTTATGAAATGTAAATATTCAAATGATTAATAGCAAGGTGGTAAGCCACTATGAATGCTGAAATGATGTTTGTAAGCACACTATCAAACAAGAGATTAATTCTTGTCAATATTTTTGAAGTTCAAAAGAAAGGAGGAAAAAAAAAAGCAGTTCATTTAGTCCATTCTTTCTCCCCCCAGCCTGCAAAAAAACCACCCACCCACCCTAAAATTGTAAATATATTTTTTTTTTTTTATATTGTTCTTATTTGCCAATATTACTCTTGCTACTGCCACTGATGAGCCCAGTTATAATAATAACAGCACATTTGTGTGCAATTTTAGTTTTTGGCAGATTGTTCTTGCCCCCTTTTCCTTCAAGGTTTTATTCCCTTGTAAACTTGGAATCAGAGAAATATTAGCAGCAACAGAATTTTTCAGGCCTTTTCAAAGTGGACCCTAAAATAAGGGAATTGTTTCTAAGCTGCTGTCATGGCAACAGCAGTGTTGATCTCGCCCGCCCACGGGGCTGAATGAGCCACGTCTTCACGTATCATGGCATCATAAGAGCCATAACAAACAACCAAAAGCTTGTAACCTACACAAGTACCTTTTCATGAACACATACAGCAAGGACTCCTTTTAGAGTCCTTTTTAGACACAAATACACCTATTGCACTGTTACTGTACACACTCATGTCCTTACAGTGATGTTCATGGGCCAGTATAGCACTTGATGCTCCTTACTTCCAGTAAAAAAGTTTAAAAATAACAACTTATATCCCATTCATCATTATACAGGTGTACTTCTGCCAGATTCATTATCTGGAAAAAGAAAAAAATATAATAATTTTAAGTTACAAGAGTCAATAGGATGAATATTTTGAAATTACACTGATTAAAGTAAAAATCATTTATAAAAACCTTGTTTTGGTACAAACCAAATTCAGAAAAAAAAACAAAAAAAAAACAACAAACAATACTGCTTAGAACTTTTTACATTTTTCAGTAAAAAAAAAAAAAAAAGTTTAACCTGAATCTAAGTGCTGATAAGTATAAGGAAGGGGGATGCTGATAAGTATAAGGGGGTACTGAAAAGCTGATGGCCTGAACCACTTTCCAAGTGACCAATCCTTAGAAAATTCATTTGCAAAAGTGGGACTGACCAAAAACTATTCTTGCATTAGTCATACATTGGGTTACCATATAGCTTCTATAAGTGCATAAAAAAACCCATATACACATTCAGGTAAAAAAGGAAAAAAGAAAACACTGAATTATCATTATAGCTAAATAATTAAGAGAGTCTTGCATCACAATGAATAAAGACAGAGAAGGCATAATTTTTTTTTTTTTTTTTAATTAAGTTTTTCCTTAGTTTTAGAGTTTGGGCAAAAGTTAAGTATTTATGAAATAAATACTTCTCACAAAAAAAGAACAAAGATTTGTTCCTGAAAAAAAAAAAAAAAAAAAAAAAAAAAAAAATAAAATAATAAAAAACAAAACCACAGTTTGAATACAATTAAAATTTTCACAAAGTATCTTCTAAAAGCAATTTACAGTTCTTTAATTGTTTCTATGGATTTATAAAAAAAGATCAACAAAGGTTTTGAAAAAGAAATGTAATTCACCTCGTTTTGCTTTATCAAGAGGTCCCCATATCCTAATAGTGCCATCATCTGATACACTAGCTAGCATGCTAGGCACTTTGGGGTTCCAGTGCACACAATTGACAGTCCGAGTATGGCCTTCCAACACAGCTATGGGCACTTCTCTACGAATATGCCAGATATACACCTTATGATCTGAAACAAATAATTTTTGAAATTGTTAAATAAATTTATGTAATTTAGAGGAAAAGGAATTATGACACTTGATCTATAAAGAAAAAAAATTTATAGAAAGAGTAAGATGAGAGAACAACAAGGGGTGAGGAGAGGTGCAGAGGGGAAAAAGTACAAAAGGCAAAAGAATTGTAAAATAATACAAGGGAATGATGAAAAGTAGTCAGCCAGCCCCACTTTACTAAATTGGATCAAATTTTTTTTTCAATCCTAATTTGGTCAAGTTGTGAATTTTCAAAATCCCCTCAAATAATTAAAAAAAATAAAGAATAAATGGAATATAAAAATGTTTATAACTAAAATATTTAGAGTTAGTTATAGCTTAGAACACAATAATGTCAACAATAAGACTTAAGCCAACATACCTTCACTACCACTTGCAATGAAGTTCTGATTTAGTCCTCCAAAACAAGAATGGATTGTATAGAATCCTTGGGTGACACCTTGAAATTTGCGAAGAAGGCAACGATCCTTTAGATCCCATAAATGGACTCCCTGAAAAATAATAAATTGTTAAATGACAAGAGTTTAGATAAAGCTTAATTTTATATATATATATATATATATATATATATATATTACTCCATAGTATTGTTTTTAAAGAATAAAAGAAAAGTTTTGAAAATTAGAACAAATTGAACAAACTTACATAACTAACTTATTTAAAGATTGATTTGTTTTTATGCCTTATCAACCAAACTTTTGCAGGTTATTTAAAACCAGAAAATTGTATGAGAACCAGCAGTTAAATGTGATATGGCTGTAAGCCTAGAGTGAGACAAATATTTACTCAACATGCTTGATGTGCCAAAGCCTTGGAGATTGAGCAAACTTTACAAAAATATATTTTAAAAAAGAAAATTAATAATTAATAATATTAATAATTTTTTTTTTTTTTTTATTCAAAAAGAGAAAAAAAAAGAGAAAAAAGAGAAAAAAAAAGAGAAAAAAGAGAAAAAAAAAGAGAAAAAAGAGAAAAAAAAAGAGAAAAAAGAGAAAAAAAAAGAGAAAAAAGAGAAAAAAAAAGAGAAAAAAAAGAGAAAAAAGAAAGAGAAAAAAAAGAGAAAAAAGAGAAAAAAAAAGAGAAAAAAAAGAGAAAAAAGAGAAAAAAAAAGAGAAAAAAAAGAGAAAAAAGAGAAAAAAGAGAAAAGAGAAAAAAGAGAAAAGAGAAAAAAGAGAAAAGAGAAAAAAGAGAAAAGAGAAAAAAGAGAAAAGAGAAAAAAGAGAAAAGAGAAAAAAGAGAAAAGAGAAAAAAGAGAAAAGAGAAAAAAGAGAAAAGAGAAAAAAGAGAAAAGAGAAAAAAGAGAAAAGAGAAAAGAGAAAAAAGAGAAAAGAGAAAGAGAAAGAAAAGAGAAAGAGAAAGAAAAGAGAAAGAGAAAGAAAAGAGAAAGAGAAAGAAAAGAGAAAGAGAAAGAAAAGAGAAAGAGAAAGAAAAGAGAAAGAGAAAGAAAAGAGAAAGAGAAAGAAAAGAGAAAGAAAAGAGAAAGAGAAAGAAAAGAGAAAGAAAAGAGAAAGAAAAGAGAAAGAGAAAGAAAAGAGAAAGAGAAAGAAAAGAGAAAGAGAAAGAAAAGAGAAAGAGAAAGAAAAGAGAAAGAGAAAGAGAAAAGAGAAAGAAAAGAGAAAAGAGAAAGAAAAGAGAAAAGAGAAAGAAAAGAGAAAAGAGAAAGAAAAGAGAAAAGAGAAAGAAAAGAGAAAAGAAAAGAGAAAAGAGAAAGAAAAGAGAAAAGAGAAAGAAAAGAGAAAGAAAAGAGAAAAGAGAAAAAGAAAAAAATAAAAGAAAAGAAAAAAATAAAAGAAAAGAAAAAAATAAAAGAAAAGAAAAAAATAAAAGAAAAGAAAAAAATAAAAGAAAAGAAAAAAATAAAAGAAAAGAAAAAAATAAAAAAGAGAAAAATAAAAGAGAAAAATAAAAAAGAGAAAAATAAAAAAGAGAAAAATAAAAAAGAGAAAAATAAAGAAAAATAAAAAAGAGAAAAATAAAAAAGAGAAAAATAAAAGAAAAGAAAAGAAGAAAAGAAAAGAGAAAAAAGAAGAAAAGAAAAGAGAAAAAAGAAGAAAAGAAAAGAGAAAAAAGAAGAAAAGAAAAGAGAAAAAAGAAGAAAAGAAAAGAGAAAAAAGAAGAAAAGAAAAGAGAAAAAAGAAGAAAAGAAAAGAGAAAAAAGAAGAAAAGAAAAGAGAAAAAAGAAGAAAAGAAAAGAGAAAAAAGAAGAAAAGAAAAGAGAAAAAAGAAGAAAAGAAAAGAGAAAAAAGAAAGAAAAGAGAAAAAAGAAGAAAAGAAAAGAGAAAAAGAAGAAAAGAAAAGAGAAAAAGAAGAAAAAAGAGAAAAAGAAGAAAAGAAAAGAGAAAAAAAGAAGAAAAGAAAAGAGAAAAAAGAAGAGAAAAAAGAAGAAAAGAAAAAAAGAAGAAAAGAAAAGAAAAAAGAAAAGAAAAGAAAAAAGAAGAAAAGAAAAAAGAAGAAAAGAAAAGAGAAAAAAGAAAAGAAAAGAGAAAAAAGAAAAGAAAAGAGAAAAAAGAAAAGAAAAGAGAAAAAAGAAATGAGAAAAAGAAGAAAAGAAATGAGAAAAAAGAAAGAAAAAAGAAAAGAGAAAAAAAGAAAGAAAAAAGAAAAGAAAAAAAAGAAAAAAGAAAAAAAGAAAAGAAAAAAAAGAAAAGAAAAAAAGAAAAGAAAAAAAGAAAAGAAAAAAGAAAAGAAAAAAAAGAAAAGAAAAAAAAGAAAAGAAAAAAAGAAAAGAAAAAAAGAAAAGAAAAAAGAAAAGAAAAAAAGAAAAGAAAAAAGAAAAGAAAAAAGAAAAAAGAAAAGAAAAGAGAAAAAAGAAAAGAAAAGAGGAAAAGAGAAAAAAGAAAAGAGAAAAAAGAAAAGAGAAAAAAGAAAAGAGAAAAAAGAAAAGAGAAAAAAGAAAAGAGAAAAAAGAAAAGAGAAAAAAGAAAAGAGAAAAAAGAAAAGAGAAAAAAGAAAAGAGAAAAAAGAAAAGAGAAAAAAGAAAAGAGAAAAAAGAAAAGAGAAAAAAGAAAAGAGAAAAAAGAAAAGAAAAGAGAAAAAAGAAAAGAAAAGAGAAAAAAGAAAAGAAAAGAGAAAAAAGAAAAGAAAAGAGAAAAAAAGAAGAAAAAAAGAAAAGAGAAAAAAAGAAGAAAAAAAAAAAAAAAAAAAAAAAAAAAAAAAAAAAGGGAATGTCAGATTAAAAATAAATCCATTAATTCTTTAAAATACATATGATAAAATATAGTTTCAATGTATACTATATTTATGGGTAAAAGTGCTCAATATCAAAAATAGAGCATATATAAATATAAAAGTGAACATTGAGGTCAATACCAGGTGGCTAGTCTGTTTCATGCTTGAGCACAATCTTCAGGCCTGAAGATTACATTCAAGCATGAAATAGACATGGAGGAAGAGGCATGGTTGAGTAATGGATAGTGGCTCAGATTGAGGAATCGGAGAGTCAAGTTCCCCTGGGAAAAGCATGAATCCCCTTCTCCCTCCAGCTACGGGTAAATAGCAGGACAGACCAAGTTCTACAGCCTTGGATGGCAACTTCTCTACCTCTGAAAGAAATAGCAACTTACTGCAGTAAAAAAAAATCTGCCTTGTCAGTCATATATCAAAAGATACATGATCATCCAAGCGTGTATCACGCATGGCACATAACTGACTTATGAAATAGACTAGTGTCTTTGAAAATAAAAATTGTTAAAATTTAGAATTTCAGACACACTGGATTGTATATTAATATTCTTGTTCTATTTTTTTTTTTTTTTTTTTTTTTTTAATTATGTTCTTCAACTAGTTTTGACCAGCATGGCCATCATCAGGGGAAAAAAAATTAATGCTTGTTGGTAGCAGTGTGAATAAGTCTTAGTTTTCATTTTTTTTTTTTTTAATAGTTAATTTTTGGTGAGTTATGGGATTGGTCAAAGATATTTTTCAAGTTTTTTTTAGGAGAGAACAGGAGACCCCCCTCCCCGAGTCTTGGATGTATCTCTTTAGTCATTTTGACAAATTTATTGGCTGCTTGGAAGGGGATGCGTGTGTGTTATGTGTATACTATCTTAATTTTGGGGGGAGGGTCTGTGTGTAGATATGTGCAAGTGTGTGTATGGGAGACCACATCACCTCTGTGAGCATATCTGTCTAGTGTGGTTGAGAGGAGTTAGGGGGAGTCTGCTTGGGTCCTTCATGGGTGGTGTCATCTTCTATGTAGTAGCAGTAGGGTATAGACAACTATACAGAAATTATTGTGTGACAGAGAAATAGGGTGGGGAGTGATCTCTGGAGTTATATGTTAATTCTATCTGTGCTGTTAAGTCAGTCTGGACAAAGTGTTTTGCGACGCAAAATCCATTTGTCTTCATGTTCTTCTAGTATTTTAGTATTTTCCTAAATTTGTCTATTTCTATTCTTTCAATAATAGTGAATTTGGCATGGTTATTAAAAATCTTTATACACACACACACACACACACACACACAGCCTGTGCTATCAAAATTGATGGCAAGAAGGAATGTATTATAAGTAATATGTATTATATTGTAAATAATTTTCATTTAATCCATGTACAATTTTGTTAGACTGATGTTTTTCCCTCTTTTTATGTATGCTTGTGTGTCAAATGTCAAGGTTATTTCTTCTTTCCACACACACACACACTATATATTTAACCACCCAAAATTGCAAGGAAAAGTAAAAATAATTATTCTGAAAATTTTACTTACCTGAGTAGCAACATTGAGTAAAGCTAATTTCCCTGTTTCATCAAGAGTGAAAGACATAACGGGGTGGTCTTCTTGTAATCTATAACAGAGACAAAAAAAAATTCTTAAAAAAATAATTCAATTTCAAGTGACATTTTTCAAAAACATTGCTTCATTTCACAACTGTTTCTCTTCACTACTAAAAAAAAAAAAAAAAAAAAAAAAAAAAGAAAGAAAGAAAACATGATAGAAAATCATGAATCAACCATATATTAAATTACTGGTTTAAAAAGAAAATAATTTCTGGTAATTCTATTTAAAATAATATATAAATTACTAGCACTATTGAGCAACATTTAAGCTACTTCCTGCAAAAGGCTCTTAATTGTGTTTTCATCACAATAGTTAGGGAGGAGTAGATGCAATAGACAGCAATAAACTACAGAAGAATTAAAAATTTTTCCCTGCATTTAAGTATTGCATTAATATTTAAGCTTACCTTTCAAATGTTCAATAATTCTTCTGCCACAACTTAATTTAAAAACAATTTGATGTACATAGGCCCTTACTTTGCATACAAACAATTATATTTATTTCCAACTTATAAAAATTGTAATCATAAAAAAAAAAGAAAAAAAAAGAAAAAAGTGAAAAACTCAAAATTTCAAGATTGCAAGTCCAGATCCTGCCCATAATTTTTTTCAATTTGCTTGTGTAGTCAGTTTGATCCCAAAATGGTATATGTTGGGCTATGGCCTCTAGGAGTAAAGTTGAAAAACTGTGATACACTGACATTTGCATTTATTATATAGATGAACTAAGTAACATGGGAATTTAGATTTGCTAATACAGAATATGTATAAATTATGCAAAATTCTCAACCCAACTTTACAAATCCTGATTAAAATTCCTCAAATATCACATCTGTTTTTTAAAAAAAAAAAACAATCTTTTCTTGGTCAGGCTAAGAACTTTTCAGTACCACCTTATATTTCACATTTTTATAAATGTTATACTTGGAAAGCAAGATGTACAAAGTCAACTATAATTATTCTTGGGGAGTGGGGATGCGTCTTAAATAAAAATATTTAAAAAAAAAAAAAAAATTTTGATTAGTTTTTTTTATAGTAGAATTTATTGGAATTTTCTAAATTTCATGCTGAGTGAATTTCAACAGTTAAAAAGAAAAGAAAAGTGAATAAGACTAGCAGAAAAAAATTTTAAATTTCATATTAAAACCTGATTGATAGCTTTACAAATGTGAATCAAAATAAATGAAAATGGAAAAAAAATTTTTATCACTTAGATTCATAATATAGACAACTATAAAGTTATAGATGACTATTTTCATTTGAGGTAAAGAATAAAAATAGTTGTACAATTTGGCCAAAGTAATTTAATTTACTTATTTCTCTTCATAAACTTTCATTTAATTTCATGTACACAAGTTGAAGTTAACATGACAAAATAATTTCCTTGAAAGGTTGATCATTGAAATTAAATAACTGTTTACTAGACAAAAAAAAACAGCCTTAATGAGGTATATAAAGTTGATGAAATCTCTATGATGAAGAGGAAACTCGAGGCATCAGAGCTGTGGTTCTACAGAAGAAGGCTGAGAATACCATGAAAGGAGCATGTGAGCAATGAGGAAGTTTTAAGGAAAATGGAAACAAAAAGGACACTTAGAATCAGAAAGAGACAAGCATCAGAGATGTGGTTCTACAGAAGAAGGCTGAGAATACCATGGATGGAGCATGTGAGTAATGAGGAAGTTTTAAGGAAAATGGAAACAAAAAGGACACTTATAAATGGAATGAGAAACAGGTTTGAAATTTCTGAGACACATAATGAGGAAAGAGGTCTTGGAGAATTTGACACTCACAGGACACACTGAAGGCAAGAAGGACGAGGTGGGTGGATAATGAGTAACTTAATACACTTGTGTAAATGGCAGAACAGGGACAAGGAAAGATAGCAAAGTGAGAAAAATTGCTTAGAGCTACAAAAGAGGAAGTTGTAGAGAACCATAAACAACTACATCTTGACAGGACACAGCACGTAAAAGAAGCTTCCCTTTTGGGGGGGGAAAAAAAAAAAAAAAGTCATAACCCAGTGTTAATGATCTAAGAAATACTATTTAAAATTTTAGGAAAAATGTGTAAACTTATGTAAAATCTTGTTTTGAAAAATATTTTTTAATTAACAAATTATGGTAAATGAAAATTTTAATGTCTTTTGGTGAAGAATAGAAATTATTGTCAGCTTCACAAAGAGACACGTTAATAAAGACTGACATTTGATATTGGAATACTCACATGAGAAAATCAGATTTATCTTCAAAGTTGTAGCCCCTAATTCGGTTATGTGTATCTGCAGCTAGAACAGTCTTCCCATCATGCTGACAAGCAAGGCACTGTACACGAACGCCTTCCCAAGTATCAAAAAAATTACCATCTTGGTCCTGCAATAAGAAAAGTATTATATCTCTAATTTAGATTTCAAAAGAGAATCTGAATTATGACTAATAATTTTTTTTTTTTTTTACAGAAACAATAATAGTCAATCAATCCAACAAACTGAACAATATAATTTTGCCACAAAGCATTTAAAATTTATTGAAATACTGAGTCTAAATCTTTGAATTTCAAAATAAGACATAATTAGAAACAAGACAGAAATTCTGATCAAAAAAAAAGAAAAAGTCAGGGCACTTATTTTTTTTTTCTTCATTTATCTACTAAACAGCAGTTCCTATTAAAATATTTTGACAAAACCATTTTAATTGATATTTATATTTCTACTAAAATAATTTTACATTTATTAACACTGGATAAAAACTAGAGAATTACCATGAAAGAATATCGCATATAAAAGATAAGTATATAAAATGAGTGAAAAATTACTGCATTGCTTCATTTACTCACTTCCTTCAGTTTGGGAAAAATGTTTTTTTTTTGTTTTTTTTTTTATACAGGATGCAATGGGTAAATTGCTACCATTTTATAATTTTTAATTTCACACATTTGTTTTTGATTTAGTTAAATGCAAAGTATAGTAGGGTCAGTTGACCCCCGTCTGTGAGAAAAAAAGAGAACCATGATGCAATTCACTCCACCAGAAATTTGGAAATAGCATGCTGTACTGCTTGGCATTTGCACCAAAAGCTCCAATACAAACATTGGAGAGTGTCTGAGTGTCAATCTGAGGACAGTGCAGAGGATTCGGAAAGAGTTGGATGATGTATCCAGTCAACATCATGGTGTTTGATGTGATCACTAGTGATGGCAATGTTATGCCTCCATTCATCTTCCCACAGGGCCTCAACAAAGAGGCCTACATCAAGTGCCTTGAGGAGGTAGTGCAGCCCTGGGCCAAGAGGGTGGCTGCTGGAAGATCTTATGTCTGACAACATGACTGCACTATGCCAGACAAGCAGGAGAATCCAGTCATGGCTGTCAGGTAATTTCTGAAACTCCCTAATATCTGGCCACCTAAGTCCCCAAACTGCAACCACTTTGATTATGTGTGCAGTGCAGTTGAAAGACCAGCACAACTCCTCTTAAACCAAAGATGAACAGAAGGCAAGGATTATGGAAGCATTTATCAACTTAAATAAGGAGACTGTCCAGAAAAGTTGCAGGAGATTCTGAAATCATCTGGAGGCCATGATTGAAGCCAATGACGATTTTATTGAATAACTTTACTCTTTCGTATTTCAAGATATTTTTGTGTAATTTTAGTAAATATATCTGTTAAAATGAGATGTCAGAATTATTTTAATTTTTGTGTAATTTAGATGACAATTTATCCATCGCACCCTGTAATTGTTTAAAGTTTGCTATGATTATAAGAGAATAGTGCTCATTATCAAGGACAATGTGTGTGTGTGTGTTGATATATAATTCAATGAAAAAACAAACTGACAAATTAATTATTTGCCAAATACTATATATATTACTAATAAAAAGTAATCAATGTAAATTAAGATAACAAAAATACAGAGCAATTTAAGACATAAAATTTTTACAGTAAAAACCAACCTCTCTACTTTGTGTGAAAGTAATTTACTGCCTGACAATATCAGAAATGCCAAAACCATGGTAGTGGAAAGGATGGTTTTCCTGTAAAATTTTACATCATAAACACACAAATTATATATATATATATATATATATATATATGGGTCCTGAAGAACAAAGCATTTTGAAAATGAGTCAATCTAACTTTTGTATGCACACACAAAGAAAAAACAGCCTAACACAAAAAAAAAAAGCACATAATTTTATGACAATATATAAAAATGAGGAAAACAAGAAAATTGACAGACATTTGCAGATACCTCCTGACAAAAGGACTGAACAATTACACAAAGTTTCTTCTACAGAACTGTAGTAGAGGTGCTGAATAACATCAATCAGTTTTATATTAATCCTATTTTGTTTTTTTATATATATATATATATATATATATATATATATATATATATATATATATGTGTATGTGTATGTGTGTGTGTGTTGGAGGCACGGTGGAGTAATGGATAGCAGCTTGGATTGAGGAACCGGAGAGCCAATTTCAAATTCCATTCAAATCCATTACATTCACTTACATGCTCATACCTTTAGGAAAGGTGTGAATCCTCTTCTTCCTCCAGCTATGGGTAAATAGCAGGACAGACTGGGTTCTATAATCTTGGATGGCAACTGGTCTAGGAGAAGGACAACTTCAAAACCTGTGGAGGGTAATTTGGGGACCTTGTGGCACATAGTGCACCAGGTCTCTGTATTCGGCCCTTCAAAAAGTGTGGATGGTTCTGCACAAAACCTTCACCACTACAATCAAATCTCATGTGCTGGTGTCGAGCTGTCAGTTTCCTAGGAACTGATCTGCTTGACCCTCATACATCGAATTCAACGGGAGAGTCTGTGTGTGTGTGTGTGTGTGTGTGTGTGTGTGTGTGTGTGTGTGTGTGAGTGTGAGAGAGAGAGAGAGAGAGAGAGAGAGAGAGAGAGAGAGAGAGAGAGAGAGAGAGAGAGAGAGAGAGAGAGAGAGAGAGAGAGAGAGAGAGAGAGAGTGAGAGAGAGAGAGTGAGAGAGAGAGTGAGAGAGAGAGTGAGTGAGAGAGAGAGTGAGAGAGAGTGAGTGAGAGATGTGTGTATAAAATTTCATATAGATATGTGTAAAAGGACAATGTGCGTATATTATTTTTAATTTTTTTTAAATGTTATTTTTGATGGATATTCATATTTGGATAAAAGCTGTTATTTAACAGTATTTTATCATGAAACTACATCTACTGGTCTGAATATTCAAGAAATCGTATCAGAAAAACATGCACCTTTCTGCAGGATTCAAACCTGCATCCCCTATGGGGAACAGTCATTGGATCTGATGTGCTTGACCGTTCGGCCACATGGGACTTATGGTCAAATACTGTTTTATTTATTTCCATCAACCAGCCTGAATATTCACAAAATGTTGTTAGAAAAATATATGACAAGATTTCTCAAATATTCAAGCTGGCAGATAGAAATAAATAAATACTGTTTAATAAATAAATAAAAACAGAGAATCTACTCAAATATCCATTAAAAATAATGTTTAAACAAATAAATTAAAAATATGTCGGATTTAATCCATTTCCTAAAAATTGTCTGTTTACGTTAGGATATAAAACGTATGTATACTTTGAGAATTGGGAAGACAATGTGTTCAAAAGCACTAATTGGGCTTTGTTTGGCCATGAGGTCCTACGTTGCCGAGTGGTCTAAGGCACGTCAGATCTAATGATGGTTTTCCCTAGGTGACGCAGGTTCATATCCTGCTGGTGGGTGCACATTTTTTAACGAGATTTCTCGAATATTTGGGTCGGTAGAGATAAATCTACTGTTTCATAAAATAAATAAAAACAGAGCATCTACTCAAATACGAGTATCCATTAAAAATAACGTTTAAACAATTACATATATATATTAACACAGTGAGTGGGATAATAAAACAGTACTTGATGTAGAATAACAGAGCTAAAACATACAACGCTAGATAACTAAATGCAAAATTATGCTAATCAGATAACATTTTTAAAAAGTCTAGAGTTGATGAAAATTCAATACGAAAAGTTTCACAGTCTTTTTGCTTTTAATAAGTCATGCATAATTTTGTCATAAATATACATTTATTATGACTGAAGAAAAAAAAAAAAATTAAAAAAAATTGGATTTTGATAAGCTTCAAATTACTTACACATTGATAAAACTGCCCTCTGGTGCCTCCTGTAAAGAACTCTTTACCATCAGCATGCCATGCAGCACTTGTAAGACTATCCTCAGGAGACTGACTCATTTTAGCTTTTAATTCACTAGTCTAGAATACAAAAAACAAAAAACAAAAAACAAAAAAAAAACCTCTAGTTGGAATTTTTACAACAGAAATTTAAATTTTATTAATATTTACCAAGAAAAAAAATTGCACTTTTTAAAAACATCTCACTGAGAAGGAATTGCCGTATGAAAAATGTAATGGCATTTGATTATGAAAAAAATAAACAGAGTTACAAAACTATTATAAAATGGCTAAATCATAAAAAAATTAAAAAAAGTATCAAAAAAGTATTTGTCAATAGATTTATAAATAGTAAGTTGTTTGATGTAAAATATATCAAGGAATTTTTTTGTTAAAAATAGAAATACAGAAGTAACTGATAAGTCAAATGAAAATATTTTCCATCCTATAGACAAAAAAAAAAAAAAAAAAAAAAAATCCAGATTTTTATGTAAAGTAGGAAAGGAAGAGGAAAAAAAAAAAAAAAAAAAAAAAAAACCCCCACATTCAAATTTGCTTTGAATATCATGGGGAAATAACCAAGCCTGGAAAGGTACATTATTCATATTATTTGCAATAAGAATGACTAATCAAATTTCAATATAGATATTACAAAGATATCAAAAACCTAATTTTTGTACATCCATTTTTGCAAAATGTGGCAAAAGGAATTTTATAATAAAGACTTTGAACAAATTATTGAATGGCAAATAAAGATAATAAAAAATTAAAGTTCTAAAACTGAACAGTTGCACTAAACTGATAGAGAAATATTTTTTTATTGAGGAAAAAAAAAAAAAAAAAAAAAAAAAAGCCTTATATTTGAAGATGTCAAAATTTTTTTCTAGTCACTAATAAACTGTCAAATTTTTATCTCATATTTTAACAATACTTTGAGCAACAATTGAATGAAATAAAACAATTTACACAGTTCCATTTCTGCAAGAGACCATTTATATTTGACAATTGGTCCTCACAATAATGAAACCAATTAATAATGCCGTTAAATTTATCAGTACTAAATGAAAATTAAAAAATAAATAAAAAAGATTACATTATAATTGTAAAGAAAAGTCTCATGGAATAATGAAACTGAATAGTAAGTAGTTACTAACCTCAACATTCCATAGCCAAACCTCTGCACAGTCATCTGGCCCACAAGCAATTATAAACTTGCTATCAGGATGCCATGCTATGTAGGAGACACCATATGAATGACCTTCATATGCACGGCGTATAGTCAATTCAAATGATTCCTGAAAAGTCACAGAAATTATCAAGTATCGATGTTTTATCAAATTTTTTAATTAGATCCCCATTATACACTAACCAATAAAATTGAGTTCAAAGTTGTAAATTAAATGATATACATGTAAATGTCTACAATAACTAAATCTACAAGTAACATTTATCTCTTTCTGTATAGAAATGTTTTTATTTTGTTTCATTTTTAAGTTAAAGATTGAATTTTTAGAATTATTTTAAGAAAGAAAAAACATTGAATAAGTATTTGTTATATGAATGAATGAAAAACTTACTATGTCCACATCCCAAATCATCAAAGTACCATCTTTAGAACCTGTTGCTAACTTAGTACCATCCGGAGAGAAACGGCAGAACCAAACTTCATCACAATGATCGTTTAATATTTGAATTGTATTACATGGAAATTGATCCCTACAAAGAAAGATAAAATTGATATTGCGTCAGAATGATTAAAAAAAAAAGTTTCAATCCATTTTGATTTGGCCTTGTAAACAGTGCATACAAAAATTATTAAATTGCTTATACATCTGAGAAATGATTGTAAGAGAAAAATGTAATCAAATTATCACATCAAATTTATATATTAAACAAAGACATTAACTTGCTTTATTCCTTTATGATTATTTAGCAATATGTTGAATTGCCCTCCAACTTTAACATTCTGCAACATTAGGAAATCGTGAAACAAGGTTTAAAAAACCCAACAATATTTTCAAATAAACTAAAGCTGATGTTCCATGTGTTTTGCATGTAGATGGCAATTTGCCATGAAGAAAGTGTGCATGTGCAAATGTGATCCTTATAATACCATCAGCTGATGAATATTCATGAGCTCAACATGTATTTAAGGATTTGCATGAAAAGGCAAACAGTTTGCTGCTAACAGCCACTGGGAAGTTTGCAAGTGACTATGATCTACGAGGGGAAGTGTGCATTCCATAGTTTATAGTGTTGGAGCATGCTTTCCTTCCTTGGCAGCAAACCTATTTTGAAGTTAGTCTATGTTTGCATCAGAGAATCGACACACTTGCAAAAACCATGTATCTTTTCAATTACTCTTGCAGGTTATATATGTGTGTGTGTGTGTGTGTGTGTGTGTGTGAGAGAGTAAGAGATAGATCAAGAAATATATAGGGACAATAAGTTTAATGCTGTAGCCACCAAGTAAAATCATGGCAATCAATAAACACATTACCATAATGGAAGAACCTTTTATCCTCCATATGTTTTTGGTTAATGTTGCTTGCATGGATAATATTCTTTAGTTATTAACTTACTCTAATGAATTTAATCAATCTAAATGTTTTCGAATGTTGCCACGACCTTGCAAATTGGTCTTATGCCCACACCCCTTAAAACACAAAAAAGTTAACTACTTATTTGGTTTCTTGCAAATAGATAACCCAACACTTTTCCAGAGTTATAAACTGTTCTAGGAGATTGTACCATTTTCAACTAAATTTTGCCAAATAGACACTTACCAAGTATATTACTGATTTGTGCTCAAATGCAAACAGTGTTTTGCAAATCTCTTGTAGAGGTTGGAGGTAGAAATAGGTTTTTTGGAGACATTGTCAGAATATAGTGGCTACCATACATTTTATTAAAATATAAATCCCTTGAATATATTTTCAGGCATGTTTATGCATTTTTGAAGATCTGTTGGGTGGAAATCGGATTTAGAGCAATGAAAGGCCAATTTTGAAGAAAATTGTTTTTTTCAGTTATTATACCATTGCCGCAATGATTATTAACATGTTTCTGGGTAAAATATTACTCAAAACAAGGAAAGGCATAAGATTTCTAATGATCAAATAATTTTTTAATGCCATGCATTATAGTTCAGTCAAATATGGTAGATTATCTCAAGAATAGGGCTAAACCTGCACAAAAATTCTTTTTTTTTTGCCCAAAAAGAACACAAAAATGTTTTTTCAAGATTGTTGAAAAGATATTACAAAGCAGATCATTAGTAATAACAAAAATCATTGTACAATTTGACATGCTTAGATGAGACTATTCACATATGGAGCATTGGCTAATAAAATATTTTTGAATGAGAAAATTAAAAGTTCCTTAAAAAATTTGGTCTGCATCAACAATATGGCCAGGTTAATGATCATCAATAACATCAACTAAAATGTTCTACATATATTTTCCTTATATTAGGTTGGTGCAAAAATAATGACGTAATGTCGTTTTTTAACGTTAAAAAATACGTCAAAAAACGACATTATGCCATTATTTTTGCACCAACCTAATAAAATAGCACCAACAAAAATGTTCAATAAAAACATTGAACACACATCACTCACCATAAATGAAGCATTACAAATGCAGGAAAAGTAGACTGCATGAATAAATATCCATTAATTGGGTTAATAAAGGATGACATACCTTCAGAAGATCATTTTCAGCATTATGGATCAAATAGCGTATAGTTAAAAACTCTTAAAGTGCAGTCTGGTGTAATGGATAATGGCTCGAAATGATAAATCTAGTTCAAATTCCAGTCTGGTTCATTACATTCACTTATGCACAAATACCCTTGTGAAAGGGGTATGAATCCATCTCTTCTTCCCCCATCTATGGGTTGAATAACAGGGTAGACCAGGCCCTATAGTCCAGGTTGGCAACCAGTCTACTGCAGCAAGAAATGGCCACCTACTGTGGGAAAATCTTCTGTGTAGACAGTCATGAATGGAGAGACATGATTGCCCAAGCATGTTTCATGTGTGGCACTTAACTGAGTGAATCATAAACTATTACATTTCCATGTAAAATGTGTAAACCCTCTAGTTAATCCCTTAATCACCAAGTAGATCATCAAGAATAAATTAATTTAAAAAAAAAAAAAAAAAAAAAAAGAAAAAAGTTGCCTCAAATAGTATATTTCATGACATGACCACCGATACCTCTAACTTCATTGAGTCTACACTATTAATGTTTACTTGTGCAATAGCAGTTGAAGGTCTCATTAATAGTTGAATCACAGACTGCATTATTACCAAATATCATTAGTATAGCCTCAAAATTACATAGGTAATTGATGACATAACGTATATTTTTGTCACATATAATACCTACCAGTGATAATTCCAAGTGATAATTATACAATGAGTAACTTTTTTTTTTTTTTAATTTTCTTTAATACTTTATTCCATTTCCTGGCCGATTACATTCTAAATTTTAATTCAATATTCAAATACTAATGCATCCATTGGTAATAACTATTTTACTGCTTTGTACTATTAACCTTTAGGACTTTGTAGGTGACTATTTTTGCCAAGCTAAATGTTAATTTTACCAATGCAAGTTGAATTTGAATTTCTTGGTTGTGTACGCATGTCCTTCTATGGCAACACCTAAAACAATCTTGACTAAAATTGAGAGTAAGGCTACTACAATTTCAAATATATAGAATATATAAAACCCTATATTTTGAGGTGATTCCATATACAGTAAAAGCGGAAGTAATGTTTATAAAGGATACAAAATGTTAAATGTTAATTTAATGGGCTAGAGATTGGGATAAATTATTTTCAAAATTTAAATCCAAGGTAAAGTGGAAAAGAAAGAAAAGGAAAAAGTAAAATATACAAATACAAGATTTAGATGAAACTAAAAGCAAAATGCAAAAATCACCCAATGAAAGTTAAATCATGACAATGAAAAAGAAAAACATTGAACATTATCCTGCAGATATTTCAATACATGTAACATTAAATATATAAAGCATATTAAAAAAAAAAAAAAAAAAAAAAAAAAAAAAAAAGCATGTTTGTACATACAAAATACTTTTTTTTAAACCAAACTACA
Organism: Acanthosepion lycidas; assembly: GCA_963932145.1. Lineage (NCBI taxonomy): Eukaryota > Metazoa > Mollusca > Cephalopoda > Sepiida > Sepiidae > Acanthosepion > Acanthosepion lycidas. The sequence goes on from OZ010599.1 coordinate 100,149,090, forward strand.
GCTTGCAAGTTTTAACACTTTGATGTTGAAACATCAAATATCAAACAGCTATACTCCCCCAAATGACAATATTTTTTTTTTTTACAAAAGTTGTAAAACATCAAGATGTGTAATATGACCACTTTAAAACGTTTTACAAACCATACTGTCAAACACAAGTAACTTCATGTGCCATCTTTCTATATGCCAGAGATTATGCTGAGTATGCAAAATTAATATTCAAAAGTTACATACTTTCATTATTGTTGGATTTATATACAATAATGCAATTAGCTTAAGCTTTGAAAGTATAAGTTTACAATATGAAAGTGGCAATTCCTAAACACAAAATTTTTCTTCATAATACTTATAATGGACAAAAAAAAAAAAAAAAAAAAAAAAAAAAAAAAACTTATTTTATCAAATATTTGCATTTGCAACATTAAAATGATTAGGATTGGTAAAAATGTAAAAGTATTACAAAATACAATAAATCAATTTAAAAAACAGTTTGTTTTTTCTTTTCAATGTCTTGTGTTTAAATCCTCTAATGGACTCTCCTGTCATTTTCAACATATGAGTGTCAAGCAACTCAGTTCCTAGAAACTAACTTACAGACTACCTGCACAAATCATTTGATTATAGTGGTGAAGGCTTCGAGCAGAACCAATAATACTTTATGAAGAGATGAATACAGAGGCCACAAGGTCCCCAACCGACCCTTTACAGGTTTCCAATTGAAAGTTGTCCTTCTCGACCAGTTGCCATCCAAGACTATAGAACCCAGTCTGTCCTGCTATTTACCCATAGCTGGGGGGAAAAGAGGATTCACACTTTTCCCAAGGGTATTAGCACGTAAGTGAATGTAAAGGATTTGACTGGAATTCAAACTCGACTCTCCGATTCCTCAATCAGAGCCACTATCCATTACACCACCCTGTCTCCTTTATATATATATATATAGATATATATATATATATATATATATATATATATATCAATTTTTTACAATCTGCACAGTAATATGTTCTTCCCTAGAATCTACAAGGCCATTAGTTTGTTTATTGAAATAACAAATGTCAGGTGATCATCTAAATCAGATGTGGCTAACTTTTCACGTCACATTTTTTTATGCATGCATTTAGATGCACTATACAAATCATATACTCTATTAATTCTTGAACAAATATTTATTTATATAATTTATTGAATAGGAAAAAAAACAACCATTCTCTTACTGAGGCTTTCGAGTGTTTTGATTTAGCTAAACTTAATATTTGGAGTTACTGAGAACAGCAGAGATTTCTTTAAATTAGTCAATTGCAATCTCCTTTTCATTTTAATCAGAGCTGAAAATGCTTAACATTTGTTTTAAAATGAAGGTCCAACTAAACAAAATTTCCTGGTTCTGAAAAATGTTCACACGGTCAAGTTAGCTAATAATGATTAGTATAATTACATTTAATCATGTAATGCACCACTTTTGGTACAGATATCACTGGTTGACCATGCTTGATCTAAATGACAATATGCTCTTAACAAACAACAACAAAAGTTTTATGCAAATTTCTTAAAAACCAACCTGGTACAAGTGTGATCGATGAGTAAAGAGATGGCATCAAGATTATTGTCAAGTTTCGTATTGTGGTATGGACATTGGTCTGTTTGCAGCTCTACTGCTTGGCTAAGCAAAGTCTGTAATCGGCGAGGCGGTAACATCACAGAGGGTGGAAGAAAGGCTATAAAACAGAGCACAAGCAAAAACTTATTCCATAACTAATACTTACTGTTTTATAATGGTTAAAATCAATAGAAATGTTGTTTTACTGATAATTTTATCATCCATAATATGAACATCTATTAATGTGATGGATTTTGATTAGATTTTAGCAAAAATTCTTCCAGAAGAGGATTTTTTAAAAAAATCCATACCATCTAATTTATAAATATAATCTGTAAACAATATTTTAGAAAAATACAAGCACAAGCCTTTATCAAATGGATGACATGTATGAAAGAAAAAAATTAATTTGGTGCAATGAAGCCCATCATTTTCTCATTATACAGATTCCCAATTTTATGAAATTAAAAAAAAAAAAAAAAATCTTTGTCAAATTTAAAAAATTCATATAGATGTTATTTAATATATTGGATTGGATTCAAAAATACATTTAGGTTTTGTAAATTTGGCATCATTCAAAAATCTTAATGATTTGAATTTCACATTAAAATTAAGGATAAAGAATCCAAATTAAAACATTAAATTAATAAATCTCTAGCTCATTATAGTTCATTACTTTTGTATTTCTCAAAGCTTTGACCTAACAAGCATTTTGACAAATCAAATTTCTGTTGGAATTTTTGAGATGAGGAATTACTCACATGCCTTGATTGTTATACTTGCAGCTTTTCGAATTATTGTAGCCTCTAGCCTTCTTTAATGTATGTTGAAGCTCTTTAACCTTCGAAATTCCTTGCAGGTTACTGAGCATAACAATGGGCACTTCAAGAATGCCAGAATGTACAATGGCAGAAACACTGTGAGTACAACAATCAAGATGAGGATGCAGATCCAAATAGCAAAGCATATTATAAAATCATAAATATGTTTGACAAAGATTAAGAGTCTAAAAATAGATATAAAATATTTTATTGCTTCATTATTTTAATGATTTATGTATTAAGAAAACAAATTAAAATATTTTCTATAAAATGTTCATTTTAAATTAACAATAGAATGTTTTGCCAATGCTTGTATAAAATGCAAAATACATTAATACTTTGTGGATGTTAAGTAACATATGCCATCATAAAACATTATTCATTTTGTTAAAAAATAACTGATAAACAAATTTTTGCGGCTCCAAGTAACCTAAATGAAAATCTAAATAAATTAGCCAATGTATTAGAAAAATCCAAAATGCAGTACTCAACATTTCACTTCTTAATGTTGGAATAAGGTAAATGCATTTCTTCTATAAAGATAAGTTTTATATAAATGTATTTCCTTTGTTCATAAGTTCTTTTAGAAAAAGAAAGAATAAACAACAAAAATGGGAGCAATCATTACCATTGGTGATACTAAAACTAATCACTAGAATAATAATGTAAATAGCAATTAAAAGTAGTCATCACTTACATTGTAATTTTTCAATAAGTTTTTGCCTGGATACAATTCCTTTTCCTTCCCATTCTGAGGTTTCCCTTAGATCTTGTGAACTGTTACACATCATATACCTAAGTAGAAAAAAAAAAAAAAAAATCTCAAAGTAAAAATATGATCCAAACTATATATATATATATATATATATATATATATATATATATATATATATATATATATATATATAGCAATAAAATTTAAAAAGCATTAAATCAGAAAAAAGATATTTTAAAAAATCCTGAAACTTTCAAAACTGAAATAGCAAACATGGCTGATAATTTTATATTCAAATAGTTTAAAATATTAGAAATAAATTATTAATGAGTTACTCATTTCCAACTTATTAATAAAATGCCATGCAGTTTTTCCATGCCTTTGGATACTTAAATTCAAAACATATACAATGGTATTAAAATGCTTAAAGGGACTGTTGCATAATTGATTTTATGGATAATGGATCAATTCAGTAGGTCATAAAGTGATTTCAATTTAAAACTTAATCTTTTTAAAAATCAAAACATTGTTTGCTATTTCCCTTGTGATTGATCAGAATCATAACTCAATGTTCTATTTATTATTTCCTTACACATTTTTGTGATTTAACAGTATAAGAGATGAGAAACATTTTGATATAAAGAAATATAGTCTTAAGATGCGCTATATTTATGGGATAAAGTGCTCAATATCAGAGATAGAGCGCGTGTAAATATAAAAGTGAACATAGAAGTCAACACTTGGAGGCGACAGTCTGTTTCATGCTAGATGCAATCATCAGGCCACGTGGCCTGATGATTGCATGACTTCTATGTTCACTTATATATAAATAAAATAATGAAATGGATTAAGTCTGATGATATATTTTCTGTTTATACATTATTTTTAATAGATACAATTCAAATAAATGCTCCATTTTTTAAAAATAAACAGAATAACCCTAACTCTTTTTCTGTAGCTGAGCAGTATAGCACATCAGATCAATTGACAGTTCCGTATAGGACAGATTCAGTTCCTATCTGAGAATGCATATTTTCTATATAATTTCTCTAACATTCAAGCCAGTAAATGTAATTAATACTGTTTAAAAAAAAAAAAAAAAAAAAACAGCATTTATTATTTAAATAAATTGCATCTATTAAAAGTAATGTACAAACAGATAGATATTATGCCTCTATTTTACAAATACAGCAAGAAATTATAGTCATTTAAGAGCACAAATATAATTTAATAATCTATGGTCCAGATTCTACACCAAACAAAGGGAATGCTAAATATATAAAATAATCACATTTTGAAAATAGGAAGAAATATTTTAGAGTGATACTTACGTACTAAGCTCATGAACTCTTTCAGTATTAAATTTAAGTGGAGTTAGCTCATGTCGTAAACAGTGTAATGCATCTAAAATTTTTCCTTCCTCCAAAAATTCAAGATACTTTTGTTCCAAGATAAGAAATTTCATTTTCTAAAATAGAACCAAATAAACAATATACATTTGCATTTGTCAAAATTTTAAGATTCGTGAACAACATCACCTTGAACTTAAATAAATTACAAAAGAAAAAAAGAAATAAATCAGAATGAAAAAATTAAAATTTTTAGGACATTTCCATCTTGTTGAAAATAAAATACATTAAATATAAAAATAGTTGCTAAAACTGCAAAGTTAAATTTTTTTTTTCATAAAACAGTTATTAAATGAAAATCTAAGATTCTCAAAATAATGTACAAAGAATTTATTTGTAATGTCAAAGACTATTTAAAGTAAAAAAAAAAGAAAAAAAAAAAAAGTAATTTACTAAAGAATTAATAAATTGAATGAAAACTCAGATTTATTCAACATACTGATTTTCTATCTACATGTCAGAATTTGCCATCAGTATTCTTTATGTAATATAACAACCATCTAGTATATATAATTATTGTAAAGAATACAAACAAAGCAAACCATTTTTACAATAATCATTAAAGACTTGTTTTTATTAAAACCATTTGAAATATACAGAGACAAATGAGAGATTTGTTTATAAACATTTCCAAAGAAACTAATCTGAAAAATTCAATTTTGAACAGGGTTTGGAAATTGAGAAAACAAGTCAATTATGTAAGGCAACAGTAAATATGTATAGAGAGAAAAAAAAATTAAAAAAAAAGAAATGAGTAAATTTATTAAAGAAATAATAATGTAAAGAAAAAAAAAGGGGATTTTCTGATTAGCATTGTTAAAAAATAATTAGTGGCATTTTAAAAACAAATCAGGATATATAAACGAATTTTGATCTTTTTTAAATTCTCATTAGTGTTTTTTTTTCTAACTTTATTGGCTGATAATAAACCTTTGCAGTGGTTAGAAATCAGATCTGGCACAAAGTTATATAGACTTGACTAGAACTCTTTCACTAAAGTTTAAAGAAAAAAAAAAAAAAAAAAAAAAAACAGCAAAAGAAGCAACTGATACCAATTGAAAACAACAAATAATTGAAAAGGTTACTCACTAAAATTGTCTGACAACTGTCCTCAATTAACAATTTCAGTTCATTCAGATCATGGTCAGCCTAAAATCAAAATGTATTCTTTAATAATAGTGAGGAGAAATATAGACAAACAATAAAAAAGTTTTAAAAATAAAATGTTTTTTGCTGAAGAATATAGCAAATTTCAAACATTTTATATCAAAATGACTCATCTAAATTAATCAATAAACATTTACTCTTGTTTGTTCAATAAAATAACCATTTTGATGTAAATGTGTGATACTCATGACACTCCTTGATTCTTTACAGAAAATATCTGTTAAAATGGCAATTACATTAATTTGACAAGAATTTAAACTTTAATAAGGAGAAAAAACAATTTGTTAAATTTCTGTAGCCTCAATTGTAACAAGTCTGGACATTTATTTTTCATCTATAATTGCTTAAACATTATTTGAATCTCTTTTGGGGAAATTTATTTGTATAGGATTCAATTCGCTTATATATTTCTTCAAAAGGAATATGGAAATGATTTGTGAATTTTTTTCAAAGGCTATTCATTCACACAAAGAAAATATGACGACATCAATAACATCAAACGAATATACACAATGGCTAAACAGCTGATACATAGTAATTAAGTAATATAGACATTTTTTTTTATTATAGTTTAATAAATTAGCGCTAATATTTTCGATACGATTGATTGCAAATCGGCATCACAAGAAATCGGTAAACAAAGTTGAAATAATTATCGATTATTCAGACAATAAAATCGTGAAGTGATGAGGGAAAACCCTCAACAGGAAGTTAAAGGTATACAAAAATCGAGGCTTCCTGTTTGATCAGAAAATAGAGCCAACCCAAACAAGATTAAAAAGCCTCAAAATTTTAGCGGAATATTTAGCCATAGAATGAAATCTAGTTAATAAACAATTATTTAAGGAGGGGATAGACATTTTCAAATGATTGATAATTTACATTTTTGAAAAGGATCGATCCACACTTAGGGCATCGTAAAATTAATAAATACTTCAATTCATTTAAGGTTGCATTTTTACAAGACCTGCTTTTTTGAACAACATTAATAAAAAAAAATGTCGATATTCTATTCAATTAATTATTCCAATCAGAATATAAATTGAATAAGATATCTCTATTTATTTCTAATCTCTGAATATTTCCAAAAACATTTAAAAAATTTTTTAAAAGTAAATAAATATTTTCATAATTTTTTCGCAATCAGAATTAAATATCGAATATAAAACGAAGAAATAAAATAAGTGTTATTATTATTCAAACAAATTGTACGATTTTTTTTATTTATTTATTTATCGAAACCTCCAAAAATAAATAAAAATAAAAAGATCGAAGGTTTGGAAATAAAATAAAAAATCGTTTTTTTTTTTTTCCCGTTATTGTAGATTTTTTTTTTATTTTAATGATTTTGATCTAAATCTGCTTATGAAATGAAAACTAAAATAAATCTACTACTACTATAGACAACACAGAAGCATTTATAAAATAAATTCTAGTTTAGAGAGCGAAAAAAAAAAAAAAAAAAAACAAAAACAAAAACAAAAAAAAAACGAATAATACGTAAAAAATTAAATAAAAATTAAAAATGATCTTATTTATAAATTCAATGAACTGATTTTTTTAAGAAAATACAACACATTTTTTTTCGAATCGAGAATTTATCTTTGTATAAAAATAACAATAAAAGCAGAGCAGACTTCTTTTTTTATATATCTTTTTTTTTTATTAGTATTACTTACTTACTAAGAAAAGACTATAAATATCCCTTCTTTTTCTCTCATTCACAGTAACCTACTTATTGTGGAAGAGAATTTTAAATCCATTGTTGTTTTTATAAAGTTAAAAGAAAACTACTATGCTGTCACTAAATAAATACACACATAAAAAGTCCAGGTTTAAATCTAAAAATAAACTTTAAATAAATAATATGTAACAAACTATAAGTAAATAAATCATTTTTTTTCTTTTTTGTCAAAGAAACGGAGACCAAAATCGTAAATAAAATTCGCCAATTATTGTTTATTAACAAGACGAGAGAAATAAATAAATACTACCAATTTCATATTATCTTTCTTTTCTTTTTATAGATATATATATTATTTTATTTTTAATTTTTGCACAATTAAGTAAAATAATGAAAAGTAATTATTATTGAAATTTGGGGGGGTGGAAAGAAGGGTGGGGAAAATTAAAATTTTAAGGGGGGGGAGGTATAATTATGATGAAGATTATTGAATAATACCTTGACAGATCGAGACGAAGACGAAGCATTTTAATAAAAGTAAATAAAAATAAAATTATATTATAAATCAGACCTTTTCCCATTCGCCATCCATGACATGTCCCCGAAATTTAGCAGCGGCTGGATGTTCCAACATACAACCAGACTCTGACATCAACAACTCGGCAGTGCGACTAAAATACACAAAATAAGAGAATTATTACAATAAAATTATATATTTGAAAAATAAAATAAAAAAACAATATTAACAGGAAAAAATGACAAAATATGGACGATTTAATTTTAATAATAAAGAAAGAATATTAGCCATTTTATGAGAAAAAATTATCCTTTATTTTTAAAGGATTTTTTTTTTTTTGAAAAAAAAAAGGCATTTACAAAAAAATTCAAATTTATGCAAAATCAATCCTTTATTTTTTATAAATCAACACAGACTGAAATTTTCAGACTTTGAATAAGATAGATCGATAGATAGACAAACACACAAATTTAATTTTTCTCTATTTTTCCCTAAAAAGAGAATTCAATAATAAAGTTAATTATGTTCTTGAGTTTCTGGTTGTATTTAAAAATAGAAGTTTAACATTTTTAAAGCCACGCTTATTTTTCTGTTCACCTGAGAGAAAAAAAACGGAAAATAAAGACTTTTTTTTTTTCAAAATATACACAAAAAATGTGTATATAATTAAATTATCAACCTAAGTTTCTTGTTGGTATTTTTTTTTTTAAACAAAGAGTACACATTCTAATGCACACACACACACACACACATATATATAGATATAGATGTGTCGGAAAAGTGTTATTATTTAGCAATAATATTCACCACAACCAGCTTTAAAAAAAAAATAAATAAATAAAAAATACAGTGGCTTCAGGAATTATTTTGGGGACATTTTTTTATCGTTACTTATAAAAATAAAATCTATTTATTAAAATAATTTGGGATTTACATATTTTGATGAAAGGAAATATATTGTAATTATAATACTAGAAATAATCATAGTAACTTAAAAAATAATAATACTAATAAAAAAAGCCTCTCTCGCTGTTGTGTTAGTTAAATGGTTATATAAACATATACTATATTTAAAAAAAAAAAAAACTAACTAAAAAGCAAGTGAAGTAGTAGTGTCATGTCAACAAGCTAGTCTTCCTTCTCATTCACTCAAGAGGGACGGGACTCACTTCAATCCGAGTCCTCGCAGATGCTGGCCGATTAATCGAACAACGTCTTGATCAGCCCTCGACATATTTTTTAGAAGATGTTGTTTATCTTCTGGTGTCGTCACTTCACCATTAGCTGTAGCAGAACAGGTACCATTCGGTCGGGAAGTCGACGCTACCTCCTCGCTCTCTCCATTGTGCTGAGGGCAGCCATTTGACTGCATGTTAGCGGCTGAAACTCGTTGCTTTTTGGGCGGTGGGGGAGAAACTCCACCGTCTTCTGATTCTGAGGACGATGCCAGAATTGCCGAATTGCTTATGTTATTTGTTGTATCATTAATATAAGTGAACAATCAGCCCCTAATGTTACCAACTTCGACCACTGCGTACACGGCACAACACTCAGTGACCAAATTTGTTTTGCTAGATGACGTCAGTGCCGTCGTAGCATCATGGGAAATTCCATGTATATGTATATACATTTATATACATGAAAATATATACGTATAAAAAGTTCGTCTTTTTTAGCTTTCTCCCCGATTCTTGATATTTCTCTCCTTCGAGAAGTAATACGCTCTTATATATTTATCTTTATAATTTATTTTTTAAAAATATTGTTCGTGCTTCTATAGATGCCTGCCCGTGTTTCAAGTTATGTCTGTTTATATGTGTGTCTGTATAATACGCATACAGACACGCACTCTCTCTCCTTTTTTTTTTTTTTTTTTATGTGGGCTTTGCTCGCGTATCCAACTGTATATAAAAACTAAAGAGACTAAAAAAAGCAACCTCTGTTTTTATACAATTGCTTTTTTTAAGTCTATCAGAGTGGCTTGTCCTTTTTACGTATTTCATATGAAGCACGGTCACTTCCCTCAGATAAAAAATATATTCTTCTCTGTGACAATTAAATCTTGGATGGGAAGCAAATGTTCCCAACTGTAGAGTTGTTTTGATTGTTAGAGATGATTTCAAAAACGAACATAGAATTTAATTTATTTATATATTTTCTAACTAGTCCGGTTCTAAGAAAGATTGGAAATTTTTTTTTTAAATCAGTTGATAGAATTTTAAAATCACAAAAAAAAAGCTTTTTTTTCATTAAAAAATGGTTTGTTAAAAAAAATGGAATTAAGTGTTTTTTGTTTGAGTGTTTCTTTACTGTTTTAAAAACAATGTTTTGTTTACTGTTTGTTTAGTGTTTCTTTAGTTTAAGTAACATAATCCAACATCCCAAGTAAATCTTTTTTAGATAAAAACAGATATGATGCAATAAAAATAATATAAAATATATTATTTTAATAATTTAAAAAAAGTTAATTGAATTCCGATATTAATTAAACTTAAAAATTGACGAGATAAAAAAAAAAATAGGAGCTATTTTTTTTTTTTTTTTGCGAAAGACAAGATTATTACCAATAACTCCATAAATTATTTTCTGATACATTAAATGTCATAATTTAATCTAATGTATTAACTTAACGATTATTTTATGTCAGAGAATTGATGTCTTTAAAAAAAATGATGGGAGACGTGAAAATCCTGCAGTTTTGTCAGACCTTAAAAGACAAGAGTTACGCCTCTTTCGCCTTTTCGTTACAAAAGTCTTTTATAGCTTTATGCCACTTATTTGGATAAATAATTGTTTCTTAAGATATTTTGCAGGAAATTCTTTTGTATGATTTCTTTTGTGCGCCTTTCAATTAAACCTTTCATAACAATAGCTATAGAACAGCAAACAAAAAAGCTAAAACAAGATATTCCTACTTAAAAAAAAAAAAACAACTATTTTCATTTATATTTCAACTTTTGTTGATCAACTATAAACAAAAAAATATTGTGTTAGTTATCAGTAACTTTTCTGCCTTTTTTTTTTTTTAAAGTTCTGAGAGTTTTAAACTAAATTCATTAAATGCTGGAGATATAAGCTATAAATAGATTTACCCAGCTATAACTGAATCATTGTTAGATAAAAAAAAAAAAAAAATAGTTAATTAAATTTTCAGCTGAGGATAGGTGCTGCTCACTAAGTAATTTAATTTAGCATCATTGCCTAATTATCTTATAAGCAGTTTGCCATAAAATAAAATTAAAAATTGGAGGGTGATAAATCAGATATTAAAAGTAGTGGGGGCTAAATCAGACATTAATTTTTACATTTTTAATGATTCCTGATTCTATATCTTTTTATCTGATTCTGAAATAAACATTTTTTGTTTGGATTTTAAATACACAATTTTTTGTTGTTTACTTTTATTTATTTTCTGGAATCAAACCTATAGACTTTTTTCGCATACAAGACATATATGGAAATTTCTTAAGCTAATATTTCAAAGAAAAAAGAAGTACGTTTCTGATTTATTTTGAAAATTAATCGCAATAATGATTTTAGACAAATGATACAGCTCAATAGCATTGTTACAGTTTGAGGGCAAGGGGAAATAAATTTAGTCTTCTGTTCAGTTCTCAGTTTAAAAAAGTAGGGGGTCGAGAGACACCCCCCCATGCCCCCAGTAATGCTAATATGAGCACTTCGATGTGGTGTAATGGTTAGCAAACTTGTCTCACTAGATCTATTACAACTGAGTAGTGAGTTTGATCCTCCCTGGGTGTTCCATACTTTCAGCCTTGTGTCACATGTAAACTATGCTTATGATGTAATGAATATGCATACACCTGGGTTCCCCCTCACTGTAATATGATTGGCTGGTGTCAGCCATAAATACAGACTGATGTGGAGGTACAGGGACTACACCTATTGCCTACCATTACGACAAGGACCAGTCCATTATGGTTACCTGCTAGATTGTCCTACCCGGTTACAGTAGTCAACAACCACTTTGCTACTTCGAATAAATATATCCCTTTCTGGGACATATCAGCTTACAAAATCATTATAGTGCCAAGGATAACATCCAGTAATGGAATAGAATTAAATTGTTATATTAAAGTGTGTATGTATGAAAGAAAATTGTCATCCCTATTTATTGCCTTGTCTTTAAATATATGTCAATATTCACCTACCATGAAAATTATAGATATTTGCAAGACTTTTCATGTATTGACTATTGCTGTCACATCTGATCAGGTGCTTCTGCTGTATATTTAGAGGTTCTTGATAAAATAAAAAGGGGAATCTGTAATGTTATTGGTCCTGACTTGGCATCTTGGCTTCAGTCCCTTTCCCTTTATATTTGCTTTGAATATTGCTGCCACATCTGGTCTGGTCCTCCTCTTATGTACTTAGAGATTCTTGATAAAATACAAAGTAGAATTTGCAATATTATCGGTCCTGACTTAGTATCTAGTCTTTCTGCTTCAGTTACTTTCCCACAGCCATAATGTAGCTTCCCTGTGCCTTTTCTGTAAATACTTTCATCATAATTATTCTGAAGAACTTTCCTCTTTGGTACCTCGACTTTACAAACTTAAGCACAGTACTAGATTAACAGCTAGATTACGTCATATAATTGTAAGTTCTATGCTAACAGTTTCTTTTCGCGCACTTCTCATTTGTGGAACTCTCTTTCAGCTTCTTGCTTCCTATTCAACTTTGATGTTTAAAAATTTAAGTACAATGTTAATCATTATCTTCTGTTTTCTTAATTCTTGTTATTTTATTGTTCTCTCCCCTTAATAATGTTTCTTTTTTTTCTGTTATTCTTTCACACTCACTTACTCTTGTGTTTTAGTGACTTTATTGCCTTCCTTGAGCTGAAATGATGAAAAAAAATGTTTGTGTTGTATCAATTTTATAAATGAATAGAGAACAATACTCAAAACCGGGGCTTTTATCTTCATTTGAACACTGATAAATAACAATCCATTAGTAAAATTTTTCTTTCATGATAGACTGATCTTTTTTTTTTGACTACATATGAAAAAATCTAGAATAGATAACTATCTCTTCTAAATTTTTTTGTAAATAAACACACATTTCTGATAATTTTACATTTGATATGATATTTAGAAATTTAATATTTACACATAATGTGGAACAATAGTGTAAAGGTCAATAGATCTAAATTTTTATCTATGAACTCAAACTGTGATGTTACTTGACAAATGAGTATGGCACATTACCCAAAATGAGATTGGTAAGATTGTGTTGCACCAACCTTCTAAATAGGGAGGGCTCTTCTCTCTTCCACTTGGGCTCAGCTAACAACCACTGACACAAGTAAAAAATATACAAATACTACAAGCATGACATAGACCATGTATTGATATATACATATAAATATATATGTATATATCAATATTTTATTTTTTAACCATTTTACCCAAGTGAGGCAATAAAGCCACTGAGACAAAAGGGGGTTACTGAATGTGAAAGAAATTGAGAAAACATTGAAGAGAATTGACAATAAAAGAACAGGTTTCAAGATGAAAGAAGATGAGGATTGGTATTGTACAGTGTAACCCGGATATGTTGTCGGGACCGGAGAAGAAGTCTCTTATATCCGGGTTTCTCTTATATCCGGGTTTTGTCTATTTTGTTTAGGTAAGTATAGCTCTAATTTGGGACCAGAGAAAATCTCTCTTATATCTGGGTTACACTGTATTGAAAATTTTGAAGATTGTGATTGACAGGAAAGCAAGAGGCCAGAAGAGAGTTTCACAAGCAAGAAGTGTAAGAGAAGAAACTATAAGCATAAAAATTACAGTTCTATCTAGCAATTTCAACAGTGAAATTATAAAACCTAGCTGCCAATATAATATTGCGCTTAAATTTGTAAAGTTGAGGTAAGAAAGAGGAAAGCTTATTGGAACAATTGCCCTGAAAATATTTATAGAAAAGGTACAGGGAAGCTACATTATGACAGTAACTGAAGGCGAGATGCCAAGTCAGGACTGATAACATTGCAAATTCTTCTTTGGATTATATCAAGAATCTCTAAATATATAGCAGAAGCACCAGACCAGAATATTCAAAGCATGGATGAATAGTAGACTTATAAATATGTAAGATAGTTTCTGGTAAGAAAAATTGTCTAGCATGACACAGTGAACCAACTTTTCTAGCAGCAGGCCTAGCAATTGATTCAATATAATCTTTCAACTTCATGTCAGTAGTAAACGTTAGTCCGAGAAGGTGCATGAGTTACTCTCCTGGAGGTTAGCATCAACCAGGATGATGGAAGCAAAAAGGGTTCTCTCAAACAGCAGTTTTGTTTTGGAGATGTTAAAATTAACATGCCATTGCTTGCTCCAGTTAACAACAGATTGTAGGTCACTTTTGAGATCAGCTGCCAATTTGACCTTATTGAGCTTAACTGATCAAACTTACCATTGAGACAGAAGTAAATAATTGTTATCAGCATACATATTGAGTTGACAACTGATGACAACAGGAAATTTGATGAAAATTAGGGACAATGTAGGCTCAAAGATAGAGCCCTGGTGAACACCTGTATTAATGTAAAAAGATATAGAAGTGTGGCCATTCAGTACAACTTTCATTTCACGATTTGATAAGAAAGTCTAAATCAGTTTGAAAAGTTTACCAGAAATACTATAACTTTTCAACCTGTGAAGACTAGTATACCAAACCCTGTCAAATGCCTTCTGAGATATTCAAAGCAGCTGCCCGAGCTTCACTATTCTTATCTAAAACTTGACACATTCTTTCTGCAATAATTTATTTATTTAATAAAAATATTTAAATAACAATGCTCATTATTTGCATTATTCGGACTATTATCCTCATCTTTGTTGCCATATTTATTACAACGTTTCAGCCGTTGTATACTCTGGCCTTATTCAGGTGGTTGGAATGTCAAACTGAACCCTTTATTTTGCTCACTGAGGCAGACTGTTCTAGTTCCACGTGCCATGTTTAATGGATGTCAGTTATCAGTTATCTCCAGTTAATTTCCCTCTGAAAGTTCTCCACTGCCTTAACCAAGTATTAAACTCACACTCTTTGGGTCTTGTCACTGGATCTAACTAACGCTTTTATCCACTGTGCCATGTGTCCTTGAGGACTAGAACAGTCTACACCAGTGAGCGAAATAAAGGGTTCAGTTCAACATTCCAACCACCTAAAAAATGCTGGAGTGTATAACGGCCGAAATGTTGTAATAAATATGGTGACAAAAATGAGGACAATAGTCCGAATAATTTAAATAATGTACATAATACCTCATCTCAGAAATATAGACAGATTCTGAAGGAACAGATAAATATGGCAACAAAGATGAGGACAATAGTCTGAATAATATAAATAGTGTACATAATACCTCATCTCAGAAATATAGACAGATACTGAAGGATCAGATAAATATGGCAACAAAGATGAGGACAATAGTCTGAATAATATAAATAGTGTACATAATACCTCATCTCAGAAATATAGACAGATACTGAAGGATCGGATAAATATGGCAACAAAGATGAGGACAATAGTCTGAATAATATAAATAGTGTACATAATACCTCATCTCAGAAATATAGACAGATACTGAAGGATCGGATAAATATGGCAACAAAGATGAGGACAATAGTCTGAATAATATAAATAGTGTACATAATACCTCATCTCAGAAATATAGACAGATACTGAAGGATCGGATAAATATGACAACAGAGATGAGAACAACAGTCCGAATAATGTACATAATACCTCATCTCAGAAATATAGACAGATACTGAAAGATTGGATAAATATGGGAACAAAGATGAGGACAATAGTCCGAATAATGTAAATAATGTACATAATGCTTCATCTCAGAAATATAGACAGATACTGAAGGATTGGATAAATATAGCAAAAAGATGAGGACAATAGTCCGAATAATGTAAATTGTGTACATAATACCTCATCTCAGAAATATAGACAGATACTGAAGCATCGGATAAATATGGCAACAAAGATGAGGACAATAGTCTGAATAATGTAAATAGTGTACATAATACCTCATCTCAGAAATATAGACAGATACTGAAAGATTGGATAAATATGGGAACAAAGATGAGGACAATAGTCTGAATAATGTAAATAATGTACATAATGCTTCATCTCAGAAATATAGACAGATACTGAAGGATTGGATAAATATAGCAAAAAGATGAGGACAATGGTCCGAATAATGTAAATAATGTACATAATACCTCATCTCAGAAATATAGACAGATACTGAACAATACCTATGTATCCTGCTGCATGTTGATGAGTTAGACTCTCCTGCTAACACAGAATATTCTTGCAATATTGCAGACATGTTGCATTTTGGCTGGAGGATATGTGACATTGTGGTGACATTACTGTAACATTCTAATAAATTATTTTCCTGTACAATCACCGAAGTTAAGTAATGTTGATCATTGTTGGTACCTAGATGGTTGACTGCTTGGAATGAATTCATTAAAAAAATCTCTGATATAGTGTGCTATAATAACACAAAGACTGCTTGCCTTAGAAACATCATCTTCCATAATTACCCTTGTTGACACCTTTTTGGTAAAACACAGTCTTTGTTGTCACATATTGTATGATAGAAATGAATCAGGCAAACTGAAGAGACCCCAATTTGGGTTCATCATGCACAACAGGAACAATCAGTTTCATCTTTGAAGTGTTTGTTGACCACTTGATACCTTCTCCAACAAGAGTTTTTCCACTTTCATATGTGAGTGTTTGGAAAGGCTAGTGAGACAATGCAGGTGAAGGAGTTGCCAAGATTTGCATATGGACTGAGTTGCTGATTTGCATGGAAGCAGTAATGATTAATTGTTAACCATTATCAGCTAAACTTTGATTGGGACGAAGGATACTTAAGACTGCTTTTTTTTTTTTTAGTAAAAATCCTTTCTTCTCCCAAGAGTGGCATTTGGATGCCAGTTAGGCATCTAGGATATTGGTTTTCCTGGGCTAAACAATGGTAACTTCATCCCTAAATAATATAGTCTGAGAAGTTTTTCTCTTTTTTTTTCTTAACTTAGCTGGGCCATGTATGTTCATTGGACCCTATTATTTTTGTCCCTTTTTTTCCTTAGTTTAAGGTTTATAGCCACATGACATTGAAACACCTGTTCCCATATGATCATCAAAATTAGGCAACATCAAGCATGGTCAGTACCTAGATGGGTGACTGTTTGGGAATACCAGGTACTGTTGTGGATGTTAACAAGGTTGTGGATTTTTTAGATGAAGGTGCTTGTTCAATATATAAACAAAGAAGGTAGAAGAAGCATACAAAAAAACTTAAGTTTCTGCTATGGACATTTATTTCTTTTACTTTGACTGTATTGAAACAAAGTTAAATTTTTCTTGAATATGTTCATTTTCCTTTTTGGTTCAAAAATTATTAATGGGAAATAAGGATAAGATTGGGTAAAGGTGGTCAAGCTCAAGTCAGCCTTGTGCAGATTTGGGATGGGCAAATCTCTACCTGATGAGCAGGGCTGCTGAAAACATGTCCGAATGATATTGTTGGAAGATGAAAAGGAAAAGATTCTGTCCTTTCTGAAAGTGGGATCATAAAATCGCACATGTGACCTGAAACCCTTTCTGGTTTCTTTATAACTTGCATTATGGGAAAATTAATTAATTTATTTTTTTATTCTTTATTATTATTCATTGGTTTATTTCATTTTCCCACAATGTAAGTTTGGATGTGCAAGTGATGTAATGGACATTGGTTTGGAATTGTTAATTGGAGAGCCAAGTTCTAATTCTAATTGAGTTTGTTATATTCTCTTATGTGCAAATACCCTTGGGAAATGTATGATCCACCTCTTCTCCCTTCCAGTCATGTGTTCATTCATAACCCTTGTATTACTAAATTGTTATCATCTGAAAAAAAAAAACATATCTGACAATCTAAAAATAATGGGGGGGGGGCGCTTTATGAGATCTTTTTGAGAAATGTAAGATTATATATATATATATATATATATATATATATATATAGAGAGAGAGAGAGAGAGAGAGAGAGAGATAAAAGTGAATATTGAAACAGCCTGTCGCCTCTAAGTGTTGACTTCAATGTTCACTTTTATATTTACACATGCTCTATCTCTAATATTGAGCACTTTATCCCATAAATATAGCACACATTAAAACTATATTTCTTTATATATATATATATATATATATATATATGGATGATAAAAACAGGTATGTAATACTACCTACTAACTCATTAATATCTACTATCTAAAACAATTTATCTAATCTTGACAATCTCAAAATGAATACAACGTCATCCAAAGCTATTATGAATATGATTAGAACCAAAAGTACCTGTAACAATAATAATTTTGAAGCAGGTATATATAAAATAAATTCTCTCAAATGCTCCTCACAATAAATAAAGAAATTAGAAAAGAAAAAACACCTATGAACACGAGAAGGATCTTATACACCAAAATACCTGTAACAATAATAATTTTGAAGCAGGTATATATAAAATAAATTCTCTCAAATGCTCCTCACAATAAATAAAGAAATTAGAAAAGAAAAAACACCTATGAACACGAGAAGGATCTTATACACCAAAATACCTGTAACAATAATCATTTTGAAGCAGGTATATATAAAATAAATTCTCTCAAATGCTCCTCACAATAAATAAAGAAATTAGAAAAGAAAAAACATCTATGAACACGAGAAGGATCTTATACACCAAAATACCTGTAACAATAATAATTTTGAAGCACAAATCAGGACTGATAATATTGCTGATTCTTCTTTGGATTTTATCAAGTTGTCAAATCTGGAGAGTGTTTAGTTATCTTTTGTAGCACCAGTATGGATACTTTTTGATCAGACCTTGTATTTATGTCATAAATATATCATGGGAATTCAAACTTATAACCTCTTTTTATTTACACCGAACCTTTTCGAGCAATACAGTGGGGAAAATTCTGAGAGAATCAGAAGTCTTACCAGGATTCATTATTGGCAGCCATAATCTTAACAACATAAGATATGCAGATGGCATAGCGTTGATAGCAGACACAGAAAAGAAACATCAAGAACTCCTACAGAAGGTAGTGTAGAAAAGCAAGAAAGGACTAAGCATCAATTGCAAGAAGATTGAATACATGGTTGTTAGCAAAAGGGACATCCGAACATGTAAATTACAGATTGGGGATACTGAAATCAAACAGGTGCAATGATTTTGATACCTGGGAAGCATATTAACAGAGGACAGAAAGTGTGACATGGAAATTCAAAGGTATATTGAGATAGCAGAAGTTGCCTTCTAAAAGCTGAACAAAGTATTAAGAAACAGAAAAATATTTTTAGAAACAAATAAAAGAGTACTGAAATGTTATGTAGTATCAGTCCTCCTCTATGGTAGTGAATTCTGGACAATTTCCTCACAGATTGTTGTAACCTAGGAAGGGTTACTGAATGAGGAATAACCAAAATGGATGTTGGAGATGAAATGGTAATCTTTATAACAAAAATACAATACTCGTCAGCGGCTTGTGGTGGGCTACTTAAACAGCATATTACCCCCACTTACAATAGTGTCCAACGTAATTACGAAGATTGGGACATACCTATTAGTGTTTGTAGATACGTTATATAACACAGATGAAGAAGAGACTTGAAGCTGCAGAAATATGGTTCTACAGAAGGATGCTGAAAATATCATGGACTGAACATGTGAACAAAAACAAAGTTCTAGAGACAATGGCAACAAAAAAGACATATACTTGACATCAGGAAAAGGCAATTGAAATTTATACGGTATATAATGAGGAAAGAGGGCTTGGAAAGTTTGATACTCAAAGGACAAATTGAAAGTAAGAGAGCCAAAGGAAAGTAACGCACAACTAGCAAACTAGTGTGAATGGATGGCAGAGGAAGATTTGGGAGAGATGACAAAATCACAAAAGTTATTAAAAGCTACAAAGGATAGAAAATTGTGGAGAGCCATGAATGCCAACATCCTGAAGGGACATGGCACATAGAAGAATGGAATGAGGAGTTACCGCTATTTACACTATTGGTCTTATCTTTGTTGTTATCACAACATTTCAGCCATTGTGCTCTCCAGCTTTCCTCAGATATGTCGATTCAGTAACCTACAGGGGAATTATGAACTGAACTCTTTATTTTATCTACAGAGGTAGACTGTTCTTGTCCCATTGCCCTTGTCTAGGGATATCTCATCTAGTTTCTTTTTAGTATTGATTGGTTATTGCTCTTCCCTGTTTCCACTGAGTCCAAGTACCCACTGCCCGGCCCAGGGATTGAACTTGCAATTACTCTGTCACCAAATTCATGAACCAATGCTTTAATTCACTAGGCTATTCTCCTATATGTGGAGTAGGTGATCATGGCTCTTCCCATTTTCTTTTTTTTCTTTTGTTGTAACCTAGGGAAGGTTACTGAATAGAATAATCACACAAAGGTTGGTAAGGAACGATAATACTTAGGACAAGAATAACACATTTAAGATTTGCCAGTCGCATGTAGAAGAAGTAGTCAACTGATAGTGAGTCAAGTGAATTCCACAATGAATCTCCAACTCTAGGATATCTACCAACTGCCCCATGCAGTCAGATGTGGCACAAGGCCGAATTTAATGTGGGGTATCCGAGCCTGTAGGCTTGGCCAAAAATTCCCTGTAGGCCTTGTATAAAATGGAGTCAGGTAGCTGTTTCCTGAGACGAGACTCTGCCCTTCAACATAGCCTTGTCTGAGGATTCTCTCTCTTTGGAGGCAGGGAGGATCCCCAGATGAGGCTAATACTTGGCCAAAAATTCCCTGTAGACCTTGTATAAAACAGGGTCAGGTAGCTGTTTCTTGAGACGAGACTCTGCCCTTCGACATAGCCTCCAGGCAGAGAGTTTGACCAGCCCAGCTGGAGACGAATCTCCAACTCTAGACCATCTACAGTATTCACTACTATATTTATGGGAATGAGGGCAGACTCATTATTGTCCGTAGGTATGCTACAACATTTTTATTATCTGTGAACTACCAAGGCATCTTATCAGGTGTTTTCCCATTCTTTTCCCCAGGGTTTTGAATTCTGAGTCTTAGTTTGGCTACCATCCAGAACTAGAAGGCCCAGTCTACCCTGTTATTTAATCCATGCTTTTATGAAACATCATATTATATGTCCTGAAGGATCATGGCCCTCCACAGATTCCTTTATTTATTATCTGTGAATTGTTATGACTTCTTGAAAAACAGAATGGAGTAGTTTCCCACTGCCTTCTCCACAGTTTGGAATTCAAAGTAGATTTTTAACCCTTTGCCTATCCTGTGCATCATGTGTTATGCACAGGTCATGTGATTTCCATACCCATGATTCATATGTGGTGCACATGGGCCATGATTTTAAAAGAGTGCTAAAACTAAGGATTCTTAAACAAAGAGTCTATTATTGAGCAGAACATCTAAGGAAGTGCCTAATCTAATATTTTGTGTATCAAATATGACCACAGGACGCTTGACTGATAATGTGAGGTCTCAAATGAAAGACGTCTATTTTTCCACTTTATTGAAATGATTATAAACTTTGCATCACACGTGATGCATAGAGCAGAGAGTAAATAACTTATGATTTGTACATTCTGTACATTACATATTATGTACTGTTTTTTTATGTGAAACACAAAATATCCACATATTCTATTTGCCAAATAAGCTGAGTTGCATTGCAATAGTTATAAATCTAAAAACAAGCATGAACGTTTGGATAGTACACATGAAAATGCTCTGGACAAGCAATGGGTTAAATGACCTAATAACATTAAATGACCTAATAACATTTGTAACACTTTTGAAATTCTTTCAAATTTAATTCAAGCAAACAATGAAGAAACAAAAAACACTATTAAAAGAATGTAATAAGAATTCTAAGAATTCAGAACACATTTGTTAAATATTCTGTGTTGTCATTGTTTTGTTCATTCTTCACATGGAAACCAGTTATAATATTTATAAACAAATGTTGAATAAAGAGGACTGAACATTTATAAGATTTGTTTGTTTGGATTTTGTTTGATTTGCTTCTGGGATGATTTGGGTTTGCTTTGTGAGGTATTAGAATTTTCCATAATGTTTGTCAGGATATTGTTTTATTTACATTATTTATATTGTGCGGACTGTTGTCCTCATCCTTATTGTCATGTTCACAAAATTTTGGCCGTTGTACGCTCCTGCCCCCTTCAGGTGATTGGAATTTCAAACTGAATCTTTTATTTCATCCACTGGGATAGATTGTTCTAGTTTCACATGCCCTGCCTCTTCTGGGTGTCTCAGTTATCATTTTTTAACTCAACTTTCCAAGTTTTTGTTCACCACTGTCATAGCCAGGTATTGAACTCACATCTCTTTGGGTCAAGTCACAAGATCCAACCAATGCCTTTATCCACTGAACCTTGAGGACATCAGTGTATGAATTTTATCATTTTTTTTGTTTCTGCAATTACCGTGCATATTTGTGTATCATGAGACCTTTGAAGACCTAATTTGACTACAGTAAATGGATATATACAGTGGAACCTCAGTTCACAAATTTAATTTGTTTCTGAAGGCCATTCATAACCCAAAATGTTTGTAAATCGAAACTATTTTTCCAATAGGAATCAATGTAGAGAAAAAAAGTCACAGAACAATAAAATTGGAAAAGAAAAGCACAGCACAACACACGAATGTATGCAATACGACAGTTGACTCCGAAATTATTCTGTACGGGTCAACTAGGTTTGGCAATGTTGTTCGAGAACCAAAATTTTGTTCGATAACTAAAGCATTTTCATCTTGCATTTTCTGTTCAAAAACAAATTTGTTTGATATGTGAGACATTCGAGATTGCTGTGTGTGTGTGTATATATATATATATATATATATATATATATATATATACACACACACACACTGTATATGTATGTATATATACTATACCAGTATCACTGCTAACTTCCTTAGTAGCCATGACTAAGGGCCAATGAAGAGAGAAAAAGGCATGGTACAATAAAATTTGAAAAGAAAAGCATAGCACAGTACATGAATGTATACAACATGGCAGTCAACTAAGAAATGATTCCATTTTGGTTAACTTGGTTTGACAATGTTTTTTGAGAACCGAAATTGTATTCAATAACTGAAGCATTTTCATCTTGAATTTTCCGTTTGAAAACCGGTTTGTTCGACATGTGAGACATTTGAGAACTGAGATTGATCTGTAGTTTAGTTAATGGTGTAGCCAGGGCCAACAGTATATACGTGAATTTTATATCTCATGTATGATGTGACCCCCACCTTAAAATTAGCTTCAAAATTAGGTCTTCAAAAGTCACATGATACCCAAATATATACGGTACTTTGGGTTGGTTTGTGCATTTGGTGGTGGTGGGGGGGGGTTGCTGGTGAAGATATAAAATTTTATAATGAAGAATGAAAAACTTTTTTCTTCATAAACCTTGTCACAACTATATCTGAATGAGAGCTCAAACAAATTTAAACTACTAGGAAAGCATGACATTTTTTTTAATCATTTCACCCTAACCAAGGCAATAAAGTCACTAAGACAATTGTGTGTGTGTGTGTGGGGGGGGGGTTAGTGGGTGTTACAAAATATGAGCAAAAAAAGACTATTAATGAGAAAGAATAATAAAAGAACAGGAATTAAGAAGACAAAAGATAACAATTGACATTGTATTTAAATTTTTGAAGATCAAAGTTGATTGGGAAGCAAGAAGCAAGAAAGAGAGTTCCACAAGGGAGAAGTGTGAGAGAAGAAACTCTTTGCATAGAAATTACAGTTACATCTAGTCATTTCCACTGTAAAATGATGAGAATTTGCTGTGAATCTAGTACTACACTTAAATTCACAGAGTCTAGTTATAGAAGAAAATTCATCAGAAAAATTGCCATGAAAGTATTTATAGAAAAGGTACAAGGGAGCGAAGAACTGAGTTCAAATTCCAGTCGAATCCATTACATTCACTTACATGCTAATACCCTTGGGAAAGGTATGAATCCTCCACCCAGCTATAGGTAAATAGCAGGACAGACTGGGTTCTATAGCCTTGGATGACAAATGGTCTATCACAGAAAGAAATGGCAATCTACTGCAGGAAAAAAATCTGCCTCATCAGTCATATATTGAAAGATACATGATCGCCTAAGTGTATATCACACATGGCACATAACTGACTGACCCTTGGGAAAGATATGAATCCTCCGACCAGCTATAGATAAATAGCAGGACAGACCAGAAATAGATTCATGCCTAATTAGAATTTGATAAAAAAACAAGAAATTATAGTATGGATATAAAGTGGATGATCAATTTTATATTACAATTAATAGATAAACTGATCACTCACTTTGTGGCCACAGTAGTTTCTATAGATTTCTATTCCAGAGAATGTAAATAAATCTAAAAGACATGCCTGTGTGGCTAAACAGTTATTACATTGATTGATTGATTTGTTGTCTATGAGTTTAACCCATCCTGGATATGATGATAAACAACATCCACGTCCTGGGTAAGACGATAAACTACATCCAACAGCAAGGCCTCTGATCAGGAGTGTATGAAGAGCATGGAACCACCTCTTAATTGTTGATGTTCTCAGGTCCACCCAGCTATAGGCAAATAGTTAACACCCAAACTCGTGTCAAAACACTATTAAAGTGTAAAAATAAGGTTTAATACCAGAAATACTTTGTAAAAAAAAATATATTACCAGCAATACATTTTTGAAAAACAAATATTACCAGAAATACATTTTTTGAAAAAAAATATTACCAGCGAAAAAAAATTCTTACCAGAAATAGATTTTTGAAGGAAAAAATATTACCAGAAATAGATTCTTGGAAAAAAATATTACCAACAATGAAAATTTTGTTGGCATTAAATAACCCATTGAGGTTGATATGCCGTAAAAAAAACCAAACCAAATAAGTTTAAGTTTTGTTTTAATTTGATTGATTCATTTTTTATGGTTTATCAACCCTTTGCATGTTATTTAAAGCCAGATAATTTTTTAGATTTTAAGAATTTTGAGGGAGATAATAATGGTTTAATGATACAAGTCTTATTAATTAATCTGTGGCTGGGAAGGAGGAGAGGTGGTTTCATGCCTTTCCCAAGAGTATTTGTGCATAAGTGAATATAATGAACCCAATTAGAATTGGAACTCAGCCCTCTGAATAAAATTTCTGAGTGATTATCCATTACACCACCCAGACATCCAAACTAGGCATTCCCAAACAGTCACCTATCCAGGTACTGACAATATTTGACATTGCTTAACTTTGGTGATCTTATGGAAACACGTGTTTCAATGTGATGTAGCCATAAGCCTTAAAGTGAAGAAAAATAGGGACAAAAATAAGAGGAGCCAAAGCACATGCATGCCCTAGATATGCTAAGTAACAAAAAAAACAGAAAAACTTCCCAGACTACATTATTTAGGAATGGGGTTACCATTGTTTAACTCAGGAAAACCAATATCCTAGATGCCTAACTGGCATCCAAATGCCACTCCTGAGAGAATCTTTGTGAAATTACTATAATGTTGTGACAATGTTGAAGTTAAGCAATCAATTTGGTCAAGAAAATGATTGATTCATTCATTCTTTCATTTTTTTATGACTTATCAACCCTTTGTAAGTTATTCAAAGTCAAAAAATATTTTTGGGGGATTGTAAGATATTTTTTTTGAGATAATAATGATTTAAAAAATATTAAGCAATATTTATTTATTAGATTGTTTATTTACAAGAATAATTTTATATTTACAACAATCTAAAAATGCGACTCAACTAATACGACGCAATGTTTATCATTTACCATTTTATAAAGAAATAAATATGAAAACAATTTTTTATTCATAAATTTATAAACATTTACAAAAATTCTTAAAATATGTGAAGCAAAAATAATGAATTCTTTATTATTTACCATTTATAAAGTCTGAACAAATTGCAAATTTCTGATATTTTGCCAACCATTCTAAAGAACATAATTCATT
>OZ010599.1:100180109-100464609 GCA_963932145.1 Acanthosepion lycidas
TTTTTTGATCGTGAGTGAGTCAGCGATGATGTATCTTTGTGTGGTAAAATCGTGATTTCGAGTGACGTGGAGTATATTGGCAATTTCTCTGTGGGTGTTTCTTACTGACTGCCTGGGCTCACTTGAGTTTTGGCGCAATTTCGTTTTGCACATGAACTTTCAGTGATGAACCAATGAGATTGGTTGATTCGCCTAGTACAGTTTTAATTGGTTGGAGTTTTCTGTACGAAGGCATAAGATATAGACTGTTCTGTTGCTAGGGTTGATAGGTAAGAAAAAGGACGAGTCTACAAGATCAAATCAAAAAGTGTCAGGAGTGATGCTATAAAAGAAAACTACAAAATATAATGATTTTCCAAGTGTAGCTTAGATGTGTTACAAGGTCAAAATTGTGGGGCACCCAGTGAGAATCGAACTCATTACTCAGTCGTAATTTCTCTAGCGAGACAAGCTTGTTAACCATTAGACCACCTGAAGGTGCCCAAACTACAGCACATATCTGTATTAAGTATTGAGCATTTTGCTAATGTCTTCTGTACTGCTTTTTCTGTCTATTACACACCATGAGTATCATCTACAGTATTACTACCCTCCTCTAGCAAGCAATGTAGCCACTTATATAGTAAGTGGCAGATGTTAATAAATTTGCATAGATATGATCTCCATTTCATCAATCGACAGTTGTTGCACATATTCACTTGTCGGCTTTCAGCCATATTTCTTGTTACAGCTGCTGCAATTCAAACATGCTTCGTACTAGGTAAGGCATGCTCTGCATTACTGCAGTATTGATTCAGCATTTAATCTCCTTCTGAAGCAAACACACTTTATCCAGTCTCATTTCCATTGATGGAAACATTCGTGAAACTTTCCTTTTTGGGGATAGCAAGCGGCTGCCTCATAGCATTCTCTTGGATTTCCTTGACATCTTCCTTTCAAATCAGATCTGAATTTTGGAAAGAGGAAAAGGTTGACAGGGGCAAGATCTGGAGAAATATGGTAGTTGTCAAACCTGAAGAATCTTCTCCTTGGCCCTAAAATGCCAAACAAACAATGGTCACTGATGGAACCACTGTGGTGTGATCAGACGATCACACCTTCCTTCCAAGCGCAACTATAAACAATGGAAGTAAGCAAAAACATAATGTATTGTGCATGCATGACAAAGTCCAAGGTCAATCTGTGCCAAGCAGCTTCACTCTGCATACTTTAGCATGGTCATGATGCATATATAAGGAAAGTTTTGCATGGGGTGATACCGATTAAAAAACACATACACACATGCGAAAAAAAAACAAAACACATATCAATTCGACATTTAATCTCCTTTGAAGCCACACACTTTATCCAGTGTAGTTCTCATTAATGGAAGCCTTCCTGAAACTCTTCTAGGATCGTGAGCAGCTGCCTCATAGCATTCTCTTCGATGTTCTTGAAATCTGGATCCTTTCAAGTGGAATCTGATTTTTGGGAAAAGGAAAAAGTAGCAAGGGACAAGATTTGGAAAATATGGTAGTTGTCAGACCTGGGGAAGGTTGTTCTTGGCCCAAGACTGCTGCACAAGCCATAGTCACTGAGGGAACTGCGGTAGTGTGATTACACGACCACACTCTGCCATTCCAAGCACTACTATAAACTATGGAAGTGAGCAAGAATGTTATAACTTAGTGTGTATGCATGACATAGTGCTAGGTCAATATATGCCAAGTGGTTTCACTCTGTGTACTTTAGATCTGTTACCATAGCAAGAGTCCTGATACTTTTTGATCAGACATCATATACATAAAGTTGAAAATATAGACATAAAATTGAGAAAGTCTCTCACTGTCTGTCACTCTCTCTCTCTCTCACACACATATATATAATAAATTTGAAAATAGGTACATATTAGGCTGTCACACATGAAATAATGCATTTCTTGGTTGGTTATTGATCCGGTCATCTAACAAAGTAACCTTAGTAGATAAAAAATCTTGACTTATCTTTGACTCTTTTTCTTTCCAGGTACTTTTTCTTTCAATATATTGTTACTCATAAGCCAAATGAAAATGATTACAATGAAACAATGTTGAGAAATCTTACTGTATGAATACAAATGTGGAAAAAGAACCATTTTTGCATTGAATCATTAAATGTGATGAGAAATGGATACTCTTTGACAACAGTACGAGAGTAAACCAGTGATTAGATGCAAGGGAATCACTAAAACAATACCCAAAACCTCCACTGCACCCTAAATTGTTAATAGTTACTGTATGGTGGTCTTTCAAAGGGGTTATTCATTATCAGTTCTTACCTCAAGGGAAAACAATAACAGCAAGCTCGTATTGTGAAGAAATTGAGTGCATGCATGAAAAATTGAAAAAGAAATGTCCTAGATCTGTGAATAAGGATGGCCCAATTTTGCTGCATAACAACACATGGCCACACATTTCTCAATTAACCGTCAAAAAGCTGCATAACCTGAATTATGAAATTTTACCTCATCCTTCATATTTACTTGATATCTCTCCTACTGATTATCACATATTTAAGCATTTTGAGCTTTTCATACACAATAAAACATTCTCCAATAAGGAAGAGGTCATTGAAGCATTTGAACTGTTTATCACATCAAGGGATGAGATTTTTTTTTAAAGATAGGATCAAGAATTTAGAGGTATATTGGAGAACAGTCATTCATCAACATGGTGCCTATTTCAACTAAATAAATTACTTATTTAACATTTCAGAAGTGTTTTATTCATTTCCTATAAAGCAAAAAATCCCAAATTACCTCACATGGGGGGGATAGACCTACTTCAACCAACCAGAACTTTGTCAGTCTTATTCAACCCTGATATACAGGCTGAATTTGTGTTGGAATTAGAAATTTAACTGTGACCACATTTGAAAAATTGATAGAGAATTTATCCATTTCAATGTTCCAGTCAGACGAAATGCCCGAGCCAGTGATTAAGGGAGGCTGGAAGGTATTAGCCTTAGAGGGAAGAAGTTTTCTAAAATTAAACCCGGAGATTAACCTTATGACATTAAATTATGATGACGTTATACATTATGAAATGGACAAAGAAGATATAAACATAAAAAAAACGCCTTAAAAAATAATTGTCGGACTTTGTCCATTTCACAATGTGTGATGTCATTTGTTTACGCATCAAGCAGATATGAATGTACGTGAGAAAATCATGGAAAATTGTAGTTTAAAAATATTTTCCTTGAAAATTTCTCAGACATTCAGGCCGGTAAATGTTTAATACTGTTTATTATAAACAGAGCACTTACTTAAATATTTGTATCTATAAAAAGAACGTATAAACATAAAAAATCTCTTAAAAAATATATATTTGTATATACACACATAAATAATATCAAAAAGGTTTTTTACTTGGCTTTTAGTGACCTATTCGCATGTCATGTTTCTTTCCTCTTCCCCATTTAGTGAGCACTGTTTGGCAAGTCATGTGACTCTTATCAGATACAATGTTAAAATGATACAATTTAAGTGTTTATAAGGCATGCCAATGACAGTTTTGTCAGTTTCAGTCGGAAAAATTTTCTTTAATCTGCATAGTTGAGGAAAATCCAAAGCAAACTGCAGGAGAAAAGCAGTTCAATACAAATAAGACTTCTATCCAAAAAGCCCTTCAAGAACTCAAAAAAAAAAAAGAAAAGAGTTTAAAATTGGTCAGTTTGTCCCTCCTAATCTGTTTCTCAACTTAATCACAATTGTCTTTTACCGCTTATCGAAGAGTAGACTTTATTACTGGACTTTTCTGGAGTAGATGCATCGCTAGTGATAAAAAGTGGGTTCTCTTTAATCAATGGAAATGATACTGGATAAACTGTAGCTTCAGATTAAATGCTGAATATATACATGTCGTAATTTTCTTTTTATAATATCAGCCCCCGATATTTTTTGATTTGACCTTGTACATATACAGGTTTCAGAAATATGTACCTGTTTTTAACTTTATGTATATATATATATATATATATATATAGAGAGAGAGAGAGAGAGAGAGAGAGAGAATATTAGTGGTAAATATACACATACATATGCAAAATATATATACATACATGCATACACATACATATACATATAAATTTTTATAAAAAAATATCCAAGAGCATAGAATCCAGGTAGAACTCAATGTCCAGGACAGAGTAAGGATATAATAAAAAGGCTTAAACACTAATATTCCATGGTCATAATTTATTCCATTGGAACTGTAAATACGATCCAATTCATCAGACCTACAAATTCAAAAAGAAAACAGAAAAACAACTCCGGAAATAAAAAATAGAATTTAGAGAGAGTGTAAGTATGAGAGTGTGGGACAAATGTTAGAGCTAAAGAGAGGGGTAACAGACGAGAGAAGGTGTGGGATTAAAACTTAACAGAGAGAAGTTTTAGAGAGGTAAGTCAAAGACGGTTTAAGTGAGAGAAATATGAATGTTGTCGGATGTCTAATACATTAAAGATGTAACAGGAAAGTATACCTTTTGTGGTGACATACACAAACAATAGATGATTTAATCTTAAAGATCAGAAGAAGAGGGAGGGAGAGGAAAAGAAAAAGGGGTGGGGGAAAAGAGATGGGGCAGGGGAAACTAAAACTGAAGGGCTTTTACAAAAAGGGCCGCTGTGTAATTAAGAAAATTTGACAAAATTAATATCGACTACAGGTTACAAATATATACACACATACACACACTATTTTCTAAATGTAGACATAAGAAATGATTCAAAACATAAACACCGTTTTATAACATTGTCACTTATGTCAGTTCCATCTTGGTTCAATAACATCGGGCATGACATTTTAATGGAATGACTATTATGATTATTATGTTTATCTATATATATCATTGTGTATGTTTATGTGATGCGCTATGTATTTTAAATATATTTTTTTTTTTGAGACAAATTTTTTTTCTTTTTGAATTTGTAGGTCTGATGAATTGGATCGTATTTACGATTCCAATGGGATAAATTATGACCATGGAATATTAGTATTTAAGTCTTTTTATTATATATATATATATATATATATATATTTGGTTGGATTGATGTGAGTTTGTCTGATGGTCGCAAAAACGTGAAACCTAGGGTCACAAACTCACATCAATCCAACCAAATATGTTAGCTCTACCTCTGATATTGAGTGCTTTCTAATAAGTACCACGCATATAATAAATAATATATATATTACACACACACATATATATATATATATATATATTAATGCATGTTTCATTAAATAATATAGACAAGTTTTGTCTATTTATTTTAAGTAAGGTCATTTCATATTGTCTGATAAGCTTAATCACATTATCGTTGAAAGATGAAAGGAAAACATATTGATACATGTTTAAATCAAATCTAATCTTTTGGCTTAAATAAGCCATTATCAAAGATGACAATTTCAATATATCAAACAACACACAGACAAAACATGATTAAGCTTAGACAATATGAAAGGAACTTACATAAAATAGACAAAACTTGTCTATATTATTTAATGAAACATGCATTAATGAAAAATTGCTGCCTAAATATATAAATATATATATATATGCTGGACTCTCCTGTTGTATTTGACGTATGAGGGTCAAGCAACTCAGTTCCTAGGAACCGACAGCCAGACACCAGCACATATGATTTGATTATAGTGATGAAGGCTTTGTAAAGAACCAGCCACACTTTTTCAAGAGCCAAATACAGACACCTGGTGCACTGTGTGCTACAATGTCCCCAAACAATCCTACATATGTTTTGAATTCAAAATTGTCCTTCTTCTAGACCAGTTGCCATCCAAGGCTATAGAACCCAGTCTGTCCTGCTATTTAACCATAGCTAGGAGGAGAAGAAGAGGATTCATACCTTTCCCATGGGTTTTAGCACGTAAGTGAATGTAATGGACTCAGCTGGAATTTGAACTTAGCTCTGATTCCTCAATCTGGCGCACTATCCACTACTTCACCGTGTCTCATATATATATATATACATACATGATAAAAATATAGTTTTAATGTATGCTATATTCATGGGTAAAAGTGCTCAGTATTGGGGGATAGAGCATATGTAAATATAAAAGTGGACACTGAGGTCAGTAATAAAATGTTCTCTGTAATCAAGCAAGGAAAACAAGTGTCTAGTTTATGTTTGAGAATGGATTCTCCTTTTTCAGTTAAAAGGAGAATCCTTCCTCAAACATCAAATTTCTTAACCTTGTCTTTAGCTTTGAAAATGTCATCTTACATTGGATTTGAGTAATTGATAGTGTGCAGAGGACTTTATAAAGTTCTTATTCCTTTTTATTACCAAAACAGTTGTTTGTGTTTCTTTGTGGGTTTTTTTTTTTTTTTTTTTTTTTTTTTTTTTTTTTATATATATATATATATATATATATATAGGGGACCCACTTGACATCAGGCAAGCTGACATCCTGGCTAGTCTGCCACTGGTTATGGCACTACCAATATTTTGCTGCATCCTCCTTATTCTCCTGATCTTGCTCCATCTGACTATCATCTTTTCAGATCATTACAATATTTTTTTTAGAGGGGAAATATTATTCTTATTAAATATATCAATTAAGACCAAAGAAGCAGTTCTTTCTTTTCTGTTTTCAAATACAAGTTTTTCTTTCCAACATTTTAAAAATTATAGTTTTTTATTAGTATTATACAAAGCAATAATAACAACTATTTTCTTTTGTGTTTTTTTTTTTTTTTTTATTAGTTAAATTTTTTATTTTTTAATACAAATAAATGTGAACTCATTTTGGTAGTGTACTTTTTTTATTTGAATGAAAATGAAATCTGAATGACAGTTTTTTTTTTTTAACGTCTCGATTGACACAATCGCAGACCCTCTGAAACTGATGCAAACTTTTTTATTTGAAGACAAATGAAATCTGAATGACAGTTTTTTTTAACGTCCCGATTGACAAACACAATTGTGGACTCCATAAAAATGACAGCGGGACCCAGATTTATGCCTACATATTAGAGGTTGACTTTTATGAGAAAGATAAACTTTAGCAGATGAGAAAATCCTCTAGCTGAAAATGTGTGTAAACGATCAACGAATCCAAGAATGGTGAAAGCAGAAGAAAGAAGTATTTCAACTGGAATTCCAAGGTATGTTCCTCATATTCTGTTGTCGTTGTTGCAATATATCATCAAAACACTTGACCATTAGAGAGTTGCGTGGGCCAGTTTTCCAAACAAAGCCGTTTTCATCAACCAAATATGCTTCAATGGTGACCGAATAAAGGCCAGGCACCGGAAGAGCCAGCAAGAAACTTGAGATGAAATAATCATTTTGAGGTTCAAGCGTTTTGCTTAGTTTCACTGGAGGTAGGTCAGAATTCTGAAAATTAAAAAAAATAAAATAAATAAATAAATAGAAATTGCCTAAAGCAAAATTGATGTTGACACAAAAATCAAAATATTTGCCTCTTATAATCAAAACTGATTTACTTGTAACATCCACCCCGACAACAACAAAAAATATGTTCAACTTTATTAATTTCTGTCTGAATTTCTGGGATGAGGAATTACCTTTCTTTACATTATTTACATGTGGTCTACTGTCTCATCTTTGTTGGCATCACAGTATTTCAACCCTTGTTCCCTTGGTCTTCATCAGGTGATTGTCGATCATGGTAAACTTTGGGAAATTTTAAACTGAATTCTATTTGAGTAGATTGTTCTCATTCTACTGTCTATATCAGTGGTTTCCAAAACCAAACTTTTTCTCTGGGCCGCATTTTTTGAATGAAAATTTGACAGTTTTTATTTTTATTTTTTTTTTGAAGGCATAAAAGGTCCGAGATTGCCAAATGTTCATTTTACTGAATTGTTAATTGGTTATTCCAAACTTTGATATAATAAATACAAAACGAAAGAAATTGTAAATTACTGTTTGATCATTAGAGAAAGTGGATATTACATTTATTCTAATATTTTTTTATTTGTTTCAGTGTAGAAAGAAAAGATCTGAATCCAATGAAACCAAATGGCCTGAGGATAGAATATCAAATAACATCAATTATTAAGGTTTTTTTAAAGTTGCTTTTAGATTGAACAGAAAGGAAGAAGACAACAATTTTGTATATAATAAATATTATTATAGAATATCAAGTAACATCAATTATTAAGGTTTTTTTTAAAGTTGCTTTTAGATTGAACATAAAGGAAGACAACAATTTTGTTTATAATAAATATTATTATAGAATATCAAGTAACATCAATTATTAAGGTTTTTTTAAAGTTGCTTTTAGATTGAACAGAAAGGAAGAAGACAACAATTTTGGTTGGTTGGTTGTTGGATTTAACGGCATGTCAACTCCTATTTGGGTCAATTTATGCCGAAGCCTTATTAATTTATGAATTTAAGATGGTTATTTTGTATAAAAGGTTGAAAGGCTGTTGGGTTTCATAATCTTCTGTGTTTTTTGGGATTGCTTTTTCTTGTGACTGTTTCTGATTGTGTATTTTAATATTTACATTCGTACATGCATATATATGTCTATAAGCACATACATATACACTATTTGAAAGGGTTATATTTTATTGAGGATCTTTATTTCCCTGAGAAAACTGTATATATTTTCTGTGTCTGTATTTTTGAATATTTCTTTTAAACCTTTTCCATTGAGATATTTTTGTCTTGTTCTGGTTATGATTTTGCATTCCAGTAGAATATGTTTAATTGTGATTAAGCTTCCACATCTACATTTTGGTGGATTTGTCTTTTTTAATATATAAGAATGGGTTAAGTATGTGTGTCCTATATGTATTCTGGTTATGACGACTTGTTTTTTCCGAGTATTTCCAATATTATTTCCCCATTTTCCTATTTTAGGTTTAATTTGAAATAGTTTATTTCCGGTTTGGTTTTTCCATGAATTTTGCCACTTGTTTCTTATGTATTTATTTATTTTAGATTTTAAGTCTGTATATGGAATTTGAAGATTTTCGTCTATTGTCATTTTTAAAGATGATTTAGCAGCAATATCTGCCTTATCTCCTCCTCGGATGCCGACATGGCTAGGAATCCAGCAGAAGATGATATTTTTGCTTTTTTCCATTGAATGTAGTTTATATAGAAGACTTTGTATTAATGGATTTTCCAGTCTTTTCCCTTTTAGGGATGTTAATACAGATAATGAATCTGAGAAAATAATGTGGTTTTCTCCTTTGTTTTTTGATATGAAATTTAGTGCTAGTTTTATTGCGTAGGCTTCTGCACTGAAAATAGATGCTTCATTTGGCAAACGTTTTTTGATAATTGTTTTTTTTATTATTGCTGGGCTGCCTGTTTTTTCTTCGTCTTTTGAGCCGTCCGTGTAAATACTTTCGTAGTTTTGATATTTTTCTTTTATTTTTGAGAATTTTTCAATGTATATTGTGGGGTGTGTTTTTGATTTTGATAATTTGTTTAAACTTAATATTATGTTTGGATTTTTGATTATCCATGGTGGTATGTTTGATTGGTTGGTTTTAAGTATTTGATTAGACTGTATATTATTTTCTTGGATGATTCCTTCTATTCGGAATCCTAATGTTTTGATTTTATTTGTGTTAAGATTAAATTTCTCTTTGTGATTTGGTGTAAGTACACAATCGTGTGTGGGGTTAGAAGGACAGGAAGAGAGTTTTAGATAGTATTGAGTTGCTAGTTTCTCCATTCTTAGTTGTAATGGGGGTTCGTTTGCCTCTACATGTAGACTCTCTATAGGTGAGGTGGGATAGGCTCCTAGAGCTATCCGAAGGCCTTCATGGTGTATTGTGTTTATTGTTTTTAGATAAGACTTTCTAGTTGATTGGTAGACCATGCTGCCATAGTCCAGTTTGGAGCGGATCAATGTTCTATAAAGTTTAAGAAGGGTTTCTTTGCTAGCTCCCCATTCTGTATGGGCTACTGTTCGCAGTAGTTGGAGAGCTTTAAAACATTTTGTTTTTAGGTAATTGATATGTGGTCTGAAGGTCAGTTTGCTGTCAAAGATCATTCCTAGAAATTTATATTGCTGAACTACTGGTATTTCTTCATTTCCTAGTTTTCGAGTTGGGTTATTGTGTAATTTTTTCATTTGGCAGAAGTGTACAGATTTTGTTTTTGTTTTTGATATTTTAAAACCGTTTTCGAGTGTCCATTTGTTTATTTGATGTAAGCATTGTTGAAGTTGTCTTTCTGCTGTGTTGAGGTTTCTCGATCTGTAATATATTGTAAAATCATCAACATAAAGGCTATAGTGTATTCCTGATTTGATGTTTTTTATTATGTCATTTATTTTTACTTTGAAAAGTGTAGGGGAGAGTACACTTCCCTGTGGTACTCCCTCTTCTTGCTTTTGATAATCAGAACGTGTAACATCTATTTGTACTTGGAAGAGTCTATCTGTTAAAAATCCTTTTACAAAGTTTGGTAGTCGACCTCTTAATCCTAGTTTATGCAGATCTTTCATTATACCATGTTTCCAGGTTTGATCAAATGCTTTTTCTATATCAAAGAATATAGCTATTAGATGTTGTTTGTTTAAATTGGCCTCTCTTATGGCTGTTTCTAGTCTTATTATGTGATCTATTGTACTTCTTCCTTTATTATATCCACATTGATATTTTGATATGTGTTTTCCTTCTTCTAGAAACCAACTCAATCTGGCGTTGACCATTCGCTCCATTGTCTTACATAGACAGCTTGTTAATGCTATTGGTCGGTAACTTTGTGGGTTGTTTCCCTCTCTTCCTTCTTCGAGTATGGGAATAATTACTGATTCTCTCCATATTTTGGGAAATTTCCCAGTAGTCCAAATATTGTTAAAAATATTCAAAAGGTATTTCAGCGATTCTTGTGGTAGTTGTTTAATAAATTCATAGTGGATTTGGTCTGGGCCTACTGCTGTATAATGGGATTTTTTTAAGGCTTCTATTAGTTCTGCTTTGGTGAATAGATTGTTGTAGGCTTCTGTATTTTTAGATGTAAAATTTAGTTGGTTATTTATATCTTTTTGTTTACACTTTTGTAGGTTTTGATTTTTGCTCATTTTAGAGTTTTCTGCAAATGTCTCTGCTAGTAGGTTTGCTATCTCTTTTTTGCTAGTTACTTTAGTGTTGTCCTTTTTAAGATGTATTATTGGGTATATTTGATTTTTCCCAGCTATTTTTCTCATCATTTCCCATATTGTCTTGGTTTTGGAATGTGTATTTAGGCTATTTACATATTTTTTCCAACATTCCCTTTTTGCTTCTTTAACAGTTTTCCGTGCTACTGCTTTGAGTTTTTTCATTTCAATCAAATTTTGGGTTGTGGGTTCCTTTTTGAATTTTCGCAATGCTGCTTCCCGGTTTCTGACTGCTTTTTGGCAGTTTTTGTCATACCAGGGTTTAGTTTTTTTATAATTATTTTGCTTTTTTGGTATATTTTCTGAGGCAATGGTTATTAATGTTTTGGTAAAATATTCTATCGAGTTGTCTGTGTCTTTTGACTGTATCAGTAATTGTTTACATTTGTTTTTGAAACCCTCCCAGTTGGCTCTTTTCAGTTTCCATCTGACGGGGCCTATCTTTTCTTCCTTGGCAGGCTTTTGATTTTCTAGAATGATCGGGTAATGATCACTGCCACATGTGTCGCTATGTGTTTTCCATGTATAATCCATACAAATTTCTGGATCGCATATACTTAAGTCTATTGACGATTCTGTTCCATTGGAGGGATTAAGGTAGGTTGAGGATTTATGATTTAATAGACATAAGTTATGGGTGTCAATTATTTCTTCCATTATTTTACCTTTAGTATCTATTTTTTTGCTATTCCATATAGGATTATGACTGTTAAAGTCTCCTAGTAAGATTCTGGGTTTAGGGAGTTGCTCCATCAAGTTGTTTATTTCTGTTGTATTTATTGGTTCCTGTGGGGGTATATAGATGGAAAGAATTGTGATGGTTTTATCTAGTGTCACTTGTGTTCTATTGCTTTAATTTAGTTTTAATGTGTACTTTGCGGTATGTCATTTCTAATCAATATTGACACTCCTCCATTAGCTCTATGTCCTGTATTGTGGTTATAGTGGTATTGTTTATAATTTTTAATTTTTAAGTTGGCATTTTCTTGTAAAAAAGTTTCCTGTAAGCAGATGACGGCTGGATACAGTAGTGACATAAGTATGAGTAGGTCATTGTAATTAGATTTTATTCCTCGACAGTTCCATTGCAGGATCTTATGTGCCATGATTATACTTTCATTTTTTGGGGGTAAAGTTACCTGCTAGGTTTATATCATTTGTCCTCTCTAGTTTTTTTCCATCTCTTGAGTTTTTAGAAGCTTTGTCTTCAACTGCTTGTGGTATCCTTTGGTCAGATTTTTGGTTTTGTTTTGAATTTTGTTTGTTTTCTTTCTCTTCTATTTCCATATATTCCATAGGCTCAAATTTATTTTCATTTGATATATTGATTCTTGATTTTGAATTAGATCTTGATCGGGTGCTTTCTTGCTCTGTTGTCATTTTTTTTTCTTTTTGTTTATTTTTCATTTTCTTATTTTGGGTTTGGGAAGAAGAGGGTTCGCTGGAGTTTTGTTCTATGTTTTCTTTCCAAAGTTTTTTGCCTTCTTCTGGGTTTATTCCATTTGATCTGGATTGTTGAGTTTTATTTTGATCCGATTTAAGTTCAATTAAAAAGGTTTTTAATTCTTCGAGGAAAGCTTTTAGTTCTTTGCATAAATTTGTTATTTCAATTGAACCTTTTATTTTATCTTCATTGTTTATTTTATTTGCTTTTTGTGCCATGGAAGCATAGGTGTTTTCTTTTATATTATTTTTAACTTCCTTTCGTGCTTCTATGAAAGATATATTTTTTTTGTATTTTATTCTAATTATTTCTTTCTCTTGTTTATATATACTGCATTGTTTTGAAAGAGCAGAGTGGTTTCCCAAACAGTTTGAGCATAGGCTCTCATTTGGGCAGTTCTCTTCTTTATGTTCAGGTTCTTTT
This sequence comes from Acanthosepion lycidas, assembly GCA_963932145.1. Lineage (NCBI taxonomy): Eukaryota > Metazoa > Mollusca > Cephalopoda > Sepiida > Sepiidae > Acanthosepion > Acanthosepion lycidas. The sequence goes on from OZ010599.1 coordinate 100,193,115, forward strand.
TCATTACATTTTCCACATATTCTTTTATTTCTACAGGAATCTCTGTGATGCCCAAATTTGTGGCATCTATAGCATTGAAGAGGGTTTGGTACGTATTGTTCTACTTTTATACTTTCATATCCAATTTTAATTGTTGTTGGAATTTGGGGGGAGTTGAAAGTTATAATGTAGGTGTTAGTTTGTATCTCTACTTCATTTTTCTTTATTGTTATTCTTTTGACATTTGTAACTCCTTGAGCTTGGAGTTCTGTTTTTATCTTCTCTAGAGTGCACAGGGAGAGCTCCTTGCTTTTTACTACTCCCTTTGAGAAATTTAGGGTTTGGTGTGGGTAGGCTTTTATTTCTATTTCTTGTAGTTTTTTTTGTCTTATTAATGTGTCCGCATATATCTTTTTTTCTACTTCTGCTAGTAGTGTTCCATTTTGTAATTTTTTTACATTTTTTGGTATAATGATATTTGACCATATACGTTATAGTAATTGATATGTGGTCTGAAGGTCAGTTTGCTGTCAAAGATCATTCCTAGAAATTTATATTGCTGAACTACTGGTATTTCTTCATTTCCTAGTTTTCGAGTTGGGTTATTGTGTAATTTTCAGGTGGTTGGAATGTCAAACTGAACCCTTTATTTCACTCACGTGCCATGTTTAATGGATGTCAGTTATCAGTTATTTTCTGTTAATCCCCCTTTCCAAGTTCTCCACTGCTTTAACCGAGTATTGAACTCACACTCTTTGGGTCCTGTCACTGGATCTAACCAATGCCTTTACCCACTGTGCCATGTGTCCTTGAGATACAGACAGAAACTACATTTTCTAATTAAATGTAAATGTTTTGCAAATATATTTTGATTAAAGTAACAGCATTTTATATTTTTTTTAACCCTTTTATATCTGTTCTTAAGATTTTGACCAAGTGTGTGTGTGTGTGTGTGTATATATATATATATATATATATATATATATATATATATATATATATATATATATATATATATATATATATATATATATTGTGTGTGTGTGTAAGATTTCAAATATAACTAAAATATATATCTGTAAAAGGACAATATGAATAAAGACAAAAAGAAAACTTAGCTAACACGTTTCGTCCTCTGATGGATTTTATGAAGGCAAATGTGAGGATTTTATTTTGCAACATGTATTTATAAACATAAGTAAAATGTTTTTAGTTTTTCAAAATTTTTAAATTTAAGAGATGGTCATAAATATTCATCAGCTTAACTGAAAAGTCTATGTAAATTATGAAAGATGCTAAGTGATGTCATTTAATGTCTAATGAATGAAAGGGAGTAAATGTTGAATTTTTATTTTATGCAATTAATATTTAAATTATTCTAGTTTGTGATTAATTTATGTATTATATATTTTAAACAAAAGGAGGTTATCAATTTAACCATTTTCTTTTGATTTTTTTAACATTTTTATAGTCATGTACATTGGCTTGGCAAAGGACTAATTCTTTCAGGATTGAAGATATTTGAAAAAAATTCGAGGCATAGATTTATATTTTGATAAGATTCAATAGCAGCACTCTAAAAAATTTTCCATCTGAATTATTTTCTTTCTTAATAAGTGTGGCATTCTTTAGATCAAAGTTGTGGTTGAATTTATTTCCATGTATAATGAGTGCATTTGATAAATATTTGTGTATAAGATCCTTCTTGTGTTCATAGATATGTTTTTGTTTTTAAATTTCTTCAAGTTTTTTTAAATGTATTGTGAGGAGCAGTTGGGAGAATTTATTTTATATATACCTGCTTCAAAATTATTATTATTAGAGGTATTTTTGGTTCTAATCATATCCATAATAGTTTTGGAAGCAGTATTTATTTTGATTTTGTTAAGATTAGATAAATTGTTTTTGATAGGAGATATTAAGGAGTTAGTAGGTAGTATTATATGTCTGTTTTTATCATCCATATATATATATATATATATATATATATATATATATATATATATATAATCTTACATTTCTCAAAAAGATTTCATAAAGTAACCAAGTCATAGTTAATTACAATAAAGTTTGTCTTTCTGTTTGATATTTGATATTATCAATAATTAAAAATGAATTTATCCAGGTGAAATAATGTTGCCCTGATATCAAGTGAAAGTTTGCCAGGTGAGAAAATTAACTTAGAATGTTTTGTTGGTGAATTCGATGTCCTCCACCATAATTGCAGAATTAAATCTGTGGAAATTATTTGTGAATTCTCTTGTCATTGGCACTATTACTCTTTAGGAAAACAGATTTAGTTAGTGCTTCATTTTATTTTATTTAATAAAGTATTATAACAAGATTTTGAAAATAATTTCTGAAAGTTGTTTAAATCAGGTAGGTGAAAGATAAAAAAAAACAAAGAAAAAAGTATGAAGAAAAAATTCTCACCACATTCACTTCTACACACACACAAACCCCAACCCCAGCAAGTGCCTCCCACTTACTTTCTAACTGCAAAAAACACCACTGATGAGGAGAATATAATAAATTGGAATTACTTGAAATTTTTTATTCTAATTAAACCAGAAAAGCCATTTATAAATAGGAAAATGTTCTCCAGATTGTAACATTGCAAAACAAAACATTTCTTTCTTATTTTTTTTTAAACAGTTTACTAAGATTACAAAAAATTAAATTAAGATTACAAATGTATTTTAATGTCATTGATTGATTGATTTTCAACCTTTTTGAAATTTATTCAAATTTTGGGGGGATAAAGTCCAAATTTTTAACCAATAGCTGAAGAGAGAAGTGTATTCATATTTTTCCCAATGGTATTTGCATAAAATAATTGTATATAACGAACCCAACTGGTATTAGAACTTGGCTCTCTAATTTCTAATTCCAAGCCATTATTGATTACATAACCCACACATCCAAGCTTACAGTACATTGTATTCCAAAGTGGTCACCTATCTAAGTATTGACCAGACTTGATGTTGCTTAACCTCAGTGATCGGATGAAAACCAGTGTTTCAATTTATATATTAAAAAAAAAAAAATCAACATATTTGATGGAGACAAGAAATCACACAATGTTTGAGCTACTCTGTAAATCATCAATCCCTTTTCAATTTTTATATATATGCTGAATTGCATGTGCACAGAACTTGATCAGAAGAATAAATATTTAAGTGGTACAAGAAGAAACTGAAAAATTCATTTGTTTTTTATGTCTTATTAATGCTTTGTGGATTATTTAAAGCTGAAACATTTCTAGATTGTAAGAATAATTCTAACTTTTTTTTTTGTTAGTGAATGGAATATTGCATTAACAATTTTTTGGAGATAACAATGATTTTTCCAAATACACGTCTCTATTTAACCCATAGCTAAGGGGAGAAGAGTTGTATTCTTACTTTTCCAAATTGTATTTGCCTGTAAGTGAATGTAATAAACTCAACTGGATTTCAAACTCTGATTTCTCATTCCAACTCGTCGTTCATTACACAATCCATACGTCCTGGGTGCCAATAAATTGGTACACAGCTACCTAAATGCTTTTTGGGTATATACTGAAATTTCAGAATCAAACTGACATCACCCACAAGCTATAGTTCAAGTACCTATTAAGTGGTACCCCCACTGAGTATAAGTTTAAAGGGTTGCTCCCCATAACCCAGGCAAATTGGACAGAACTCAACCAATTAAAAATATGAGTGGTGTTTCACTAAAATAGACCAAAAATATTTTAGTACAGGTGTACAAAAGTACAAAACATCTAAACAGGGTGTTTTGGTATCAGGAAATTTCTTCGAAACTACTATGGTATCTATGAGGTCTTGAATTTCGTCCCCCACCTCCAACTACTGAATGATAACCCAATTTTTTTTTTAATCATTTCATACCAAGCTAGGTGATAATGACACTAAGAAGCAACAGATTACTAGGAGCTGAAGAGAATTAAAAGACTTTAGTGAGGAGAAAGGACAATAAAAGAACAGGATTCAGGAAAACAGAAGATGGTGATTGACATTGCATTTAAATTTTTTGAAGATTGTAGGTGGCAGGAAAGCAAGAAATCAGAGGAGAGTTCCACAGACAAAAAGTGTGAGGAAAAAAACTATTAGAATAGAACTTATGGTCATACCTAACTATTTCAACAGTTAAACAATGAGACCTAATAGCCAATCTAGTAGTTCGCTTAAATTCATGTAGCCAGGGTACCAGGGAGAGCTTTTTAGGACAACTGCCATAGAAATATTTATAGGAAAGACACAGGGAAGCCACATAATGGCAGTTGTTTGGCTTGGTTTTTCTTGTTTATCAACACAGCAACCTCTGTAGGTTTTCTTAGTAATGAATCCTTTATTTAGTATACCTATGATTTGTAAGAAAGTTTTTAGTTAAGTTCTTTAGAGATGAGTTTTTGGTACAAGAAAAGAAACTATTAGAATAGAATGTAAGGTTACATCTAGATATTTCAACAGTAGAACAATGAGACCTAGTTGTCAATCTAATAGTATGCTTAAATTCAGGCAGCTGAAGTTGCCAACGAGAAAAGCTCATTAGAAAACCTGCCACAGGGAAGCATGTCACAGCAGTGGGAAAGTGACTGAAGTCGAGATGCCAGGTCAGGATCGATTATATTACAGACTCTTCTTTGGATTTTCTCAGAACAAGTGAACAAAATGGGGATCAAGTATACCTTACCTTGAGTCCACTGGCAGCCATAACAGCGGCTGTCGTGTGACTGTGACTGTGGAGTTCAGAGGTTATATTGACAGTGACTGCCTGTGCTCGGCGATAGAGGTTTGGTTGGTTTCCATGCTGGATGACACCTTCGACCTTCAAGGCTAAATGTGTGTCATGTTGCACAGAAACTGGATCCATATTATTGTGTGGCTGAGGAGAAATGGCCAGCTGAAAGAGAAAACAATAAAATCAACGGGAGGAGGAGGAAGAGAGAGTGAGAGAAATTCGATTCAGTTAAATCAAATTTAAGTATCTTCAAGACTGAAAAATGAAAACAAGTGAGAAAAGTTGTTTTTTTTTTTGTTTTTTTTTTTACACACTATGTGAATTTTCTTTGAATAGGAAGAAAAAACGATTTTAAACTTCAAAGCTTTAAGAGCATGTTTATAATTTTCAAGCTTTAAGATACCGTTTAACATTTCAAAGCTTTAAAAACTCTAATGTTGGATTTTCAATTCAGGAAAGTTTTGTTTTATGCTTTAATAAAATATTGATCTGCTTCAAATGTACTGATAAAAATATGAACAAACTAAATGTAGTCAAAAATAAAAAAATATAATGAATAATAAAAAGCATCCCATCTCAAAGTACTACTAGTCGTAGTAGCAGTAGTATCAATTCTAAGCAAACAATATAGCATAGAAAAATGAAAAGAGGGAAATGCCAAGATGAGAAGGCTGCCTGACTATTAAAAATACAAACAACAAAATGGAAACATATCATCTTTGCAAAAGTTCCCAAAGTATGAAATCAAATTGGATATTTGTCAAATATAATAAAATAGGTAATAAAAAGGATCATTACCAATACACACACACATATATATATATATATATATATATATATATATATATATATATATATATATATATATATATATATATAATAAATATATATTTTCTTTTCCTCACTGGTAGCACAACTCTTGAGTTTCATGCACAATACAATTGTCAGGTGCTGATTGATACCTGAAGATTGCATTGCACATGGAACTCAGTGTTATGCTACTGGTAAGCAAAAAAAAATGAATATTTATTATTAATATTTGAAATATAGCCCATTTACTCTACATCAAGTATTATTTTATTAAGACCAGCACTCAATGTATGAGATATATATATCTCATTTTATTTTATATATATATATATCTATATACATATATATGAAATGCAATGTGCATCCTTATTTATCACTTATCCTAGGCAGAAGTGCCAACAAGCAACACTTTGATGAAAATAAATACTGGTCAAAAAATAATAATGGTTGACAATGATTCAGGTAATAAAAATAAATACTGAGCTTTTGAAAACTTGATACTTGGAAATTATTGAGTGCAATAGTTAAAATTTTAATCAAATATGCCCAAACCAATTTTTTTTTGCAATGAAGTACTTTAATTTGAATATTCTAATATTTTAGTACTTTAATATTTCAAAAATATGTCACAATAGCTTCATAAAAAAGTAAACAAAAAAATTCTCACCTTAACTTCTGTCATTTGCAAACTTTGGAAGAAATATCGTGGATATCCAAGAGAAGTCTGAATCAAAAATTCAGCAGATTCACAAAGGAAAGCCATGTGCTGAAGAGACAAAAGGAAAAAAAAAACAAACAAAAAGTTATAGCAAAATGAACATTGCAAGCATAATTTACAAGATTCTCTTGGCATTAAAATCTCTTTGGTAAATGTGTTAAGCTTTTTGTCATCCATGAAAATGGCAGTGTATTCTATGCAAATTTTGTCTCTTCTGAAGATTTTTTTTGGTTATCTCAGAGGCATGTAAAATTTTCACAGCCACATTGTATATTTTATACATTTGCCTGATAAAAAATTGAATAAATGAAGGAAGTTTTGATTAGATCTTCTTTGTGATGTTATCATTGTGTGGACCAATGAAAACATAAAAAGAGTGAAACCAACAGGCAAGCCATTACCAGAAAGAGTGAGAGCAACAGGTAAGCCGTTACAAAAAAAGAGAGTGAGACCAATGAGAATGCTGATGGAAAAAAGAGCGAGACTGATGGGCAGATCGATATGGAAAAGAGTGAGACTGATGGGCAGACTGATACAAAAAAGAGTGAGACCGATGGGCAGATCGATATGGAAAAGAGTGAGACTGACAGGCAGACCAATACAAAAAAGATCAAGACTATCATGCAGACTGATGTGAAAAAAAAGGCAGACCAATTTGAAAAAGAACAAGACCAACAGGCAGGCTGATACAAATAGTGTCTAAAAAAAGTGTTTTTAGTAATTTCTCTTCTATATATTGATATAAATAAAAGAGAAAATGCAAATGAAAGGTAATTCTTGTTAATTCAATTTTTAAATTTTCTTTTTTCTTTTTTGAATTTTTCAAATCCTTCGAGTATAGTATTGTTGAGAGAAAGGTCCGAATTGAAATCTGTTTCAGAGATCAGAAGAAAATGTAAGGCAAATTACAATAAAGAATTACCATAAAGAAAAATCAGTAACAAATTGGATGCAAAAATTTAAAGAGAATGGATGCTTTATAGATAAACCACAAACTGGTAGGTTAAAGATAGGCAATAAGATTGCGATGTCTGTAGAACAAACCTTTTCAGAGTCCAAAAATCAGTAAGATCAGAATCTTCAGAATCAGTTCTTTCCAAAGCAACAGTTTACAAAAATTTTTTTAAGCAAAATTAAATTACTAAGTTTACAATAGATTCTTTCTATTGAAGACAATGACACTGAAATTTTCATTTTGAGATTCATGATTGATTGATTCATTCATTTTTTAGGGTTTAGCAACCCTTATTCACACATTTTAGGGCTTAGCAACCCTTCTTCACACTTGACTTGCCGACATTTTATTGCATAATAATCAAGCAACATCAGCAGAAACATTAATCACTAACATATTTGGGGTACAGAAAAGCCTCATCCCCAAGTCATTTTTCTAATGCCCGCTGTCCTCAGGGATATACATACCACATTTGATGGGATATAAGAAACCCCAACACCATCATTTTAGCAGGAATATTAGGATTCAACATTTTGTGTTTTAGTCTAACATGAACGTTGCATATTAAACCCTGGGAATATGAGATTTTTTTAAGTTTGAAGGCTTCAAAAACATTCATCTTTGCATTCAAGAAAATAATGAATATATTGAAAATTAATATTCTTATAACTTTACAGAATCATAAACACTTTTGCTTTTAGTTGCATTTTAAACCTAAACGGCACAAAGGGTCATTATATATATATATATATATATATATATATATATATATATATATATATATATATATATATATAGATATGTTTTACCAGTTTACCTGGAAAAGATAATTCTGAGAAGGATATAAATCCAGGGAGAGCTCAATGTAGACTACAGAGCATTATAATGATAATAAGAAGATGGAGACTTCCATTACCCATTTTGATTATAATTTTTATTTCATGAACACCGAGATGTTCAATTCATCATAATGAAACCTCTTCTGCAATTGGAGAAAGTACACCAGATAGACACATTAGATTGGTAGTAGGGAGGGAAGGTAAGAGAGAAGGGATGGGTAAAAATAGGGCTAAGAGATTAGTGGGGAGGTTTCGTTCTGACGAGTTGAACATCTCAGTGTTCACAAAATGAAAATTATAAACGAAATGGATAAGTCTCCGTCTTATTATTTTATATACATATAAACAATAGACAAAAACTATGGCATCTCTACAAATATTCTTAAATGTCTATAATTGGCAACAGAAGCCATACTTCTACAATTCACTCTCGTGTGGTCATGTGTGACGTCACGAGATGCGGTGCGATTTTTGCTTCTAGCGTCTTATATGCACGTGTTTATCGTTGCTTAGAAATCATCTATGTAAACAATGACAGACTATCATCACTGTCGTGTCCATATATTGCTTAATATGTTGTAATTGACATCTTTGATAATGGCTTATGTAAGCTGAAAGCTTAGATTGTATTAAAAAAAATATGGATCAATATTGTGAATTTCTTTCTTCATTCAACGATAATGTTATTAAACTTATCAGACGTTACGAAAAAAATTTACATAAAATAAATAGACAACACTTGTCTATATTATTTAATGAAACATGCATATATATATATATATATATATATATATATATATATGTATGTATGTTATATTACATACTATTGTATACATGAAACTTTAAATCTTATTGGGTGTTTTATTTATAAAATTAAATAAATAACTACTGGTTGGATTTGTTTAGACAATAGAGCAGTTTTTTATGGATGAAAGGTGTCACTTTTAGGTGTTTCAGCTGATTTTGGGGGTTCAATTTTAGGCCTGTGATTGTCATCTATCATGCATTTGGTATCCACCACATTGAGTTTGGTCAATACATTGAATACCCAGGCATTTACATAGAAGGGAGATCCTGTTTACATAGCAAAAAGGATCTCCCTATTCTTAAAATGCAAAATTATTTTTATTAAATTTTACAAAAGTTTATATTGTAGCATACCTACAGACGATCATGGGTATGTCTCCATTCCCATAAATCAATACTGTATGTTAATCTGCATTTGATAGGTTTGTCTCCAGCTGTCCTAGTCAAACTCTCTGCCTCTGGGCAGAGAGGATCCCCAGACGTGGCTATGTCAAAGAGCAGAGTCTCATCTTGGGAAACAGCTACCCAACAGCATTTTATATAGGGTCTACGGCAAAATTTTGGCCAAGCCTACAGGCTCATATACCCCACATTAAATTCGGCCTTGTGCCACATCTGACCGCATCGGGCAGTTGGTAGATATCCTGCAGTTGGAGATTCATTGTGGAACTCACTTGACTCACTTCTAGCATTTGATTACTTCTTTTATGCACCGCTGGTGAATCTTATATGTTATTCTTGTCCTAAGTATTATCGTTCCTTACCAACCTTCGTATGATTATTCTATTCAGTAATCTCCCCTAGGTTACAACAGTTTATAAGAGAATTTTGTTTGTTGTGTAAATTCATTATAAATTGACACCCCCTATGGAAGCCAAAACAAAGTATGCTCATACTATATGATTTCTTAAAATGTAAAATTATTTTTATTAAATTTTATATAAGTTCATCAGGGGGTCCTTTTTGCTATGTAAATTCAGTGCAAATTGATACCCCCTACGGAAGCCAAAACAAAATATCATATCACATGATTTATTAAAATGTCAAAAAATAAAAAAAAAAGATTTTTTTTTAAATTGGTAATCTGGAATTCTTTTTTCATATATTGTTATTAGTTAAGCACTCCAGATTTATTTTTCAAATTTTAAGAAATCATGTTGTATGAATATATTTGTTTTGAATTTGTAGGAGGAATTTACATAGAAAACTGTTCAAACCAATCACATTTACTGACCAAGGCCCTACAAAGCTAAACCCAATGTAGAAAAAAGAAGAGAGAAAAAACAAAACAAAAAGTGACGAGAGGGTTTGCCGGCAAACCAGCTGTTCTTCTTCGCCGTCGGTTGCCTCAAAGAAATGAATTGTGAGAGTCCTTTTCTCGGCCATTACACCGGGCAGTTGTGAAACGGACACCCAAATCAGATGCGCCTACTTCAACTGCCTCTTGGTCTGCCAGTCTATTCGCACGTCCGACTGTTTCACAAAGTCTGCTGAATGACTCGCCTGCTGCTGGCGCCTTGCCTTTTTATGCTAGTCCGACACTGCTGAAATTTGCATGTGTACTGGTACAATCTCGTTTTGGACGAGACTGGTGCGTATAAATCGTGTCTTTGACAGTGGCAATGTTTCCTCTTGGATTTATCATGCAAGCAAGACACGTTCGCACACGTTTTGAGCTCTGAGGTAAGTCATCATACCCAACAAAACAACTCACAATTGAAACTAAGCAAAAAAAATTTTTTTAAACAAAATAATCACTTACCTCCTAATATAAAAATAATTTAGTAGTCAAATAGAACCAATCTAGCTCAACCGAATAAATCACACAGAAAACAAAGAAAAGGTTTTCATTTGATTAAGTTGGAAAAAAAAAAAAAAAAAAAAAAAAAAGACTGATTTTTACATCCAATCGTGCAGTGGTAGCATTACAATCTGTGACATGGAAATGCTAAACAAATTAAAGATCTTGAATCAAATTTACAATCTAAAAAGTTTTTGCCTGTCCTTAGCTTTTGCTTTCATAAAAAAAAAAAACAAAAAATCAAAAAAAAAAAATGAGGAACTCTAACCATTCCACTCCATTTTTTGTTTCAAAAATTTACAAAAACTACCAGCAACTTCATTTGGACTTAAAACAAATGCTCATTGGCTATGAGAGAAAAAAAAATCAGGCAAGTTTTGTGCTTCTGATTATTGTGATGCAGTTAATACTATTATATCTAGAATCTTTTATACCAGGCAATGCCAGGAAATTCTGCTACTATAAGTTCTCAGCCTGACTTACTCAAATCTATGGCAGAAATAAGGTTAGTTTGAGACCGAGATCATTATGAAACAATGTTCCCATTACAGTCTTTTATCCCAGGCAATGCTAGAAACTTCTGCTACTATAGATAAATTCTCAGTCTGACTTGTTTCCCAAAATCTAATCAAAACATCAGAACATTCTTTGACTTTTTTTGGCTCATCATCACCCAAAAATGCCAGGAAATTTTGCAAGTACAGAATTTAGATGTTACCTTGTGAGTCAATATGGATCCATTTGAGATGTTAGTAATCTGATAAAGTCGGTCGGCAATCGCATGAAGTGTATTGCAGAACTGCTGGTTGACTGGACATTTCTGGTCAGGAATCTCTTTAAAGCCAGTGGCTTTGTCAAAGGACAGGGTTTCACTACAAAAAATAACATGAAAATTTTATCAGCAACTGATCACATGACACTTTGGCAGGTAATGTTCTCATCTATCTATATCTGATTATTCTTGGCTCCAATATTTTAGTCTAAGATGAGTGTGAGCTAATAATAATGACTTTTCCTAATTAAGTGGATACAGGAATTTAAATTCTATAAAAGAAGATCCATTTTGCCTGTTGGTCAGTCCACCCTGGTGAATGCTACAAAGGAGAACACTATTTGACGCACTTTGCTTTCACCATTACCAAAACCAGCTGTCTTGTCTTACTGTTGAACAAAGTACACTAACAAACCAGAATCATATTTCAAATGTTTTTGGTGATTTTTCAACAAGGTCAGTTTTTGACTACACCTCCTTTTTTGCATCAAGGCATTGTTTTAGTTGTTCCTAATTTTTTGGCAACAGAAAACCAGCTGTGAAAAACCCTTTTTGAACATGATACCTACAATCAAAACATCAAGTTGCTGAATGAAGACTGTTAAAAAGCAATAAAGAAAAAGATACCAGTTGAAAGAAATGATCCTTTATTTACATTATTTATATATTTTATCAACATAAAAAAACATAAAAAAAAATGTCTTAAAATAATTGTTTGACTTTGTTCATTTCATAATGTATATTTATAAAGCATTATCCTTATTTGTTTTTATCACAACATTTCAGTTGTTGTGCCCCTAGGCCTTTCTCAGGTGCATATCGATCTGAGTAGCCTGACTGAACCCTTTATTTAATCTGCAAAGGTAGACTGTTCTCGTTCTATGTATAGGTATATCATCAAGTTCTTATTTTTTCATTTAGCACTGTTCATTTGCTTACCCATTTCCAATGAGTGCAAGTACACAATGCCCAACCTAGGGATTGAACTCACAATCTCTATGTCACCAAATTCACAAATCAATGCTTTTACCCACTAGGCCATTGTCCTGTGGATATAGTAGAGACTTTTCCAAACATAACTTGTAACTTGCTTTGTATTATTTACAGTCAGACTAATTTCCTCATTTTTGTTATCACAATGTCATCAGGTGTCATTCAGTCAGGGTTAACTTCAGGGAATTTCAAACTGAACCCTTTACAGGGGTAGATTGTTCTTGCTCTGCTGTCAGGCTTGCTTTTTTTTTAGTACTGCTCAGTTGTCCAGTTTCTCCCGGAGTCTGAGTCTGTATTACTCAGGCCAGGGATTGAACTCATAATTACTATGCCACCAAATTCATGAATTGTCACTTTAATCCTCAGGGTTTGCCTTGTGAGTTCAATCCCTGGGCCAGGTACTACATAAAACAGGGCAAGCAATAACTGAGAATTACTAAATAGGGACAAGACAAGATATCCCTAAACATGGACAGTGGAACAAGAACAATCTACCTTTGTAGATGAAATAAAGGATTCAGTTTGAAAATCACTGAAGGTTACCAGAATTAACAAACACCTGAAGAAATCCAGAGGCTACAATGGCTGAAACATTGTGATAGAAACAACAAAAATGAGGATATTAATCCGAATCTAAATAAAGTGAATAAAGATAACCCTTCATCCTAGAAATTCAAACTATTTTCCATTTTTGTATAAAATCCTTGTTTAAGTCATGCCTTTTCTAGATATCCCAGTTTCAGTTATCTCACTTTAGTAACTCAACTCTCCAAGTTTTGTTCACCTCTGTTGTGGCCAGGTATTGAACTCACAACACTTTGGGTCAAGTCACTGAATTACTCCAGCCAACACTTTTATCCCCAAGGACACATGGCCCAGTGGATAAAAGACTTGGTTGAAGTAATCCAGTGACTTGACCGAAAGAGCTGAGAGTTCAAAACAAAGATCAAAAACTTAGAGAACTAAGTTACTAAAGGGAAATAACTGAAACAGATATCCGGAAGAAGCATGGCACATGGAACTAGAACAAAATCTACCCCAGTGGAAGAAATAAATAGTCCAGTTTTAAATTCCAATCAGCTGAAGAAGGCCGAAGAGTACAATGGCCAAAACATAGTGAATATGACAACAAAGACAAGGATAATAGTCTGAACAATGTAAATAGTGTAAACTGTTACAATACTTTGTCTCAGAAATATAGACAGAATTGCTTAAGATTGAATATATTTCATTTGAGAGGAGAAAAAAGGATAATCGAGAAGAGAGTCGGAAAGGGAAGAACATAAAGATACAACTATTTGACCAATTAGAAGAAAATATTTCAAAATACTAGAGAAAAGAGAGAGAGAGAGAGAGAGAGAGAGAGAGAGAGAGAGAGAAATGTCTTACCATGTTTGTCCGGCTTGTAAAATGGTACTGATGGCAGTCTTCATTAATTCACTGCTCAAGTGCAAACTGATTTTTAGCAAGTCAAAGATAACAACGTGACGACAAGGGAGAAAACCAAGTCGTACCTCAAAAATGAATTTGTGTTCTCTGCTGATATAAAAGAAATTCAAAATCAAGTTTGGGTCGACTTTAGGAAAGACTCAAAATATGGTAATTATTTGCACTTCCTTATCAGTCTCGATCAATCACAACCTTTCTTGACCTAATAAAAAAGAGTCTGAAGCTGTACCACCTAGCCCAGGGATTGAACTCACAATTACTTCTTTTGTACTGCTCACTTATTGCTAGTCCTGTTTCCACCAAGTCTGAATCTGTACTACCCAGCCCAGGGATTGAACTCACAATTACTTCTTTTGTACTATTCACTTATTGTTTTTCCTGGAAATGAGTGAGTCAGTTCTACCTAGCCCAGGGATTGAACTCATAATTACTTCTTTTGTACTGCTCATTTATTGTTAGTCCTGTTTCTACTGATTTTGAGTTTGTAAACTGTTCTGTCGAAAAAGAAAATCGGAATCAAGATTGGGTTGACTTTAGTAAAGCATCGAAACATGGTAATTATTTGTGCTTCCCTATCAGTCTCAACCGATCGCAACCGTTCTTGTCCCCATAAAAGAACACTATTCTGGACCACAGGGAGACTGCTTGGCTATTTGTGGGTGAAAAAGGTAGTTGTATGTTGCAAGTTGTGACGTGGATTATTTCTACCCTTTTAATTTATGACCCCGGCATTTTCTAATGTCGGACTTGTGAAACTGATTTATAACCCTTGAAATTACAACAGTGGACGTATGATTTTTGGAATCTGAACCTTCCTATTGCTATTTATCTAATCACAACAACAGTATTTATGAAGGTCATATATATATATATATATATATAAACATACACTGGGGCCCTCTCAGCCTTTCACTGAAGTGACAAATAATTCCAAATTGGGTTTCAGTTTTCGTTTGTGCCAGTGTGCGGAAAAAACTGGTGTATGTTCAACAAAGGAACAGAAGATGAAAATAACACACACAACAAGAAATGAAAATGCGAATCCTGTTTCCAATATATTGTGTTATGTATTCACACATTCACTTGGCACAGTCTAGGAGTAGATAAGTAACACTCAGGATATCTTCACTGCTATCATTCGTCTCAACAGACTAACAGACCATATCTTCTCTCTCACCCACTCTTCTTGTTCTTGTTGTGGCATTCACCCAGGATTGGTTGAGCCAGCTACATCAAACTAATCTGCCACCTCCTAAATGAAAGCCAACTAAACTCAGCAGGTCAGATGCAATTGAGTAAGAACTAAACTATCACGGTACCAGTAGTAAGTCCCAAACATGTGTAGACCCAAGAATGGTTTGATGTTCTCTTTAACTGTTTTATGACACACATTTACTTGTCCACCATGCTGCTTCCATTAACTGTGTGGAGGGGAGTCCAGAGCAATCACCTCATGGATTAATTTGTCCAGTTGTCGACAAAGAGCAAGGCCAAAAAAAAAAAAAAAACAGTCGTCATGTGAACAGAGATTTCTTGAGAGAGCAAATTTTGCAGCAAGTGTGGATAGCAGTTTTCAAGATGTGTTGCCAGAGAATTCAGTGCAGGCAGTAATGATCAGCTGCCGCAATCTTGTGAATATCCCCAGCTCTCAATGGCCATGTCTCACCAGAGTCTAGAAGATCTGAATTCTCCCACTACCATCACAAATCTGCTGATCTTTACATCATTGATGCACAGCTTGTAACTCCCTGGATCTACTCTCTTGTGACAAGTCACAAGAGAGTAGATCCAGTCACCAACAAATTATTAGTAAGATCCAGTCAGCAACAAATTATTTATATACCTATCAATTTTGAATATTTTTATCCATTTCTCAAAATCTAATGCCCATATGATGCCAGGTTTTTTGTATGTTAACAAGCACAAATAAGGAAGATGAAACTCAATTTTCAGAACAATTAGTGAATTACAACAAATTTGACAGGCGAATTATGCAAAATAGGAAAACACAAAATTATTCATACAGTATGAAAAATAGAAAAAATTGAACAATTTTCACAATATTAATCAACAATAGCATGGCTTCTCATCTTTATAACTTGCTGCAATCGTTTTCTAAAGTTTTGGAGGAGATTTGAACAAGTCTTTTTTGGGATTCTCTTCCATTCTTCAATGGTTACACATTCTAATTCTTGAAGGTTTTTTGGTGATTGACAATTTATTCGAACTTTCAATTCTTGCCATAGATTTTCAATAGGATTCAAGTCAGGAGTCATTGAAGGTGATGGCAAAACTAATCTTCTTTTTCTGAAGCCATGCAGTCAATGATTGAGACATATGTTTTGGATCATCAACTTGCAGGAAAGTAAATTGCCAACCTCGATGAAAATTTTGCACTGATAGTTGTAGATTTTCATCCAGAATTTTGATATAGTCTGTAGATTTCATTATTCCTTTCATTGCAATTAATTGTCCAGTCCCTCTTGAGCTAAAACAATCTCAAAATATCATCAAGCTGCCTCCATGTTTTAATGTTGCCATTGTGTTCTTTGGGAGGAAAGCCTCACCTTTCTTGCACCAAATCTTCTGTACATCATTATGTCCAAAAAGCTCAATTTTGTTTCATCACTCCATTGTACTTGTTTCTAAAAGCAATTTCCTTTGTCCAAAAACGTTTTGGCAAAATTAAACTAAGCAAAAAATGTGACATGGTATGTGAATAGGGATTTGTCATGGTCGATTTCCATACAACCCATTTTTTTTTTAAACAACATTGTATTGTGCGAGTACTTATGCTGATACCAATCGTATCCAAACCTTTGGTGATGTCTTTCAAGACAACTCTTGGGTTTATATTAACCTTGCGACACAGTTTTCGTGCAGTTCTTGGTGACAATTTGTGTTTTCTTCCATGCCCAGACAAATTCACTGTCGTGCCAAACTGGTTAAACTTCTTTATAACCAACTGTACCATAAATCTAGGGATAGCTAGAAATAGTGCTGTAAGTATTTCCCAACTTGTTGAAGTTAATAATTCTGTCTCAAGTCAACACTAAGCTCCTTTGTCTTCCCCATCATGTTGTTAACATAAGAATAACAATGGTGACACACTATGTATCATGTTATGCTCTTTGCTGGAATTATCATAAATATTCTACAAGGTTTCACTAATAAAATAACTATGTAAATTACTTACACAAATCAATTTAAAACAATATTATCTACTGTACAAATAATTTTGTCTTTTCCTACTTTGCATAATTTGCCTGTTTAATCTATTGTTCTGAAAATTGAGTTTTATATTCCTTCTGGTGTCTGTTTTGAAGCCTTCATTTCTAAAGTTTAGGATCTACTTCATGTATGTATGGATCATGGCTGGGTCCCGTTGTGTCATATACAATGTGTGTGCGTGTGTGTGACACAGAAACAAATTCTAATGTGACTGTTTTATCTTTACAAAGAGTCAGATTAGACCACAAACAGAGCATTGCTGCCCTATCTGTGCTGGAGCTGCTCAGTTCCCACTTTCCAGCCCTAATTCGAAATCGTTACATGATCTTGCAAAGGATGACTTATTCTCCACACTGCAGCCTCTTTTCCCACAGATGCAATATTGCAAGCCTATTGCTACTGTGTTGCTATTTCCATGGCAAATGTTCAGATGAGCCCCATTCTTTAGTTCCACTAGTTTGAACCCTTACACCTCAAACATGCCATGCTACTTCCAAAGAGTTGAATCACTCTCATCCCCTCCGTTTTCAAAATGTTAGGAGAAAGTTCTACTCAGTCAGTTTCTTCCCTACTTTGTGCAAGTCTCCCACATAGGTGCTTCTTTGAACACTAAAATCTTGACCTCTTCAAGTCAAGGGTCAAACATTATCCATCCTCTTTATCTTCATAATCTTCACTGTCTACCACCACCTCTTTCAGTGTAACCCTCTCCTTTGAGTGGCACTCGAGCCTTATATTGGTTGACATTTAATATAAAAAGAAAAAGGTGAACACAAGTCTGAACTGTATTGTTCTTCCCCCCATTTTTGAGAAATTTCATTCCAATTGTAGATATGATCATTAATTTTACACAGTCCCAAGCATCACAATTTATAATAAGACTGAAATTTGGGCACTACTTAAATAGACTGGTTTATTCACAAATAATAGTAAAAAATTGGGGGGAAGAATATTTTGGTTTTTATTAAAATTCATTGGCTCTTCTGCAAGCCTCAATGTTTGTCAGAATTGAAAAACTTTTGCCTTTTTGAATGATTAGAAGGGTGTTTTTGTTCATAATATAAATATAGACCCAAATCAATCAGTGACTTTTATTACAGAGTTATCTGGACTTACTTTGTCATTTATAAATGGCAAGTTTTAAATTGTGCTTACATCATTTGTATGCATTTTTTTTGTAATTTTCAGAATTTTATAAAGTTAAACAAAAAAATATTTGTTTTTAAAAACCCATGTTTTTGGTGGGGAAAGATCTTTTGGAAGTACATGCACAAATATTTGATGTTTATAATTATTTATTTTAAATGAAGAATAAACAGGTATGCAAATTTCTGTTCTTCAATAAAAAGTGAATATATTTGTTCTTCATTTAAATGAAATCTTTTTGATAAATAAAGGTCTCTTTTAATATGCAGAACAGCTAGGTCCAGATAACTCTGCAAAAAATCAGGGATTGATTTTACACTATCAATATGAATAGGACCTAACCAATGATTAAAAAAAAAAAAGATCAATATTTTTCAGTTCTGGCAAATGCTGCACTCCGAGGATGGTCAAATGAATGCTAATGTATAAAACTTATTGCCCCCTCCCTCCAATTTTTTCATTATTTTTTTTTTTTTTTTTTTTTTTTTTTTACAAGCAACCCAGTCTATTTAAGTAGTGATAAAATGCCAGGTTTAGTCACAAGTTCAAAAAGCAGATTTAAGAAATCCCAGATTAAATATTAAATGTCGTGTTCCAATCTAATAACAATCAAGAATGTTAAACAATGAAAAAAGTCATGAGCGTCCATTGAAATATTCTGACAAAAGAAACAAAATTCTAAATGAGAACATTTGTTGGTTGGTTTTACGTGTCAACACTTGTTTGGTTATTAAATGTCAAATTTCTTTTGGGGGCACATCCAGCAAGGATTGAATACTACTCAACAGTGATGCTCAACTAAACTAGCTTTGCTATTACACCATATTAAGGCCCCCTCCTATTATTAGGCTTTCACATGACAGCCTTTAAAAATTCTTTTTTCAAATTTTAATATCTGATAATTCAAGGGGATCACTTTATTACTTAACCCCTTACCTGCCAATTATTTTAGGAAAAACGTTTCATTTTCAGACAAATTTTTTTTTTGTTTTTAATATAGTAACTAAGAAACTGAGTCACCTTGAAGTTCCCGAGCTGTTGCTAACACCTCTACCAGACATATGATTTGGCAATTGGACTTGTTTTAAGTTCAGAATAGCATTAAAAAATCCAGATCAATATATAAACATGCCTGTAGCTGGTTTTTGAATGTTATGTTTTGGACATGATAATTTGTCCGTGTCTGAAAAAGACACTTTTGGCAAAAATGTATGTACACATTTATGCCAGGGAAGGGGTTAATGCAATAGAAAAATAAATCCCCCACTTTATGTCAAGTAGAATCTTATATTAATACTAATCTACCTACAGCATATTTTGGTAAATTCTTCCTCTTGTTGAAATGTTTTTATGTGTAAGTCTGTAAACATAATTATTTACAATCATTAATAAGTAATAATTTCGTGGGGGTTCATTTTATTACTTAATCGCAATAAGAAACAGATCCCCCATTTTATGTCCCTTATAAGCTTATATTAATACTAGTTTACTTATGCCATCAAAAATAGCATATTTTCTTAAATCTTTCATATTATTAGGTTAGGTTGGTTGATTTTATGACATGTCTGTCCTTTATAGGTTATTTAACATCAAATTTTTATAGGGCAGCCAGTGAGAATATAATTCACTAATCATGAGTAATGGTCATCCAGACTAGCCTTGCTGGCAATTACTTCAAGGGACCTGCTGATTCAGAGGTTTTTATATCAGAGACTTTAAATATATTTTTTCCAATAATCAGTGTAGTAATATGGGGGATCAATTTATTACTTAATAACAATAGAAAACCGATCCCCCACTTTATTTGCAGTTGAATCTTATATTTATACTAGTTTAAACATGCTGTCAAAAATAATGGTAACTGTGCTTGATATTTAGTGGGGGATCATCTTATTTAATAACAATAGAAAGCAGATGCCCTATTTTGTGCTCAGTTGAATCTTATATTATTAACAGTTTACCCATCAAAAATTACAACATGTTTTGTTAAATTCTTCCTATTATTAAATTAGGTTAGGTTGGTTGATTTTATGATGAAGTCAATCCTTGTTAGTTTATTTAGTATCAAATTTTTATAGGGCACCAAGTGAGGATCAAACCCAATACTTAATAGAAATGGTCATCCAGACTAGCCTTGCCGGAAATTATTTTGAGGCATTCGCCAATTATTAGGTTTTTATATCAGAACCTTTAGATATATTTTTCCAATTATTAATATATATTAATACTGAGGGAACACTTTATTCTTAATAACAAAATACAATACAAATATTTTTAATACAAAACAGATCCTCCATTTTATGTCCAGTCGAATCCTATATTATTAATAGTTTACCCATCAAAAATCCTTCCTGTGAATAAGTTAGGTTGGTTGATTTTCTGTCATGTAAATACTGGTTGGGTTACTAAATGTCACATTTTTATAGGGCACCCAGTGAGGATCAAAACCAATAATCAGTAGTAATGGTCACCCAAACTATCTTCATGAACCATTAGGTACCCTCCTATTAATACATTTTTCGATGAGAATCTTTAAAAGTATTTTTTTTTTCAATTATTAATATGTTGAATTTCTCAGGGATCAGTTTATTAGCTAATAACAATAGAAAACTGATCCCCAAATTTATGTTCAGTAGAAGCATATATCGATACTAGTTTGCCCATATTTAGGATGTGGAATTAGTAAATACTAAACAATTCAAATACCTTGGTGTACGGATCAATTACAACAAATTTAGTATAGGAGATAAGGAAATTGAATATAGAATAGGTTGTGCTAGAGGTAGTTTCACTCAATGCAAGAAACTGCTACTAAACAAAAACATTGACTGATAAAGAAGTTCTCTTTGTAACTAGTCTCATCAGATTTGGGTCTTTGATATGGAAGCCATGTATGGTGTTACAGTGTTACATACAACCATTTTCTAAGATCAATAGTTAAAAATGGCTTTGAGTGGGTGAAGCCTGTGGGTCTTGGTGAAGACCATCTTTCTTCATGCATTGCGGACTGGTGCTACACAATCCCAAAAAACTTTACCAGATAAAAGAAACCACAACACTTGAGAACTTTCAACAGCAGCAACAACTGTCTAGCACAAGTAATTTGAAGAGTGCATAATGACATAATCAAGATGCTGATGTTCCACACTACCCCAAACAAAAAGCAAGGAAGGAAATCTCCATCAATACTGGAAAGAGCAATAACAGCTACTGGACTTCAACTGACAGCAGTGCATGAATGTTTAGTAATGAATGCCAAATGTTCCCTCATAAGGAAATGGCTAATAATATCATTACCATAAAAAAATCACATTATAATGTTAAGTTTTCTCCAGGGCACCTGGTGAGGATCAAACTCACTTCTCAGTAGTAATAGTCAACCAGACTAGTCATTATCCCATGCTGAGGCACCTTTTATTAAGTTTTCACATGAAAGTCTTTAAATATATATATGGGGGATCAGTTTAGTATTTAATAGTAATAAAAAATAGATCCCCCATTTTTTGTTCACTAAAAGTTTATATCAATACTAGCTTACCCATCAAAAATCAAAGCATATTTTGTTAAAATCTTCCTATTATTAGACTTTCCCATGAGAAGCTTTAAATATATTTTCTCAAATTATATGTAGGAATTGAGGGATGAGTTTGTTACTCAAGAGAAAATTGATTCCCAATTTATGTCCATTAGATGTGCATATATTAATACTATTTTGTCGTTGCTGTCAAAAAATCAAATTATAATGTAAAATTTTTTATGGGGCACCCAGTGAAGATTGAACTTATTAGTTATTGCTAACCAAATTAGAATCACTAACCATTACCCCATCCTAAGGCACCTGTTTGGATATTTGTTTCTATACACAAAATTAAGTGAAAGGATACAGTTGTATGTTGGATAGAGAAGCTGGATCAGCATCAAATGATGATTGGTAGAGATCCATCAATTTCTGACTCAAGTTGGTATAAGCAGATTGGCATTTTGTTAACTGAAAAAAACAACAAAAAAAACAACAAAAAAAACAAAAAAAAACAAAAACACCATTAGTAATAAAGGAAATAAGGACTTAGAGGGAAGATTTGATTTTTAACATTTTTTTTTAAAAAAACACAGTGCTAAAATCTAGAAAAAAAACACCAAAATGATGGAAAGTATGACAGAAAGATCTGAAAGTACATTCTCATCAAACTATATAATTATCAATGTGTATTTATTTATATATTTCCTGTCTCATCTGTAGTAGTGGGAAGGGAGATAAATCAATTTAATCTAGTAATTTTATGTAGTAATTTTTTTGATCATTTTAATAATCTATACAAATAAAATACTTATCTGCATTTAGACAATGTTAGTTCCCAAGCAAAATGAATCTTTTAATTAATTAATTCCTTTGCTTCTACGTTTCATAGATTGCAGTCTTATTTATTCAAGCCTTTCATGTGATGCAATCAGATACTTTTGTCTATTAAGTAATCATCTTGCTTCAACTTGGAAATTAAATTGGTTTTGTTATTGCTGTCTTTGTTGTTCTGTTAGTAATGCTTCTCTTCCAAGAGATATTTCAATTTCACTGCTATATTAAAGATGAAATTTTTAACAAAAAAAGATATTGAGCAAAAAGCGATTTATATAATTCCAGGAGTAATCAATGAATCAGAAATATGATTGAACATCTAAAAAAGTATATATAAAGGGAACGGATTAATTAAACAGTTCACTGGCCTCGATTTTAGTTGTGAATTCTTTATCTCCATTTTATCTAATCTCAAAACATTGTTTCAAGACTTGTTTCATTTCATCTCACTAGTAAAGTTTTCTAACAATTGTCATTTTTGATGGCATGGGTACACTAGATGGAATAGTAAAACAGAACTTCCAGAAACTAAGGAAAGTATTAAGAAACAGGAAAATTTCATTAGAAATAAAGAAAAGAGTACTGAATAGCTGCATAGTATCTAATTTTTTTTACATTAGAATAGAGAAAGATGCTTTCCAGAAACTCAGAAAAGTATTAAGAAACAAGAAAATTGAGATAGAAACTGAGTACTGAACTGCTATCTTATGTTTGCCCTCCTATATAGTAGTGAATGTTTGATAACATTCAGATAAAGGTAAAACCTGAACTAACAGGGATGTGATTCTATAGAGGAAGGCAGAGAAATAATGTAGGGGGTGGGCAGAAGGAGAATTATACTTAAAATCAGAAAGAGACAGTTGAATTTTTGGGGATACTTCACGAGGAAAAAAAGGACTTGAAAAACACTCACAGGGCATATTGAAGGAAATACGGATAGAGAGTAACCTACCTAATGAGGGTGAATGGTTAGCAGAGCGGGGGCACAAAGCAGAATGGTAAATAGTAAATGCTGCTTAAAGTAATGAGAGACAGGAATTTGTGGTGAGCCAGGATCACCCATGTCCTAAAGAGACATGTCCCATAAAATTAGTATTAGGTTGGTGCAAAAATAATGTCG
Source organism: Acanthosepion lycidas (assembly GCA_963932145.1). NCBI lineage: Eukaryota > Metazoa > Mollusca > Cephalopoda > Sepiida > Sepiidae > Acanthosepion > Acanthosepion lycidas. Next base: position 100,216,835 of record OZ010599.1, read on the forward strand.
TTTTCTCACATATGTTAATATGTGAGAAAACGACATTATTTTTGCACCAAACTAATAAAAAAAAAAAAATAATGTCCTAGTATGTAGTTTCGTTTTATTTCAATTTTGGAAAAAAAAAGAGAAAGGAAATAGTATTAAAATTTGGTTAAAAAAAAAAGTAATGGGATATTTAAAAAAAAATTAAAAATAGGTAAAAACGAATTACTATGTCTGACTATAGTTTATATGTGGCACAAGGCTGAAAGTATGAGGCAGCCAGCGAGGATCGAACTTGCTACTCAGTTTTGTAAAGATGTACGTTTTCAGCAGTGAAAGCGTTAAAACAAAATTGTAAGTGTATACTGGTACCTTGAAAGGATTTTTGCTTTAGCATTGTTGCCTGGATGTACTGACCAATTTTGAGAAAGAAACTGCATGTTACTAGAAATGAAAATGCTACTATATGCTGGTTTGTAAATAACACTAAGCACTAGTTAATTTAAAAAACAAATGTGGAGGGTCAAGATTTCATGGTGTGTTAAAAATGTATCTATACATTAAATGCATATAATGTAAGTTTTGTAAGGGCATATAAGTATATCTACAGCAGCAGAAGTGTTAACACCTTTGCTGCTGTAGACATATGCTCAGCTTTTTGTTGGTGAGCACTTCAGAATTAATACAGACACCGACATCAAATGCCTTGAGGAGATAGTACTGCACTGGTCAAGAGAGTCACTGCTGAAAGACCCTATGTCTAGTAACTAGTCAATAAGATGAAGTGTGGAAAGGCAGCTGACCCATCTGGTGTCATTGCTAAAATGCTGAAAGCATCTGGTGATAAAACATTGAAATGCTTAGGTTACTTACGGAATCAGTTTTTAGTAGTATTGTGATCCCAAGTGAGTGGGAGGAGAGCTTTATTCTCAGCCTCTACAAGGGCAAGGATAATGCCTTGGACAGAGGCAACTACAGAGGCCTCAAGCTCACTTATCAAGTGATGAAACTTGGAATGTTTGCTTGACTCATACATCAGACAAATAGTCAACATCAATGAAATGCAGTATGATTTTGTGCCAGGGAGAGGCCCCACTGACACAATTTTCTTTGTGCATCAGCTGCAGGAGAAATTCATTACTGCTGTGACACCTCTTTTTTTCACATTTGTGGATCTGGAGAAGCTGTTTGATCGTGTTCCAAGAAAGGTGTTTTGGTGGGTCATGAGAATCCCTGGAGTTGAGGATTGGGCTATTTGTGTGGTTAAGAGCATGTACTGCAATGCTCGGAGTCGAGTTAAAGCCAAGTTTAGTGCTGGACTTGGTGCTCATTAAGGCTAAATCTTGAATTCGCTGCTCTTCATTCTCATTTTGGAGGCACTCTCTCGGAAGTTTCGCACTGGCATACCACGAAAACCTCTCCATGATGACAACCTTGTGTTAATTGTTGACACTCCGGATGAATGTGTTGCTAAGCTGAAAACCTGGAAGATGGGCATGGAGAACAAGGGGTTCTGTGTCAACATGAAAAAGACCAAGTTTATGATTTCTGGTGTTGACCTGGACAAGTTACAGGTGTCTGACACATTTCAATGGCCAATATAGCAAGGAGTTCAGTGTTAGTGTTCATCAAGACACAGTCTTGAGTCCACTGCTCTTCATTCTCATGTTGGAAGCACTCTCTCAGGAGTTCTACATTGGTGTACTATGGGAACTTCTATATGCTGACAACCTGTGTTAATCGCTGACACTCTGGATGAATGTGTTTCCCTATGCTGTCTGCTGAAGTTGAGTGGGTATGAATCTTGCAATCTTGTGCTCTAAATAAAACACCAAGGTGCACAAGAAACGCAGTGGTATCACCAGTAGGCTAACAGAATTACCAGATTGCATAAGTCCTAAATGTAGTGGCAAAGCATACCCTATTAATGGCAGGCCCACTACTTTGGATGGTTCAAAAATGGATATATAGCCCTGTTTCTGTTATCTTGTGGGTATGCTCTGCACAGGTGTAGGTTTTGTGCTCACCATTATAACCCAGGTACTCTGTGGCTTGGGGGAAATTCAAAAAGCTTGTACACATTTTTACAATTTGCATTGCTCTGCAGCAGTGAGACTTGGGCACCAAGTGTATCAGTCTTGCAGCAACTATGCTGCAACAATCATTTAATGATTCGCTGGATCTGTGGCACCAAGCCTCAGTATGAAACCCCCTCGTCCAAATTGTTAACAAGGTTCAGTATTGAGGACATCACCTCAGTGCTGCACATCCATCATCTTGGATGGTTTGGTCACGGCCAACGAGCTCTGTCATGCATTGGGACCATCTTGGAGATCAGGGTTCCTAGTCGCAGAGGTTAAGGTGGACCTAGGAAGACATGGAAAGATGGCATTGGGAAGGATATGCGGGAGTGAAGCCTTGCCTACATTAGTCTGCATGACAGGAATGCTTGGAAAGAGATAGCCTACCCCAGTCACTGGGAAACCTGTAGCAATATAATCAAAGCTCCAGATATTGATTTGACTTGAAACTATTTTTTTGTAATTGTATTTAAATATAAAAAAAGATCTTATGAGTAATATTCCTAACTGAATTCCTCGGTTCATTTATTAGTATTTGTAATATTAAAAATGAACAAGATGTATAACAAAATAATAAAACCCTTTGTTTATATTAATTAAAAAAAAAAAAAAAAAATACAAACAAAAGTTCTGCAACGATTGCACATTGAAATTCAACTGAGCTAAAAAATTGATTAATAAAGCAAAAGAATAAAAGACACAAGAAATCATTCCTCAACTTTCAAAAATTTTCCTTCTCTAAAAAAGAAAATATGAAATTACCTGCGAAATGACTGGACCACATCTGCTGATGTCACTGGAATTGTTCATGGCCAGAGCTGATGCAATTGCTGGGGGTGGACATGTCTGAAATGTGCCACAAGTTTGACATAGCTGACGGTGTTGTTGCATGAGTTGACAACGCAAACTGCTGTATTCGTTCTGAAAATGTAACCGAAAGCTCGGTGTGGTAGCTGCCTAAAGAAAAAAAGACAGTACTAGTCAACTTACTGGTGGTAGCTGCCTAGAGAAAAAAAGACAGTACTAGTCAACTTACTGGTGGTAGCTGCCTAGAGAAAAAAAGACAGTACTAGTCAACTTACTGAAACAAAAATATTAAGAAATTAAATATGCAGATATAATGAGAACATTTTAAAAATTTGATACATTTTTTTTTCTTCAGAAATGCGTTATAATTTGTTTTATCATCAGTTAACAAATATTGAGCCATAAGCTTTGATGGATGGATCACTTAAACCTGGTTGGCCAAATATGATAGGGATATTTACTGCATCTAATTTCTACGGAAATTGCAAACCCAATTATTCATGAGTAAATATACCTCTACCATAATTAAATAAATAAATATAAATAAATGTACATGCAAGCATTCATATATATATATATATATATATATATATATATATATATATATATGTCTGATGATCGCAAAAGCGTGAAACCCAGGGTCACAAACTCACATCATTCCAACCAAATATGTTAGCTCTATCTCTGATATTGAGCGCTTTCTAAGTACTGCGCATATAATATATATATATATATATATATATATATATATATATATATGTGTTTATATTTATATACACACACTTTTCACGCACACACATATATATATGTGTGAAAAGTGTGAAATAGAACAACATATCCACTCCAGGGAAATTGCCAACTTACGAACACATTATACAAGGCCAAGGTAAGTGCAAACAACAACATAATGTACTACATCGGTGCCACCGAAGGTCCATTCAAGATGAGGAATAACAATCACAACCTTTCATTCACCAACAGGAAATATTCGAACAGCACTACACTTTCTACATACATATGGCAGCAAGAAAGACAAAAATATCGCACCAACAATAAGTTGGGAAATATTGAAAAAAGCTCCTGCCTACAGCAACATTACAAAAAAATGCCTACTTTGCCTACACAAAAAAGTAGCAATAATATCACACAAACCGCAAAAGAATTTACTAAACAAAAAATCAGAGATAATCTCCAAATGTAGGCATGAGAACAAGTACCTATTATCTGAATTCATACCAAACGGATAAAAAAGACAAACCACTAACAATCACAATAATTGCATCTATCGTTATTATCATTGCACCACTATTAGTAATCACTTCTACCATTTTACAATAACTATTAACTAATAATATTATAATTGCCACCAACACCCAACACCATCACTAACACATCACATCTACTATTAACAGACAAATCCACTATAATCATTAATGTATATTACTCCCCCAGCATATTTAATACCTTTAAAAAAAAAACAAAAAAAAAAAAACAAAAAAAAACAATAAGATCAGAAATAATGTCCATATATAACCATGAGAATAAATACTTATTACCAGGATTCATACCAAAATAAACAAATAAATATAGAAAACAAAATAAAACACCAACAACCACTCTTTAGTTCAAGCTAGCACCACAATAATTACATTTATAGGTTTTTATTATTTTCCCACCAACATTACTAATCACTACTAACAATTTACAATAAATATTAACCACTTATATTATCATTGTCACCAACCCCCTTACACATTACTATCACATCACATCTACCATTACCATATAAACCCGCCATAATTATACATACATATGTCATATCCGAAACTGCCCACATATGTTTATATATGTATGAATCCCGATGTACGACCAAGTATGTATATGTGTCTGCATACTTCATTGGGCGTATGAACATACATTGATGTTTGCGTTAGTACAATGACACCACGATGACGTTTCCCCCACCACTTCCATGATAACACCAATACACGCAATCTACATAAACCCAAAATTTAAAAAAAATTAATCAGTTTGTCTGACGATCGCAAAAGCGTGAAACCCAGGGTCACAAACTCACATTAATCCAACCAAATATATATATATATATATATATATACATATATATATATTTTTTGTTTATATTTTATTTTTATAGATATAAATATTTAAGTAAATGCTCTGTAACAGTATTAAAAACATTTACCAGCCTGCTGTAGGTAACCAGACACTTACTCTGTAGCTAATTGGTATAGCATGTTAGGCTATATGTCAGTTCTGTGCAGGATACAGGTTCAATTCCTGTCAGAAGACACATATAATCTTTGAGATTTCCCAGACAATCAAGCTTGTAAATGTTTTTAATACTGTTACTTATAAACAGAACATTTACTTAAATATTTGTATTTAAAAAATAATGTATAAACAAAAAACATATTAAAATAATTGTCGGACTTAGTCCATTTCATTATATATATAATCCTTAGTGCTCAATACAAAATAATAGAGTCATTAAGTATATATTAATAAATATACAATTGAGTGGTAAATTTGCGTCTAGTCTCTTATAATATATCTCCATCATGGGACAAAGGTGATAGAGAGACAAAGAATACAGTTGAATTTGGTTAGACTGAAAAAAATATTATTTAAAAAAAAAAAAAAAAGTTTTGAAACTACCAGTCTCTTTTGTTTCATGCACATTTGTAGACGTGGCAACATCAACAAAGTCCAGTTCAATGAAATCCTAACAGATTTTTCCAATTTGTCATACTATTTTTCTAAATACTGTTTGTTGAGATATAAAATTATACAAAATTGTATATCTTATATATATATATATATATATATATATATATATCCAAGATCCTAATGTACAGCCAGTTAGATCAGGGTTACAAGAATGTAGGACACCCATGGCTTAGATACAAAGACAAGCTGAACTGAGCAACTTGTCAGCTGTCAATATACCTCATAACACAAGCACTTAGACTTAGTGGAGATCAACGTGTTTTAGTAGACTCAGCATTTTTCAATCTGCTAGTTTGAATTGTCATCAAGAAGCAAGAGCAAGATCTAAAAGGTCAGCCAGTCTAACAGTGACCTCATCCCACAATCCTCATTCTTGCTCCATATGCGGTGTCCTTTGCAAATCACTTGCAGGGCTTAAATCCCACAAAATTCATAACTGGATCAATTGGTTAAGTTGTCAGATCCTCATATGTCAAAACCAATGGGAGAGTCCATTATATATATATATATATATATATATATTAAAAAATATACATAATACCCTACATTGGCTACACAACTCAGATGTAATCTTCAGGTGAATATTATTTGGGTTTGGGGTTAACACTGGCTTTTTAATATTTCTGGTTATTGTGAGATATTTTATCGTTAGGAGGGATTGTTATTATTGTTAATTATTTAAATGGAGTGGTAGTTTAGTTTTTAGATTTGAATTTAGGCCCAGATTAATATTTAAGCTTGAAAATAAATTTGGAAATAAGAATTTTAAATTCTAAAGTGAAATTTAAAAACTGAAACTATCAAAAGGCAGAAAGGTTTGGAAATCTAGGGGAGATAACTCTATTTTTCCATGAAACTCAATAAAGTTAATATTATTATTAATAAACTGTTCAGTGATAAAATAAAACTAAAACAATAATAACAATCCACCCCAACAATAAAATATCTCACGATAACCAGAAATATTAAAAACTGGTGTCAACTCAAAATAATATGCACCTGAAGATTGCATCAGCATGAATCGCTGACCTATATTTAAGTATTTGTTTATATATATAATGTGTGTGTACAATATCCATGGTGGCAAATCATTCCAATTCCCTTTGTTTTCTTTTGATAAAGAGCAGGTTTCACTCAAAGAGCTTCTTCTCCAGAACTTTGTGGAATAAAGTCTCGAGAGGATGCTTCCGCGGCAACTACAATCTTGGTCTGTTCAGGTCTAACATGTCCTCGTAATATGCATTTCTTACTTCCTATTTTCTCCTTCTTTACAACAAACTAACTCAGTAATCCTCTGCCTTGAGTGGTCCTTGGGTCTTGTATTGGCTAAACTAACAATAAAAACATTCAAGCAGAATACTGCTTCACATTTTTGAATAAGCAAAATAAAAAAATCTTTTGATAGCTATTTCAGATTAAAAAATAAAAAAAAAAACAAACAGCATATTACTAACTTTGAGTTGAGAAATTCCTCGTTGATAGTGTGTGAGAGCTTCACCAACATTTTCTGTGGTACTTGTTTGAGAAGAAACATCCTGGTCACCCAACAGCTGACTCTCACCTATGCATAAATCATACAAACCAGACAACCAAAAATGGAAATGTTCAGAAGCAACCTACAAAGAAAAAAGTCAAGAAACTCAGTGAGAAAGGATTGAATGATTCATTTTCTATGACTTATCAAACATTGGCAGGTTATTTAAAGCCAGGAAATATTTTTAGATCGTAAAACTTGTTTTTTGAGATAATAGTTTAGTAATACAAGTCTTACTAATTAATCCAGAGGTGAAGAGGAGGTATTCATATCTTTCCACAGGTTATTTGCACATAAGAGAATATAACGAACTAATTGGGGATTGGAACTCAGCTCTCCAATTAACAATTCTGAGATATTAACCATTACACCAGCTGCACATCCAAGCTCACAGCACCTGGTATTTCTAAGCGGTCACCCATTTAGGTACTGACCAGAATCAACATTGCTTAATTTTGGCGATTGTGCGGGAACTGGTGTTTCAATGTGATGCAGCCGTACATAAAACAATCAAAACAAAAGTAATAATGTTGTAATTTTGAATATTCGTGATGGTGAGGGTGAGCTCTCTAAGTCCTTCACTGACCTGAACAGTAAAAAAATAAAAAATAAAAAAATACCCATGTGTTTCATTTCTCATTCACGTAAGTGTTCACAAAAGCTGGGGAAGATTTGCTGCATATTTATAAGAGATGGAAGGTGAAATTAAAACCAGTGATAAATGGAATATTAATGTCGGGATGAAAACCATGTCACAAACTGAAGTTCACAAAATATTTTACGATAGACAAAAAACTTAAATCTGAAAGGTTAAAAGACAAAGTTAGAAAAATAGTACATTGTAAAATAAATATAAATATCTTGGGTACCTAAAATGTTTTATTTATACGCAGACTATTGTCTGCATCTCTGCTGTTGTTATCATGTTTTTGGTCATTAAGACCACCGACTTACATCAAGTGCTTACTAATCTGAGTAACCTACAGGGAATTTTGAACTGAACACTTTATTTAATTTATGGGGGTAGACTGTTCTCATTCCACTACCTACGTCTAGGGATATCTAGTTCTTATTTTTAGTACTGCTCAGTTATTGCTCATTCAGTTTCCACAGAGTCCAAGTATGCACTGCCCAACCCAGGATAGTGAAATCTGCAAATAATAGCTGTGGTATAAGAAAGACAAAGTAGCAAGTCTTGACAGAGCCAATTTTCTCATGCAAAGAGGGGACATAACACGGCCATTATATCAAAGAAAGGAAAAGGCCTAATGGCCCATTCTGACGAATTAAGACCCTGAATTGAATAGGAAGATGTTGCAATGGAAGAAGACCTTGGCAGAGAAGAAAGAATGAGTTCTTCATATCTGGAAAATGCAATAGAAGATGAGCTTATGGATGATAGCGGGAGTGACCAAACCAAAGATTTAATCCACTAGGCTATTGTCTTGTGAATTTGGTGACATAGTAATTGTGAGTTCAATCCCTGGGTTGGGCAGTGCATACTATGTGGAAACTGAATGAGCAATAACTGAGCAGTACTAAAATAAGAACTAGGCAAGATGTCTCTAGATTTGGTTAGTGAAATGAGAACAATAGATTAATTCAAGGATTCAGTGTGAAATTCCCTGGATTGACAAACACTTGATGAAGATCAGAGGGCTCAACAACCAAAACTTGATAGTGACAACAAAGATCAGAACAATAATGTAAATAAAGTAAATAATGATAATTCCTTATCTGAGAAATTGAGACATCAAAAGATGTTTATTATTTTTTAAGCACTGAATTGATATACACCTGATGAAGGCCAAATGCAAAACAGCCGAAATGTTGTGATAGCAACAACAAAGAGAACAATAGTTTGAATATAAGTAAAATAAATAATAATAACTCTTCATCCCAGAAATTGTTTTAATTATTTTTGCAACCTACCATATTTTCCAGCTTACAAGACACACTTTTTTTCCCGAAAAATATGTGTATCTTCCAAGACAAATGTAAGGCAACACCCAGGCTCAAGTAAGCTTGGACAGTCACCTAATTGGCTTGATTGCTAAGGATGTAGGTTTGTATGTTGAGTCATTACACTATAATGTTATCTATCTAATTCAGCCTTTTATATTGCTGTATAGACACTTGAGTTTGAACATGGATTGCCAGTAAGCAAACACAGACGATCCCATTATTGAATAAAGTAGACCATGTGACCACAGAGGAGATGGATATATGGGAGGGGTAGCATGAGTCTAATTGATTGTTACTTCTATTTGGATCGGTATTCTACTCTATTCTCTATTACTATATGGATCACTATTCTCTACTCTATTCATTATACGGGTTACTTGTCGAGTAAGTATTATCAAGTAAGTACTATTAGTTCAAGTGTTATTCGAAGGCATCTGACACCAGCATTGTTCAACGGTGTATTATAGTTGTATCTGTGATTACAAGGTCTCCACTACAACGAGCATTGCGAAAGTGTCAAATGAGTGTTGGTTGACATCACAAAATATATGATATAAGCACAGTACTTAGCTGTTACAAGTATTTCCAAGACTATAAACCTTCCTGGAGCCGAGCCACAAGCTTAAACATGCTCCGTTTACTAGTAGCAGCCGGAGCCTTTCTGCTCTTGACTACTATGTCATTGCGACACAAACAAAATCGGACAAGTGATTAATGTAAACAATACATGGTACCAGTATGTGAGGGATGTATGATGAATGTGTTGTATGAAAATTACTTTTATTTCGTTAGAAATTTCTTTCCAATATTAGGATGCATCTTCCAAGCTCCAGCGTCTTGTAAGTCGGAAAATGCAGTAATAATGACACCTGTTTCTTTGACTCACCTTATTCATAATTGAAGCAAGTATGGTAACTGCTACATGGTACTGACGGTATCTCATGGCTTGCCTAACCACTCGATAGGCTTCCCAAGCACCAGCTTGTTTTGCAGCAGTAATAACTGTTTCCTGGATGGAAGTTGGAAGGATTTTACCACAGGCCATTTGGAAAACAAGAGTGCAGATACGAGCCTGAAAAGCAGAAAAGTGAGTACTAGACACAGAAAATCTATCAGCCAGAACTTGTGATCCTGGTTTCAAATTACTGCATATACTTGTGTAACGTGCAATGTTTATTTTAAATACAGCCGTACTTTTTGATTACGGTAAATGGTTATATAGTTTGGTCAACAGTGTAGCCAAGGCCAGCAGTACATACGCTAATCTTATATCTTGTGTATGATGTGACCCCACCCCTTAAAATTAGCTTCAAAATTTGGTCTTCAAAAGTCACATGATACGTGAGTATATACAGTAAATGAAAAACATATTAGGTTGGTGTAAAAATAATGACGTAATAATGTCGTTCTTTGACGTTAAAAAATACGTCAAAAAACGACATTATTACGTCATTATTTTTGCACCAACCTAATACCTGAATATTAATGAACAAATTTTTGGTGAGGAAACAAAGATGTCAAAAGAGACATAAAAAAAATTAATAAGGGATGGAGGAGAAAAAGGATGGAGCATCAACAAGGTCTTTTATTTTTAATAATCAATACTAAGCTCGAGAGGCGCTCAAGGTAGAGAGTTACTGTTAAAATGGTTATTTTTATGCTGGAAGTCTTTATTTTATCAAGCTGCCATTTTAGTATCTCCAGAAGTAGTAGTGAGGTAATGGTACCTCACATTTTACCTCTGTTGTTACCTCTTTTTACAGTGTTATCTAGCAAGGGGTGATTAATTGATTGATTTGTCTATTCGGCTAATCAACCCTTTGAGGGTTACTTAAAGCCAAAACATATTTTGGAGTGTCAGAATATTTCTTTTTTATTTTGTAAGTAAATATTGCTTTAATAATTTTCTTGAGAATAACAATGATTTTTCCAGATATAAATCTTACTATTTAATCCACATATAGGGGAGGAAATGGATTCATACCATTCCCAAGGGTATTTGCACGTAAGTGAATGCAACAAAAATGACTGGAATTCAAACTTGGCTCTCTAATTTCTCATTCCGAGCTGCTATCCAAAATCCCCATCACATAGCTGGGAGGGGGTAGAGATTTATAGATTTATACCTTTCCCAAGGGTACTTGTGCATATATCTAGCAAGGGAGATAATTGTAACATTACATTTATGATGAATAATGGGTGTGATGTGAATTCTGGAAGATCACCAACCAAATCATGAACAGAGGTAAAGTGGATGTGCACACAATTACATATGGCCCCATGGTTATAATCTTGACAGACAAAGCAAAGGTCTTTGCCTCCATCTTAATGTTAGATGAAAAAGACATCTCCTCCACAAGTTCCTATGTCTCACTGAGTACAATCTCAGTAATATTACCCTCACAGCACGAGAAGTCTCTAGACTTATCAAAGACCTTGAAACTAAGAAAGACATGGGTCCAGATAAAATTCCAGTGGTTGTCCTTAAGAACATCAATCCAGAATTAACCCCAATCCTAGCAAAGCTATTCAACTGCTGCTTGAGGGAGAAATCCTTCCCAAGCCTGTGAAAAATGTCAAGCGCATGCTTGGTTTTGAAGAATGTGAGTGTGCAATCTTCCCCCTCCCAGTACAGATTCATCAGTCACCTCAGTATGATTAGTAAGCTTTTTGACACCATAATAAGAGGGTTGTCGCCCACCTAGAAAAGAACAACTTCTTCAGTGATGAGCAGTATGGGTTTTGGTCAGCCTGATTCACTGCCTATGCCCTAACTACTATCACTCACAGAATCACTGTGGCTCCAGACAACAAATACACCTCAAGGAACATAGCACTAGATATCTCAAAGGCCTTCAACAAAGTGTGGCACAAAGGCTTACTACACAAGCTCTCCAGTTATGGAATCACTGGAAGGGTCTTCTTGATCATAAAATCCTTCCGAACAGGTAGGTCCATGAAGGTAGTTATTAACCCATAGCAGAGAAAAGAACTGGACTAACTAGACTATTTGTGCATAAGTGAATATAATGAACCTGACTGGAATTGAAACTGGGTTCTTTGATTTCCAATTCTGAGCTGTTATTCATTACACCAGCTGCACACCCAAATAGCGATAGAGTAGCAATAGGCTTGCAAGGTAGCCATTGTGGGAAAGAGGCTGAAGTAAGAATTTTGGGGCGATAATAATGATTTATACTAATTAACCCATAGCAGCAGGGAGAAGAGGTGGATTCACAATACATCTTCTCCCACAAGACTGCATAAATGATTTGAAACTCTGTTAAGGCTGGAAAGTTGGGGCTGAGCAGCTCCAGATCAGATACTGCAATTTTGGTCTAATCTGACACCTTTAAAAACAAAGTATGGCAGAATATCGCAGATACTTTCCGGGAAACAGAATGGGCCAACCATTTTACCAGGATCTATTTTCTAGTGACAAAGAGTCATACTAATGATTTTTTTTTGTTGAAAATGATTATTTTTCTTTAATCAATCCACCCCAAGCAAGGTGACAATACCAGGAAGACAAGGGGCTACTGAGAGTGAAAGAGAAGGAAAAGACTTTAGAAGGAACTAGAAACCCACACCTAAGCAGGAGTTTCAAACATTTTTCCTTTTATCGTTTGTCTATTTTAATCAATTCAACCCAAGCAAGTTGATAATGCCACAAAGACGCAAGTGGCTACTGGGAGTGAAAGAGAATGAAAAAAACTTCAGAAGGAAACCTAATCCTAACTGGAAACCTAATCCTAAACTGGAAACAAGGGATAAATATTTACTCCTGTTCAAAAAAATAGAAAGGAGTGTGAACCAGAAAATAGGCAAACCTATCTACTCCTATTGAGCTAAAAGAAATAAATAGTAAATAAAATTTCAAAGTTTAGGTGGAGATATTAGAGGTAAAGAGTTGAAGTAGATTTTAGAAGGAAACGGAAACCCAATCCTAAACAGGAAACAAAGGATAAACCTTTACTCCTATTCAAAAAACTGGGAAGGAGTGTGAACCAGATAATAGCTGAACCTATCTACTCCTATTTAAGTAGCAAAGGAAGAATTACCCGTGTTGCATTGTTAATGGAATCATCTTGGTCAGTGTTGCCTTTGAGGGTGTCCAGTATGAGAGGCAGAATGGATTCCAAGTCAGTGCAATTAGTTGCACCAATTGCAGTCAGGCTGTCACATATCAACATCTGGTGCATACCTGAAACAAAATGAAAGAAAATCCAGTCATTTCACAGCAGCCATCAAAATTGATTTCATTCACTCTAATGATTACATATATAGTGACATAGCAAATACTAAAAGCATGGATAGAAATTCATTGGAAATGATTTTACTATAGGAATGCATTGCAAATTATTTACTAGCCATTTATGTAAGCTGTCTTATCACTGATAGGATTTATTAAACGAATCCATCCAAACTTTCATTCCCTCTAATGATTACATATATAGTGACATAGCAAATACTAAAAGCATAGATAGAAATTCATTGGAAATGATTTTACTATAAGAATGCATTGCAAATTATTTACTAGCCATTTATATAAGCTGTCTTATCACTGATAGGATTTATTAAACAAATCCATCCAAACTTTCATTTCCTCTAATGATTACATATATAGTGACATAGCAAATACTAAAAGCATAGATAGAAATTCATTGGAAATGATTTTACTATAGGAATGCATTGCAAATTATTTACTAGCCATTTATGTAAGCTGTCTTATCACTGATAGGATTTATTAAACAAATCCATCCAAAATTTCATTCCTCTGTTAAAAGATTTCCCAGATATTTAAACTTCTGCACTTGTTTAGTGTCAACATCTCCAATTTGTAACTTGGATCTTGGTTGTTTTCTCTTGACCACACTTTCTGTGTTCTTGCAAGTTGATGGTTCATCCTTTTTTCTTGCTTTCTTCTGCCACCATGTCTAGGAGGTCCTTTAGTTTTCTTTCCAAGTTGGCCATCAGCACAGTGTCATCTGTGTATCTTATATTGTTAAGAATACGTCCACTTATAATAAATCCTGTTATGATCTCTAGTTCCCGTGTATAGCATTGCTGTAAAAGTTGTATAAATCTGGCAAGAAGATACACCATTGTTTCACGTTTATAGCTACTTAATTCATTTTCTGTTCATTTGCAAGTGGTTTGATCCCAGTAGATGCTCTGGATTATTTTAATATCTTTTCCAAATATTAGGTTGGTGCAAAAATAATGACGTAATAATATCGTTTTTTGACGTATGTTTAATGTCAAAAATAGACATTATTACATCATTATTTTTGCACCAACCTAATAGATCAAGTTTTCCTAACAGTTCAAATAGATCCTTGTGCTGTACCTTGTCAAATTGCTTTTGCATAATCTATAAACATAAGTGCAAATCCTTCTGCATTTGTATTGCTCTCTCTCTCTCTGATATCATTCTGATCATGAATATCACCTTTCTTGTTCTAATGTCCTTAACACAGAAGTACTGTTCCTCTCCTATTTTCAGTCTAATGATGTTTTGTGCACTATTCATTAATATTCGCATCATTAGTTTGGTTATATGGCTCATTAAAGTGATTGTCCTATGGAGCTCAAATTCATTTGCCTTTCATCTCCCAGGTAACGTTATGAAAATAGATTTAATGTGGTCCTCTGGCAAGTTGCCACTTTTGTATATTTTATTAATAACTGATCTCATCAATGCTAAAATTTTCTAAGGGTGAGTGCATTTCTGTTTTACGATCACATCTGCTTTGTTTCTGTTTATCTTCTTCATTGTTGCCCATACTTCATCTTTTAGTATTTCTGACTCTTCCAGCCTTAACTAATCAATCATAACTCTTGATAACAACTGTAGTGATAGTCAAAAGTACTTGAATGTATAAAAATGAACTTTGGGCAGCTTAACAATTTTAATCCCAATATAAAACTCCTCTGTCAATAGTTGGAAAGACTATATAAAAAGTTAAATGGACAGATTTTGAGGATGTTATTCAAAAAAACTTGAATGTATGTGTGTACAAAATATATATATATATATATATATATATATATATATATAGTAGGGGGAAACAAATATTCGTACACATACATATTTTTACTTTATTGTATTTCCAACTAATGAATAAACATACTTTTCATATAATTAACTGTACACAGATGCACAATAACTAAATATGCATAGAAAACAAAAAAAATTTTGATTTAATCAAAATAAATCCCATTCAAGAAGTTATAGAAAGTCAAAAAGTCAGTACATTTTTTGGGACACCCTATATATGTATATATACAGAGAGAGAGAGAGAGATATGTATCATATGCATATATATCCATAATTATAATTCCAACAACTTTTTCAGAAGAGGGAAAGATATCAAACAAGTAAGACATTCCTATATCCTTATCCGACAAAGGCAGTGGAATTATAATTATGTATATCATGTAACTACTTCTCAAAGACAGATAGATATGCTTAATAACACTTTTCTAGGCGACCAGGAAAGTTCTCCAGCTAAAGATTAATTTTAACTCCAAGTTAAATGGAATTACATTGAACTTATAGAAGTATCAAAAACACATGTAATAAAAAAATATTACAAGATCAATCATTTAGGGTCTCAAGAACAGAAACAAGTGGCTTACCTGAATTTGATTGTAACAGACTTGCTATGGTATCAACAAAGTCAACACAAAGAGCAGGGAAATTTTGACACATCTTTACTGCACACATAAGGCTCAACTGTAAAAATGTTCAAAACTTTTAAAACAACTTTGCAAAATATACTTCAAAGGATTTACTTCTTTGCAAACAAAAAGAATATATAGTTGTAAAAGAAAATGACTGAAAATATTAGAAGCAGTCCTAAAAAAAATTAAAAAAAAACAAAAAAACAAGACCTACACTTAACAGCACATTTTTTGAAAGAGCTAAGGTATCATGGCTGTATTTGGAAAATAGGTTAAAAAAAAAAAAAACTCTACTAAGAATGAGTACAGTATAGGAAACAAAACAAAAAATATACTAACAATGAAAATTAACTGCTCCTCTCAACATAGTTAAAGTATTGTCCAAAATCACTATGTGCCATCTGTGATGCCATCCATGGTGCCATCTACTTTCTACACACTTAGTCCTCATAAAAGAAAAACTTTAAGGACACAAAAAAAACATATAAAATATTTCTTGTCAGTCATATTCAAGGAAATATGTATAAAATGAATTCTGTTTAAATATACATTGATTTGTTTTTTTTTATCACTTATCAACCCTTTGTGAGTTATTTAAAATGGAAGCATATTTTGGATTATAAAAATAATCTTTAATTTTTTTTTTTTTTTGCTAGTGCATATTGTATTAATAATTTTTGAGAATAATGATTTTTTTTCCAGATACACATCCTACTAACTAACCCATAGCTAGAGGGAAGAGATGGATTCAGACTTTTCCCAAGAGTATTTTTGCATAATTGAATGTAACAAAGATGACTGAAATTTGAACTCTCTCTGATTTCCATTACACCACCTGCATATCCACCCTCAATATATATATATATATATATATATATATATATATATATATATATAATAACATTATTCATACTGTTATCCTCATCTTCATTGCCATATTCACAACGTTTCATCTGTTGTACACACCGGCCTTCTTCAGGTGATTGGAATTTTGAACCAAACCCTTTATTTTGTCCACTGGGGTAGATTGTTCTAGTTCCACACCTCTTCTGAATGTCTCATTTCCCTTTAACTCCCCATTGAGGCTTATATCCTGTTCTTTTTAATGGAAATCTTGATCTCATTTCATCTTCTTCCGTGTCTGAGTCACTCCCGCTATCATCCATACGCTCATCTTCTATTGCATTTTCCAGATATGAAGAACTCATTCTTTCTTCTCTGCCAAGGTCTTCTCCCATTGCAACATTTTCCTATTCAATTCTGGGTCTTAATTGGTCAGAATGAGCCATTAGGCCTTTTCCTTTCTTTGATATAATGGCCGTGTTATGTTCCCTCTTTGCATGAGAAAATTGGCTCTGTCAAGACTTGCTACTTTGTCTTTCTTATACCACAGCTATTATTTGCAGATTTCACTATCCACAAGGGTCATATCTATTGCTGATAACATGGCCCTACTGTGTGAGTGTGTATTATATATCTTTAAAAATTACACTTATAACAGCAATCTTTTAACATACTTAAATTGTAATTTTTAAAAAAATTTACAAATATAAATTAAGTTACCTCCCTTAGATAATGCTAATTTTTGAATTTTTTTCCATTTTACGTGCATTTACAAAAAAATTCACAACTATCAATTACATTAATTTTCTGTCCTAGCAATTCACCCCTGAAGATGATCTCGGATGAGATTGAAAGTATGTGGGAAAATAAAAGAAATTAAGATGCATTCCTTAATGAGTTTAATAACAACATTAAAAAATTGATCTATAAATTCAAGAGGATTAAGATGAAAATAGACATATATTTAGATTATTCAACCAAACATGCTTGAATGAAGATATGCTGCATATATATATATATATATATATATATATCGTCATCCACAGACAGACTGTTTCGCTGTTTCACAGCTCATCAGTGTGGCTAGACATCCGGTTGCCTCTAGCTAGGATCGAAACCCGACTGAATTGGTGTCAGTCAGAGATTCTACCACTAAGCCGTCGGCTTAGTAGTAGAATATATATATATTTAAGTATTTGGTAGAATATATATATATTTAAGTATCAAAGAACCCTAATGAAGGAAGAAATTAGGGAGCTTAATGTAAAATATATAAAAGCTACACAATACAGAACCAAAATTTAATAACAATAATAAAAACTCTGTATCTATAATTTTTATGTAAATCACAGTTTCATGCTATATGTAATCGCCAGGCAGGGAGAACAATGCAAGAGGAATGAATACAAGATGTAAACTCAAATCTGATTGGATGTCATTACAATACATGCTATTGGACATTATTTCAATCCATGCTACTTACTTAACAGTTGTAAAATGAAATGCATGATAAACAATTTTGATAATTATTAATAATGAAAATGCTTCATCTAAGAATTTTGAACAACTTAAAAATATCAATATAATTTTGTATACCCTAATTAAATCATTTTTTTTTTAAATATCAAGTCTCTTCAGGATATGGCTCTCTACAGATTTATCTTCTTTATTATCTGTGAATGATATCTTGAGAAAAGTAGTGGAGTAGTTCCCATTGCCTTCTCCATAGTTTTGTATTCAGATTCTTCCTGCTCTTATGCTAGGAAGCATTTAGATGTTAACAAACTTGTCTGGGTTTTGTGTGTATTTTTTAGATGAAGGTGCGTCTTCAAAAAGCATACAAAAAGATTTGAGTTTCTGCTATGGATGTTTATTTCTTTTATGTATTGAAACAAAGTTAAATGTCTTTTAAGTTATGTCCCATTTTTCCTTTTTGGTTCAGAAAATATTCATGGGAAGTAAGGATAAGAACAGGTAAAGATAGTCGAGCTCAAGTCAGATTTTTGCTGAGTTGGGAAGACAGAACCTCTACTTCATGAGTAGGGCTGCTGAAAACGCATCCTAACGATATTGTTGGAAAGGGGAAAGAGAAAGATTCTATCCTTTCTGGAAGTGGGGTCATAAAATGGTACATTTAACCAGAAACCCTTTTCATTTGATTGAGTTAGAAAACCTTTAGAAGTGCCCTATACAGAGCCCTGCAAAGTTCTGACACGGTCAAATAAAGATAAGCATGTTTGATATGAGCAATGGAATGCATGCACAAGTATCAATTAGGTTAAACCTTGTAACAGACCTACTAAAGATAAAATAAATCCCAGTAAATTAAATAAAATCACACATGCGACCAAAAACCCTTTCTGGTTTCTTTATAAGTTGAATCATGGGAAAATGAATTTATTTATTTTTATTCTTTATTACTATTTTATTTATTGGTTTTATTTAATTTTCCCCAAAAGCCCAGTCTACCCTGCTATTAAACCCTTATCTGATTCATGCCTTTCCCAAGGGTAATAGTGCAAAAGTGAATGCAAAGTCATATACACTAGTAATATCCCTGAAAATTTAAGTTTTTTCTGTTTGAACTTTTGATTTGATGAATTAGAATTCTTAATTTAAGGACTAATTGAGCTTCTTGCGAGTTCCACAATCTTTAAATACCCATGGAAATTTCCCTATTGCATCGTTAAATATTTGAGCTTAACAACTTGAACAAAATATTACAATAATAATCATAAGTATGAATGCAGGTCATTATTTAAAGAAGTAAGAGGGTACAAATGAAAATATTTGAAATTGACATGTTTTTCCATTTCACTGAAGGAAACATTAAACACATAAGGGAGTTATTAACTCCACTATACAGGGTGTCCCCAAAACAATTGACATAATTTTGTAGACTAATAACATAGCCAATTCTTGCTCAAATGATCTCAAATTTTAACAAAATGTGTAAAAACTAAGTTAAATGTGCAGACTTATCGCAATGAGAATCTCCCAGGAAGATGGATCGAGCATGCCAGTGATAATGACAATGTTCCATTGAAATGGCCACTATGTACACCTGATTTGACAACCTTGCGATTTTTTCTATTTTGCTATGTGAAAGGACAGGTCTATATTTTTCCCTCTTCCTACAAGCCTAGAAGAACTTAAGCAGAAAATCATTCAAGTGCTGGAGAATGTTACACAAGACATGCTACAGCATGTTTGGTAGGAGCTGCACTATCGACTTATGTGTCATGTCACAGGTGGTGCACATATCTAACATTTGTGAAGCTTTGTGAAATTGGTTATAAAATCTACATCCCTTTGAATATCTTGTTTGAATTTTGATAAATAAAACTTTTATTGTTCAACATGAAGCCTATTTAATTTTGTTTGCTTGGGATGTGTAGTTACTTAGATATTCACATTTTAAATTATGTCAATTTTTGGGGAACACCCTGTATATTCCTTTTCTTTCTTTCTTATATATGCTTTCTTCTTTTATAAAATGAAATAGAATCTCTGATAGATCTTTTTCTTCATTTTTCCTTGCAATCAAAATTGAATGGTCCATTATTTATCTGAAACAATGGCAGGGCATAATGCAACTGCTAACTTACTAACAAAGGAACAAACAAAATTGCAAAATGATTTTTAATATTTCCTTTTCTTAAGCTTTTTTTTAAATTTACATTAATTCTTGACATAGATTTGGATATGAAAAGGGTTCTGGCAGACTGACATCTATAAGGACCATATACTAATATATAGACTTTCTTATAAACCGGTGGAATATGTTATGAGTAAATCTATTTTTTTTAAAAAACTGCATACGAGAGAGAAACCATAACAAAACTAAAAAAAACCCCCCAAAAACGGATAATAAAGGTGAGAAGTTTTAAGGTTAATGGTCATCTCTTTTATATTACCCAAAAACTAAGATTATTAAAGCAAATAATTGCTTTCCTGAAGTATGCACACCGTGAGAGCTGTAGAGCTGTCAAACCACGAAATGAACTCTTTGAAAATGCATTGCCAATGGTGTTAACCATGTGTTGTAGCCTGTTTAGGGGCCAGAAAGAAAGACACGGAAGACGAAGGTAGGTTGAACAAGTGTATTGAAATAATAGATATATCCAAAGCAAGGAGTGTTAGTAATAAGCAGATAGAGGTGTACATCCGAACGGTAGGTTAACATTGCGTCTATGCTCCCCCAACCGATTCATTGTAGTTAGTATTTGAGAGGAGGAAGAGTTAATTCTACTGTAGGAGGGTTTACCACAACAGTTACCCAGAAACTAAGATTATTAAAGCAAATAAGTTCCTAAATTTTCTGAAGTGTGCACAACTTAAAAGCAAAGAGAGAGAGAAGGATTTATATGAGATTAGATTCTAATGGGCATAAATAAGATTTGAAAACAAAAGAAGCAAAAACAGACTGTATTACCTTAAGTGCTGACTTAGCACGTGGGGTACTGTCTATCACCGAAAGCAAGATAACAGTCTGTATGGCACCTTTGGTATCATTAACAAGTTCATCATTGTTCTGGCCCTCTAAAGATAAAAGAAAAAAACATATACACACACATTTATTTATATTTATATATATGCACCTCAACGTGTTGTAATGGTTAGAAAGCTTGTCTTGCTAGATCAGTTACGACTGAGTAGTGAGTTCAATCCTCACTAGGTGGTCCATACTTGCAGCCTTGTGACACGTCACTTAGAAAATATATATATATATATATATATATATATATAAATAAAAATATACCAATTTGTAATTGGTAGGTATAATTCCAAGGAGGTCATTAATCCAAAGAGATCTCAATGTAAGTTACAGAGCAATATAATAATAAATCAAGAAAAACCTTAAAAGTCTATCTTGGTTATTATTTATTTCATGGATATTTTTATATTCATCTCTTCAGTCTGAAAGTTTTTTGTTTTTTTTTCTTCTAAAAATATTCATGAAATAAATTATAACCTAAATGGTTTTTAAGGTTTTTCTTGACTTATTTTATATATCAGTATCTGTCTATATTTTTTGAGATGAGGTATTATGTACACTATTTACATTATTCAGACTATTGTCCTCATCTTTGTTGCCATATTTATCCGATCCTTCAGTATCTGTCTATATTTCTGGGGATGAGGTATTATGTACACTATTTACATTATTCGGACTATTGTCTGAATCTTTGTTGATATATTTATTACAACATTTCGGCCGTTGTACGCTCTGGTCTTCTTCAGGTGGTTGGAATGTCGAACTGAACCCTTTATTTCACTCACTGGGATAGACTGTTCTAGTTCCACGTGCCATGTTTTAATGGGTGTCAGTTATCAGTTATCTCCTGTTAATTCCCTTCTCCAAGTATTCCGCTGCCTTAACTGGGTATTGAACTCACACTCTTTGGCTTTTATCCACATGGCACAATGGATAAAGGTGTTAGTTAGATCCAGTGACAGAGCCCAAAGAGTGTGAGTTCAATACCTGGTTAAGGCAGTGGAGAACTTGCAGATGGGGATTAACAGGAGATAACTGACATCTATTAAAACATGGCACGTGGAACTAGAACAGTCTACCCCAGTGAGCAAAATAAAGGGTTCAGTTCAACATTCCAACCACCTGAAGAAGGCCGAAGCTTACAACAGCTGAAATGTTATATATATATATATATATATATATATATATATAGATATATATATATATATATATATATAAAGAGAGAGAGAGATTGGATTGACAAAGTACTGTGATTAAGCTTTTTTTCTTATATTTGTACTACTACATACCTATCTACATGACTCACGTTATACTTACCCAATCATAACTCAATTAAGACTCATTTAGACACCCACAAAAACCTACCAAACTCCATCCACAACATACTTGTAGAAAATACAAGTATAATTGCCTCATCCACATGTAAAAAAATGATTTAGAATAATGGAAGCACTAATAATAAAAAAGGAAAAGACAATACTCAGTAACATTAACTATGAATATGCCCACAATGTGCTGACTGTGTTTGGAAAATAAAACATTCCTATAACATCAGACACATACATAAAAAAAATCCACACATTCAGTTAAAAGTAAGAAATTTAAAAATCGCCCTTGATAATGGCTAAAAGTATAGCTGAAAGCGCTTGGATATGCAAAACTTTTGGACAGTTTTTACAAACTTTGTGTCCAGAAATGAAAACAAAGACAAGAAAAATTAAATAAAAAGCTTAATCGCAGTACCTTGTCAGTCATCTTTAATGAAACATGTATAAAAGAGGGATTGCTGCCCAAATACACATGTGAAAGTGAATGAAGACAAAAGGGAAACTTATCTTAGCCAATGCTTAGCATCTACCATAATTTACCTTAACTTTCAGTAAGCCACGAGTATATTTAGGAGCCTTCTTAAATATAAAAATTCTGAAAAATTTTTTTTTTTTTTTTTTACTTCTGTTTATAAATACTTGTTGCAAAATAAAATACTTACATTTATCTTGATAAAATATGTCAGTTAAGATAAGTTTTCCTTTTCTCTTTATTCATATTGTTGTTTTTCAGGCGTATTTTCAATTATATCTGAATTTATATATACGGGGCGCGATGGGTAAATTGTCGCCATTTTATATTTTTAATTTTGTGCATGTGTATTTTTTGTTTTTGATTTTGTTCACTGCACGGCATAGTAGGGTCAGTTGGACACCGTCTGTTAGAAAAAGAGCACCATGGCACAATTCACTCAACCAGAAATTTGGAAACGGTATGCTGTACTGCAAGGCATTCATACTGGAAGCTCCAATACAAACATTTCAGAGTGTTTAGGTATCAATCTGAGGACAGTGCAGAGGATTTGCAAAGAGTTGGATGATATATCCAGTCAACATCATGATATTTGTAGTGAACACGAGTTATGGTGACATTATTTCTCCATTCATCTTCCTACCGGGTCTCAGACTCAACACGCAGGCCTACATCAAGTGCCTTGAGGAGACAGTGAAAAACCCTATGTCTAGCAACAGGACTCTACACCATGCCACACAAGAAGGAGAACCCAGTCATGGCTGTGAGACAATTTCTGCAACCATATCACCCCTTACATCTGACCACCTAATTCCCCAGACTACAACCACCTTGATTATTATGTGTGGAGCACAATTGAGCAAGAGACAAACAAAACTTCTTGTAATATCAAAGATGAACTGAAGGCAAGGATTATGGCAGTATTCACCAACTTAAACATGGAGACTGTCCAGATGAGTTTCAAGAGATTCTGAAATCATCTGGAGACTGTGGTTGAAGCCAATGATGATTTTATTCAATAAAAATTTACTCTCTAGTATTTCAAGATATTTTTGCGTAATTTTATTAAATATATCTGTCAAAATGAGATGTCAATGTTATTTTCATATTAGCATAATTTAGACAATAATTTATCCATCGCACCATATATATATATATATATATATATACTAGCAGCATGGCCTGGCGTTGCCCGTGCTTGATTCAAAAATCGTACGACTCATACAGCAATCGCTATCACTTGACTTAAAATATTTTTGCTTTTCCTTGCTTTTAAAGGAGTGCCCTTCACCATGCTGATGTTGCTACATGCCTTACTTCTTGCCTATCTCACACTGCAAATTTTTTATAAGCTCTAAACATTAAATCTGTTACAAAAAAGAACTAAACAAAATGAACACAAAACGATCAGCTTTAAAAAAGGACTCGTAACTGGAAAAACCAAATGAAAAAAGAATGTTAACAACAAATACTTTTTCACACCCAACCCAGTTCTGCGGAATCAGAATCAACGTTGAGTTTAAGCAAGCAAATGAGCCAATTGGAGTAAAGTGCCATGCAGATTTAAATTTTTCTGACTTGTGACGAATGCAGCTATCGATTTTTTTGCATGCTAGTTAACATTTGTGTCAGTCAGCTGTTGGCTCTAACACTGGCCAATAGAATCTTCCTTCCCTATTCGTGGCAGCCAGCTATAGGCTCTCACTCTGGCCAGTACAAAATGGCTGCAAACTACATGAAAACTGCCGTAGAAACATGAAAAAAATTGATTATTTCCACTATCGATGGGAGTTGGGAAATGCAAAGTTGGTCTTGGCCTTCCCACTAACTTGGAGCATGTGCATGTAAATTTTGGAGCAAATCCGTCGAAAAATGGCGGCCATGCATTCATTACACACACACACATCCTGCCTTTTATAGATAGAGATCAGTATTCCCAGCAAGATTTATAACAGTGTAAGCATGAGGAGCAATATCACAAGTTTGAAAATGCAAAAAATTGTATGTAATTTTACATTAATTTGTTGAAATATTACAAATTCAATTAAATAGTGAAAATCTATTATTTATGCAATGAAAGACTTTTTGTAATGGAAGATTTAAAAAAATAAATATACAAGATCAAAGTTTTTATCTGTCTTTTGTATAATGCTCATTCTTTTAATTTTTTTATTACAAAGCTTAATGATACTCCTTATTATTGGACTTATGTCACATGATTTTCATATATAAATTTGTTTTTATATACAAATTTACATTGTTGATATAGAAATCTATATTTTTATACACAAATTTGTTTTATGCATAAATTTACATTTTTGATATACAAATGTCTATACATAAATATACATTCTTGATATACGAATGTCTATACATAAATATACATTCTTGATATAGAAATGTTTTATATATATGTTTTTTTTTAATCAGTTCACCCGAAGCAAGGCAATAATGCCACTAAGATGCAAGGGACTATTGGGTGTGAAAGAGAATGAAAAGACTTTAAAAGCAACTGAAAAACCCAATCTTAAACAGGGAACAAGGGATAACCCTCTACTCCTGTTCAAACAACTCAAGAGAAGTGTGAAATGTTTTATAGATAAAGATATATTTTTGATATAGAAATATGTTTTATATATCATTATACATTTTTTATATAAAAATATGTTTCTAAGAAATACAAAAAAATTTAAACAAATCTTTGAATAAATTCTAAAATTTTATCACTTGTTCAATTTTCATTTTTTTTTTTCTGAATACACATCAGGATTTTTGTTTCAGTATACAAAATGTTTGTCTTAACTGCTTGGCATCCTAAACAAAGGCTAGTGTCTACCCCAAGATAACTTGGAATTATGCAAAACAGTAGGGGTTCAAGTTCTCTTATGCATTTACAATTTTGCATAATCACAATTTTTTGTATGTTTTGCACTAAAACAATATTAAAAATGTTCTAACATTACGAAAGATTAATTATGCATGAAAAGTAGATTTATAAATTTGATGGTGTTGTACAGAGTGTGACATAAATACCTCCCACATATACCTTCCAGAAATACCTCCCACATAATGGTAAAACATTAGTGGCAATGGCGTCTTCATCTAGCTAATGTCTTACCATTATGTGGGAGGTATTTCTGGAAGGCATATGTGGGAGGTATTTCTAGAAGGCATATGTGGGAGGTATTTCTGGAAGGCATATGTGGGAGGTATTTATGCCACACTCTGTATAATGAGCACTGCAATCAGAAATAATATTTTTTTAAAAATTATTTTTCATATTAATATTAAGCACATCCAATCATGAATGTAACTTTTTTTATTAAATTTTATAAGTTAATAGGGTGTCCTGCTATATAAATTCATTATAAATTGACCCACTTTTCAAAGACAAAACAAAATATGCTCATATAATCTGGAGTTTTTTTTTTATATAAAGGGTGTCCATAAACTTTGTGTGCACTTTAAAAAATTTATAACTTTATTTGTATTTGCGATAGAAATAATTTGTAAAGAGGATTAGAAAGAAGTAAATCTATATTTTTTAAGGTTTTATTGAAATTTTATTTAAGTTTCCACATGTCCTCCATTATTAGCAATACAAAGGGTAATACGATGTTGCATTTCACGGAAAACATTTGCCAACTAATTTACAGTAATGCCTGAAATTACATTAGTTATTTTAGCTATACTTAAAACTAGGTACATTAAACTTTATAACATTTTTTACAGAGTCTGTCTATATTTCTGAGATGAGGTATTATGTACACTATTTACATTATTCAGACTATTGTCCTCATCTTTGTTGTCATATTTATTAGATCCTTCAGTATCTGTCTATATTTCTGAGATGAGGTATTATGTACATTATTTACATTATTCAGACTATTGTCCTCATCTTGTCGCCATATTTATTAAAACGTTTCGGCCATTGTACACTCCGGCCTTCTTCAGGTGGTTGGAATGTCGAACATAACCCTTTATTTTGCTCACTGAGGTAGACTGTTCTAGTTCCACATGCCATGTTTAATGGATGTCAGTTATCAGTTATCTCCTGTTAATTTCCCTCTGAAAGTTCTCCACTGTCTTAGTTGGGTACTGAACTCACAACACTTTGGGTCCTGTCACTGGATATAACCAATGCCTTTATCCATTGTGCCATGTGTCCTTAAGGAAATGTGATAAATATGGCAACAAAGATGAAGACAATAGTCCGAATAATGTAAATAGTGTACATACTACCTCATCTCAGAAATATAGACAGATACTGAAGGATCGGATAAATATGGCAACAAAGATGAGGATAATAGTCCGAATAATGTAAATAGTGTACATAATACATCATCTCAGAAATATAGACAGATACTGAAGGATCGGATAAATATGGCAACAAAGATGAGGACAATAGTCCGAATAATGTAAAAAATGTATCTTTTACAGCAAATAGCAAATACAAATAAAGTTATAAATTTTTAAAATTTTAAAGTGCACACGAAATTTATGGACACCCTGTATTAATATCAATTAAACAACCCAGCAAACAATTGTTTACAAAAGATGACAAGCAATATTTGTTCTTTGGGAATCAGCATAATTGACCATCTTTTGTCTCAAAGACAAGAAATTCACTGATATTGTTTAAAACAATGGAAAAAGAGAATGCAGAAGATCTATCATGTTTTGATAACATTAAATGCCTAACTATTGTATTTTTGGGGGAGATTTTTATGCTTGGAAAACAGTGCAATGATAATTCCCATAGCATGAGTTTGTAGTTTCATAAGTATCAAATTTGTAAATTTCAAATGACTTGAGAAAAAATAAAATACAAAATATATAAGTAAACAACTCCCGACATAATTATATCGCTATATAAATAGTGTACACTGATATGTATAATTTTAAATTGTAAATTATTACAAGATATAAATTTTGAAACAGAAATTAAAAGAAACACGCAATGGCTAAATATCCAGTTCATTTCTATTTTTTAATATTGTGAAAAATTAAATATCTTAGTGAAATAAATGTATGACATTGAGATTTTAATGGATAATAATGGTACTACTTTAAAAACAAATTTACATAGTGACGGCTGTACTTTGGGATTGTATTATACTCAAGGATGTCATTTATTCCCTGTTTTTAATTTCAGAAACATGGGGGTCATTGTGGGTTGATCAAGAAAATACAGCAGTTTTGTGCTCAAAACTAATAAGAAAATCTATGAATAATAGATGTATTATATAAGTAGTTACTTTGAAGTGGATGGATGGTCAAATGGGTAAGCAGTTCAACAGTCTTTGAGGCCAAGGAGAGGTCTTCATGGTAACAATATTCCTTACACACTTTGACCAACAGTGAATCTGAAAAGAAAAATTGGGATACAATAATAAACATCTGCTTATAGTACATCCTTTGCAATTAGCTCTTAGAAGAAGGAAATGAAATACTACCTGCTCATATAGCCCCAAACTGTTGGCCTTGTGCCAGATTTAAGCTTAAAATTACCACATAGCCCAAAACTGATTTAAGCATTTCCTTTTGATATGCCTTAGCCTATGTGCTAAATGGTACAATGTTTTCAATCTTGGGCCTATGCACCCAACACTGCCAGGTTTAAATCCTGGGCCTATGTGCTCAACAGTGCCCAATTTCAATCCTGGGCCTATGCACCCAACATTGCCCGGTTTCAATCCTGGGCCTATATGCACAACAGTGCCCAGTTTCAATTCTGGGCCTATGTGCCCAATATTGCATGGCTTCAATCCCGAGCCTATGCTCCAAACACTGCCCAGTTTCAATCCTGGACCTATGTGCTCAAGAGTGCCTGGTTTCAATCCTGGGCCTATATGCACATCAGTGCCCAGTTTCAATTCTGGGCCTATGTGCCCAATATTGCATGGTTTCAATCCCGGGCATAGGCATCCAACATTGCCTGGTTTCAATCCTGGGCCTATGTGCTCAACAGTGCCTGGTTTCAATCCTGGGCCTATGTGCTCAACAGTGTCCAGTTTCAATTCTGGACCTATGTGCCCAATATTGCATGGTTTAAATCCCGGGCATATGCATCCAACATTGCCTGGTTTCAATCCCTGGCCTATATGCTCAACTTGCCCAGTTTCAATCCTGACCTGATTCATTAAATAATGCCCGAGTTCATGCCCAAGCCTATGCACAAACACTGTTTGGACACATGCATAAGTTTGCAAGCATCCACCCAGAATGTGGCTTTTTGTGGGTTGATCTTAAGCACAATGCCCAGGTTTAATCCTTAGCATATATGTGAAATAGTTCATGCCCAAGCCTATTTGTGTAACAATGATCAGGTTTCTGTGCAAAACCGTGCCTGGATTCATGCACAAACACATACACAAATCAGTGTCCATGTTCATGTGCAATCATAAGCGTAAAACACTGCATGAAACAGCATCTGGGTTCATGCGCAAGCCTATGAGAAAACCAGTGCTTGGGTTTGTGCCAGAACCTATGCACAACACAGTTCATGGGTTCATGTGTGGAAGTGCCCAGGTTTATATTCAAATATTGGTTGGACACATGTAGAAGTCTGCAAGCATCCACCTAGGGTTAACTGGTATCTTCTCTACATATTTTCATAAACTGTACCTCTTGCTCTGTAACCCTCTACCATGAGTGGCTCTTATGCTTTGTACAGATTGGACATTATTGTAAGAAAAAAAAGAAAAGATCTTACCTCTCTACAGCAGAGCAAATAACAAAAAATACTTGAAAATGTACAACTAGAGTAACAACAAAAATGAGTAGCACATAACTAAAAGGAAAAATATTTATATAATTAAGCTGTTCAATTTCCACATTACTAAAAACAAAAGGTTTGGAAGGAAACTCCCATCAAAAAACCATAACAGTATGTGAACCTGAGAAATCTAATTTCCGGAAAAACTGTTTTAATAAAAATATTTTTATAAATTTCAACTGACATGACACTACTTAAAAACAGACTCGTCCACTTATAAGAAATGCCAATATATACTCATGTATAAGCCAACTTCATGAATATAGTATGACCCTTGAATTTTGGGGAATGAAAAAAATTTACCTGTGTAGAGTGCAACCTCCTATTTTTTGTGTAAAAAAAATGTTCATAAAAATGCACACTATACTCAAGTATATATGGTAGATAGCAATTTTTTTTGGTATTGGTGGTAGGGTTTGGATAATTTTTCCAGATCAGCATTTTTGAGACCTCCCTGAGGCTGTAACACTTAACAGAATCAAAAAATAGTTTTGTTTTATAAAAGCAGTGACTTTTCTTTTATCAATTTAGAAGAGGGCTCTAGTTCATAATATTGATACAGTGTAAAAATCGATCACTGACTTTTACAGAGTTATCTCAACATACTTTATTTTTAATTAACAATACCCCGCTCCCCACCTCCAAATTTATAAAAAATAAAAATAAAATAAAATGAATATTTT
This sequence comes from Acanthosepion lycidas, assembly GCA_963932145.1. Classification (NCBI taxonomy): domain Eukaryota; kingdom Metazoa; phylum Mollusca; class Cephalopoda; order Sepiida; family Sepiidae; genus Acanthosepion; species Acanthosepion lycidas. Next base: position 100,247,235 of record OZ010599.1, read on the forward strand.
TCGATCTTGACAAATGTCATGGCCTAAAGAATGTCTAAAGTACACTAATCTACAAAAATTAATTCCGAAATAATCTACACTAGTTTTTTTACGAACAGACCAGTCTACTTAAATAATGCCACTGACAGTAACACGTAGCTGTTCTGTCAATGTATACTGAATGTTTCCTTGTAAGGAAACGGCTAATTTCACCATTACTATTATGCTTACATTATAAAACTGTCTTAGAATTTTAAAAAGCTAATATAGTAAAAAAAACAAAACAAAAAACACACAGGTTCTGGAGTTTCATTATTAACTAAAGATAATTTGGAAGCCACAGTTGTTAACAAAAAGAAAAATTGGTAAATTGTTGTAAGATTACAGGAAACAGAGAATCAAGCTATTCAGGTTTCAAGTTCAATGCCTGCTTAGTAAGTTAAAGTAAAAAATAATTGTCTCATTAACCTTTAGCACCCTGCATTATTAATATTACTTCCTTTTCCACTGCATTCTTTTTCAGTATCGTTATTGTTAATTTCACTCAAAGTTGTTTTGCGTTGCCATAGCAGGATATGACAGCACAACTATGAAATTCAAACATACTATTCTTCAGGGAAAAGATTCACCTTCAGTGGCAAGATAAACTTTTAGTACAGTAAATAAAGTCACAAACAGAATGATAAAGGTTAAGTTATTTATAAGGGTGAAAGAAGATCAGAACTCACCTTTAGATGCTATTGGTAATAGGTACATACTAATGGAGGATGACAAAGAAGTAAGAACATAAAGCACACCTTCTTTTAAACTAACAAATGGAGTGTCCAATACAAAACGGCATAAAACCTGGAAAAAAAAATAATCATCTGTCTTATTTAATGTTTTAACTTCAGTATTTGTGTTATTTTTGAAAATCGTTTTTGCTTCAGACTAAGCTTAGAGTTCAAAAGTGTCTCCACAGCCGTGTGGATGATAAATTATTTCTCACCCTAGGAGCCCTTTGGTGACAGACAAAATGTGGCAAGCCTCTTGCTACTCTATTGCTATTTTCATGGAAAGTATTCAGACAAACTACATTCCTTAGTTCCACCAGTTCTAATCTACACAACTAAGGCCCATTATGTCCCACACATTGTAGTGAACCATTCGTATTCCATTAGTGAGATGATAAGTTCCACTTGAACAGCTTCTTCCCATGAACTGCTAACCAAGAGAATGCTTCTCCAATCACTACAATCTTAACCTGTTCAAGTCTAGGGTTAATTGTTATCTTCCACACATATCTGCATAAGCTGTGCCTCTTATTCTGTAACCCTCCACCTTGAGTGGCTCTTGGACTTTGTACAGTATTTATTATTCATTATTGTTTAAAATAAAAAAAATGTTAAGTATTTTCTTACCAAATTACCAAAGCAAGGGAGAGAACTTTGTTTTAAAGCAGTTGTAATAAAATGTTTGATAGCAACTTTTGAGCTCTTTTCAGTGATCTTATAGTTTACTGGTAGTGCAATGTTCATTTGGGTCAAGAGTTTAAAATGTTGGCTTCTCAACCATGAGACACAAGTTTGAATTTCACCAGAGTCAATTTGTCAAGATGGTACCAACGTTCAACACCGTTGGAAAGTGACTGAAAACCATAATACAGGTTGAGCCAAGTCTTGTGAATTTAAATTGTGTAGACAATACTGTTCAGAAAATGTAAATGATTGTCCTAGCATGAAGGTCATCATGACCGAGGGTTTTAGCGTACTGGCCTTGTTCAAAATGGTGATCACTCCAGCGTGTGTGTTCTAACCCAGAAACTGTAACTAAGGCATAGTTGCTGTATAAACCACAGGTGAGCTTTTGTGGGTGTTGAACAAATACAAATGTGCCCGAGGAGACATCTACAACACAGATTGTCTAGCCACCCTAGCAGACAGGTAGGATCGGAAATGAGTAGCTGGCCAATAATGTTAGTTTAGTAATATCAGATAAGAATAAAAGAGTAAATTTTTGAAAGAGAAAGCCACACAACTGAATAAAAGTGAACATTTTGGCTATATTAAGATTAAATGTCATCTGAAAAACTGAGATTAAACATTATAATTAATCCATTAATTGTGTAATTAATGCCCTCTTTGAATGAGCATTCAGGGTCAAATAGTTTGCAGGATAATTATTTCAGCTTACTCAGATTCAAGTTTCCAAATTGCTTGGAAAAAAATTTTTGTTTTTTTAAATCGGTATTACCCTCATGCAAGGCAGTACAGACACTAACACACAAGGTGTTACAGGGTGGGGAAGAATTAGGAACAGAAACATTAATAATAAGCAGGAAGAGGAAAGAGTAATCAGGAGGATAGTAGATAGTGAATGACATTGGATTTAAATTTTTGGAGATTTAAGTTTGCTGGAAAGCATGGAGCTGGAAAGGGAGTTCCACAAGTGAGAAAAGAAATTGTTAGCATAGAATTGACAGTTAAGTCTCTCACCAGTTCAACTGTAAATTGATGACAGTCTAGATGCCAGTTATTTCTACACCTAAATTCAAAAGGTGAAGAGCTCAGCCGAACAATTACCATGAAAGTATTTATAGAAAATAATTTTTGTAATGCTACACTTTTCAACACATGATCATTTCTAGATAGTAATAAGAAAAGTAACAAAGTCTCTCTTAAAATACTGTAATATGGTACGACACACAACTTTGTTAACAATCTGAAATCATTTTCCATAAAATGGAATATAGTAAATTTTAACTACATAAATTCTCCATGCATGAAAGGTAATATTAGAATTACTTATCTTAATTTTCCACAATTGAAGCATAGGTTAAGTGTAATCTGGAGATATATGTGTGCATCAGAGCTTGTTGTCAGCACCTGCTCACATCCAATCATCATTCTCTCTCCTGATTCCCCCCCACCCCCTGATGGCAGTGGTGGAGATGGCTGTGAATCAAAGAGACTTTGACGAGGCCATTTGTGTGAATTTGATTTTGGTGGACAACTCTGCTTGATGAACAAGCCCACACACTTGGCCAAAAGCAACTCTCCTGTGGCTCAAAGAGGGTTGAGGATTTAGACATGGGAGATCTAGTAAACCTGGTTGCATCAGGCGGATAGAGATAGAAAGCAATAACAATTTCTGTTTTTGTTACACATCTAGTTTTATTCCAAATATTGTTGTTTTATTAATGATCCACTTCAGGTACAATATGATCACAATGGCTAGTCCCATAACCTATGAGGGTCATAAGGGTACCACATGTACTGCCGTCATAGCAGCAGTGGTGTATCTAGGGCAAGATAGCCTGACGGAGCCCATCCCTCTTCATTAATAGAATGTAATAGACAAGAAAACAAATTTTATATCAAAATATACATTAGGGTCCTGGGGGCACCAGATGTAGTGCAACCATAGCAACAGTGATGAGTCTTGGGCATGATAGCCTGACGGAACACATCCCTCTTCAAGCTGATTTGAATTCAGAGTTTTCCTTCTTGACTGATTGTCAGTCAAGACTTTTAGGGTCCAGTCTGTCCTGTTATTTGCACACAACTGGGGGGAGGGCAGAAGAGATATAGTCATATTTTTCCCAAGGGTATTTGCACATAAATATAATGAACTGAACAGGAATTCAAACTCAGTTCTCATATTTCTCACTCTGAACCAGTATCCATTACACCGTGTATCCACAAGTATACAGTAACATATAAAAAGAGATTTATCCACACTAGGTGCAATATAGTAACATATAAAAAGGGGTTGATTCATCCTACAGTAACAGATAAAAAGGGTTTGATCTACCCTAGGTAACATATAAAAACGAGATTGATGCAATACAGTAACATATAAAAAGCGGTTGCTCTGCACTAGGTAACATATAAAAAGTGATATGAAAATAATAACTCCACATCCCAGAAATACAAGTGCAATGTAGTAACATATAAAAATGGTTTGATCTAAGTGTAATACAGAAACTTGTAAAAAGGTGTTGATCTGCCTTAAGTACAATACAGTATGATATAAAGCAGTTGGTCCACCTGGGTTTTTTTTTTTTACATTTTTGCCCCAAGATCAACAGCTAACAACTGAAATGCTAACAAAGATAAAATTTCAAAATTCACAATGACTTGGTAAAAAAAAAAAAAATTGTGTGTGTGTGCGTGCGTGCATGTAAACCCATTTAAAAAGATTGTTTATGAAATACCTCAATATTTTCAGCCGTCCACAAATGAGGAGCTTTGATGGCAAGCATCTGGAGATCCCTCAAAACCGTTTTCTTAACTGCTTGACGAGGGTCCTTTTCCAAATAATTTAATAACAAAGACACTTGATGTGGAATATCCAGCAAAGCATAGGCAGCTAATTGGGACATGCTGTGCAAAGTCAACATGATAAAATTTCTTGCAGGGTAACTCTGAAGGAGAAGAAGACAGACTTCTCGTGCCTGGAAAAAAAAAAAAAAAAAGCAGGTGAAATACAAGAAGTGTCAATGCATTTTATTAAAAAATCCATGAGGCTTCCTATTGATAAACTAAAATAAAACAACAAAAATTATAATTAACTTCTACTCATGCAGAGAATATCAAATGTTTTTAATTAAAGTAGAACAAAGGGAATTTGATTTGGGTGATTTTAAATACAATAATACCTCATAACCGGAGAAGTTATATGAAAAATTGAAAACAAAAAAAAAATCATTGAAAATCAGAAAGAGAAATTTGAAATATGTAAGAAAGAAATGGGGCTTGGAGAATTTGGCAGTCACAAAAAGACTGGAGAGACAGAGTAAAAGCAGTGAATGCCTATAGATATCTTGTCTTGAACTTATTTTTAGTACTGTTCAGTTATTGCTCATCCTGTTTTCCACTGACCCAGGGATTGAACTCACAATTACTGTCACCAAATTTACAAACCAATGTTTTAGTCCACTAGGCTATTGTCCCAATAGACAAGATATCTCTAGACATGGGCAGTGGAACATATAGAACAGCCTACACCCACAAATTAAATAAACAGTTCAGTTCACAATTCTCTGTAGGTTACCTGGATTGATATACACCTGATGAAGGCCAGTGGGCACATTGGTCGAAACATTGTGATTAAACAACAAAGATAAAAACAATAGTCTGCATGTAAATGGTGTAAATAATTTTGTATTCGTCAGAAAAGTATTAAGGAAAATCATAACAGCAGTAACGGACATGAAAGATATTTGAGTAGAGTAACTGTTATTGGCACAGAAAGTGGAATCAGCAAACAGAGTTCAAATTCTGGCCTAGTCTGTTGTTTTCACTTTTGCAATAACTCCTTTAGGAAAGGCATGAATACACCCTACACCCACTACAGTTGAGATATGGGTTAAATAGCAGGTTAGGCTGGGCTCTTTATGACTATAAATGCAAATCTAGTTTCAATGCCAGGTCAAACCAGATATTGAAGATCACAGCGTGAAATGAAATAAGTAACAAGTCAACAAAATATGTCTGACCAATTTATTATCCACCTGCCAGCTCATTTAAGAATGATTGATTGATAGAAGCACAAACAGTAAATGTGAATTAAATTTTGGTTTGATTAAAAGAAGTCAAATAACAGGATTTAGATCTGTATGTTAATGACAACAGGAATAAAAAAAAAAAAGAACAATTGGGCAAATTAAAAAAAGAAAGGGGCAAAGGTGTAAATTAAAAAAAAAGAAGAAATGGACAAAGGGGAAAATTAAAAAAAGAAAAGGACAAAGGGACAAATTAAAAAAAGAAATGGAGAAAGGGACAAACTGAAAAAAGAAAAGGACAAATTGAAAAAAAGAAAGAAGACAAAAGCACAAATTAAGAAAAATAAAATAAAAAACAGGCAAACTGAAAAAAGAAAAGAACAAATTGGTAAATTAAAAAACAAGACAAAGAGGCAAATTGAAAAAAAAGAAAAGAAAAGGAAAACGGGGAGGGGGGTAAAGTAAAAAAAAAAAAAAAATAACAGGACAATGGGTCAAATTAAAAAAAAGAAATGGACATATAGGAAAATTAAAAAAGGACGAGGGAGGCAAATTAGAAAAAATGGACAAAGTGGCAAATTTTAAAAAAAAGGACAAATGAGCAAATTCATTAAAAAGGAAAAAAAGAAATAAATATAACTGGAAAATTAAAAAATTTTGATGAAAAAGAAAAAGAAAACAAAAACTTTCTTGTAAGAAAATGGAAACAAAAATCTGTAATTTTCCCCCTGACATTCCTTGAGAAATTTGGCAACGATAAACTTGAATGATAAATAAAGACATTAAAACAAAAAAAAAATAATAAAAATGTCTACCTTTGTTGCTGTAGCGGCATCATGGTGCATATGTTGTAAAATAGGAATTAACTTTAGTTTGAGGTCTACAGGAGATTCGACTCTCTCAATCATCTCAGCTATGCGATCACAAATGCTAGCAGAAAATGTCCTGTAGAATGCACAAAAAATCAAAATAAAGTGGTTACAAAATAAACAATGCAAAGTTGATGGAGTCCTAGGTAACACTAGTGACTTAAACAGTATCCAAACAAAACTTTTTTAATATTTGAATAGGCAATTCAAGAGGCTGAATAGCACTAGAGTGCAACATGTTTGCAGTTATAAGATAATAATAAATAATCACTTATTTGAAAATATATGCCAACAAAAATCAGATAATTCTAAAAGGTATTTTATTTGTTACTAGCTTAAAAGCTGACCTATAAGGTGGCATTTAAGCTAGCTACTGTGGAGAGCTCTTGATTGGACCTTTGACTTGTTCAGGAGTTTGAGAGTCTCTGAGTTTTTGCATATTCTCAGTATTGGAAGATCTCCAGGCTGCCTTTTGATCTGAGTTTACATTAACATGCAACTTTCTTTTCCTTGCAGCAGCCTTGGCTCTTTTGATTGCAATCTAGTCCTCCATTGAAAGAGATTTCTTTTTGCACAACATACTGTTGCCGTATGCAATAGGAAACAATAAACTACAGAAGAACTCAGAATTGCTCGTTGCATTTAAGTATTGCATTAATATTTAAGTTTACCTTTTAAAAGTTCAACAATAATTCTTCTGCTGCCACTTAATTTAAAGACAATTTATTTAATGTATGTATGTCCTTACTTTCTGTACAAGCAATTATTTTTATTTCATGGGTAACTTTTGCTGGATTTCGCAATTAATTTAAATTATTCCCCAAATTATTTCCAAGTTATAAAAATTGTACAAAAAAATTTGTCATGTTCGATTCTCACTGGGTATGCCATACTTGTGCTACATCTAAGCTACACATAAAAAATCACAATACCAAGAACCAAGTGTAGATTCTAAATAACTGCATAAAGAAACATTCTTTTCCACCCCACCCCCATGAGCATTATGATAATTACAAACAATCATTTCCATTGCTAGATTAGGTGCATAAGTCATAGTTTGGCTTCTATATGGATTGATTCATTTTTTATGACTTATCAACCTATTGCAGGTTATATAAAGCTGGAAAATACTTTTTTTTAGATTGTAAGAATTCTTTATTTTTTGAGATAATAATGGTTTAGTGATACAAGTCTTACTAATTAACCCATAGCTGGGAGGAGGAGAGGTGGATTCATACCTTTCCCAAGGGTATTTGCACATCTTACTTATTATAAAACGCAGATTGTGTGTGTGTCTGTATGTTTATATATTGGATCGGATTTCCTACATTTTTTAACCGATTTCAACAAAACTTCACAGGACTATGTAAAATTACCTTGTGGTGGTTTTGACAGCGCCAAAAATTGGAAAAGCAATTGTTTTTGCACAAAGTAAATTTGAAAACACGATAAAACACAATTCTGTTGCCAGAATGAAAGGGGGACAACTCATATCGAGTTATACTTATTATAAAACCCAGGTTGTTTGTGTGTGTGTTCGTTTATATATGGGATCGGATTTCCTACATTTTTCAACCGATTTCAACAAAACTTCACATTTTTTTGGCAGGTAGTGTTTCTTATTGTCTTGCACACTTTTTTCTATATTTTTACATTCAGAATGCTTTAAAAATTCCATTTACAAGACAATGGTTTATAATAAAATTCTATTCAATCGGTAGACTCATAATGATTGAAAACAATGTTTTTGTTTGAGTTTGGGTTTGACCAATTCGTAAAAAAAAAAAAAAAAAAAACTAATTAAGACATGTGTGTCCGTCAAACTTAAACAATAATCTTTGTCAATTTTATTTTTCAGTCTTTATGATGGTTGATACTTGATCTATCTCTTACTGTTACATCCCCGGGCAACGCCGGACTCTCCTGCTAGTAAGTGAATATAACAAACTGTCATATAGGAAGAAAATAAGTAACTACTGACACTGAGGTTCGAGCATGGCACTCTGGACTTATGAATATATGCTTTCCACCAGGTGTATAAATGGTGGTGTCAGGCTACTGACTGTAGTGATTATTGGGTGACTATTGAGGGGAACTATCCAGTCAAATTAGTGTGAATTATTTTGCATCAAAGATTTGGGTTTTGATTTAGGATTTACTGGACGTTAAGCTGAACGCATTTACTAACAAGGTATTCATTGAAATGGTTAATTATCTTTGGTCGACTTTTACTTCTCGTTAAGTATTTATTTGTGGTTGTAATTAAATACGGTTTTATCTTTAACATAGAAGTCTTGAGTTATACTTAATTATTAACGGTCACCATATATCACAAAACAGAAATTGGAACTCAGCTCTCCAATTAAGAATTCTAAAACATTATCCATTACACCATCCGCACATCCAAGATTAAAGCACCTAGTATTCCCAAGTGGTCACCCATCTAAGTACTGACCAGGCTCAATGTTGCTTAACTACAGTGACCATACAGGAACTGTCATAGTTTGGAAATCACTGAAGACACGATAAATGTATAATGTATTAGGTATGAGCAAATGTTCCAAGAACTGTTATGAACATGAAAAGAGACTTAAAGCAATATAAATGTGGCTCTACTGAGAATATCATGGATTGAACATGTGAGCAATGGCAAAGTTTTAGAGAAAATGAAAACAAAATGACACAAATTTCTAAGAAAGAGGGCTTGGAGAATCTAAAACTCAGAGGACATATTGAAGGCAAAAGGGAAACAAGGAGTAAGTTACCTAACAAAATTGTGTAAATGGATGGCAGAACAAGGAGCGGGAAGGATAGGGAAATGACAAAGCTTACTAATAGCTACAAAGGATAGGAAGTTGTGGAGAACCATGATCATCTACATCCTGAAGTGACACGACACATAGAAGAACATAAAATATTTGTTTGTTTTTCTTTCTCAAAAAGGAGGATAGAAAATTAAGACTGCTTTGAAAAGTAAAAATATGCTGTAAAAAAAATATGGGGTTGTATAGGGAGCTGGAGAAGAGAGAAAGAGAAGAGAGTAAAGGAGAAAGAGAAGAAAGGTTGGGAGAGACAGAATAATAAGGAGGAGAGAGGAAAGGAGAAGAGAGGGAGAATGATAAGGAGGGGAGAGAGAGTGAGAGCAAGAAAGTAAAAAGGCCCAAAAAAGACAACTAATCCTATCGGTCTTACTTTGAACGTGCAGCAAAACGCTCTGCAGCATAAACAGCAGCATCCACTTCAATTGCATCATGGGAATCCAAACTGACGACAATGCTATGATGCACATTCTTCCGCTCGGCAATGATGGGTGCGATGCTACCCAGGGTCCTGCAAAAACATTTGTACAGATTTTAAAAATGCAGTATAGAGAACATTCACTCAATCAGCCAACCCCAGGATAGAGGGGACATTATATCACACCGGCTGACTTATCTTCATGACAGCTTAACTCCTGGAAAACTTACCACCAGTCTACTAAGCACAAAGACAACTAAATGCTGGCATTGAGTTCATAGCTTCAGAACGATTGTCATAGTGTGCATATCTCTTAGATTGGGTTTGATTTGTAGAGATTTTGAAACTTTGGCTGTTTGTCTTAGAGATTTATTACTTATAACAGCCTATTTGGCTGAATGGTGTTTAATTTTTAAGATTGTACAAATAACCATGCTGAAGCAGTAAATAAGAGACTGCACACAGAGCTGGGGATGGAGTACCCCACAATATGGAGATTCATTACAAGGTTGCAAAGAAACCGAGATGCATTTTTCAAGCAATTAATTTGGGGGTCATCCCCCTCCCCTTAGATTGAAGTATATTGTTGTAACCTAGGGAAGGTTACTGAATAGAATAATCACATGAAGATTGGTAATAAACAATAATACTTAGGACAAGAACAACACATATAAGATTCGCCAGTGGCACGTAGATGTCGTCGTCAACTTCTAGAAGTCAGCCAAGTGAATTCCACAATGAATCTCCAACTGTAGACGGTATCTACAAACTGCCCCACACAGTCAGATGTGGCACAAGGCCAAATTTAAATGGGGTTTCTGAACCCGTAGGTTCAGCCAAAAATTCCCAGAATAAAACGGGGTCGAGTAGGTGTTTCTCCAAGATGAGACTCTGCTCTTCAACATAACCTCGTCTGGGCATCCTCTCTGCTTGAGGCAGAGAGCTTAACCAACCCAGACAGTATTCACTACTGTATATATGGAAATGGGGACATACCCATTATCATCCATAGGTATGCTACAGCATATGTGAAGGCAGATGAAAGAATTTTGCAGATTGTTTTTTTTCTTTTTCACAACAATCTCCAACTGAATATTTGCATACAATTTTTAATGAATTTTAAAATTAAAAATAAAGTCAGGTATTAAAAAATATTTGCTTTTAAAAAGTTGATAAAAAAATTTCATAGTTTGCATGTCATTGAGTTGTCCTTATGTTGAGTAGGCTGGTGGTGAGCTGTCACAGAGCTGAGTTGGCAATGATGCGTCATCCTGCACTGAACCCCAGGAGTGTCATGCGACTACACAGTCCAGAAGCAACTCCACATATCAAGGTCTACTGTTGTCGCCGGCTTACTAGGCTTGCTGCATAGATTACAGCACCCGATATTCCTCAGCAGTCACCAATTTGAGTACTGACCAGGCTAAAAGTTGCTTAACTTCAGTGGTGTTTCAACATGCTATGGCTGTAAGCAGTATAGTGAATTGGTCAGATATTACATCCTAAAATTATGCTGCCATCAAAAAAGAATGTGCATTTGTAAAGTAGCAAATAGGGGATATTTTCATGATATCATATTCCAGAATTAAACTAATGAAATTTCCAAATGATATATTGTCAAATACAGAAACAAAATTTCATTTATTAAGTACAAAGGTTATTCTCTTTTTCAATGGTGGCATAACTTTTTAACTAGCCTATATATTTAAACAAGTTTTATTAAAACAACCAACAAGGTCTGTTTAATTTTGTTGTAGAGTAGGACTCAGCATACTTCCTGCTCTTCCCTACTACTGTGACAATGGGCTGCTCCTACTTATAAATAAAGTAAGTAGCCAAATTAGAGTAGGATTTTGAGTAGTACTTGATTTTTTTTCCATTCTATGTAAGATTATTTAATAAACCTCTTCTTTGTTTCCTCTACCTAGTCTTATATTCCGTTGATACTCTTTCTAATTACAGCCTTCCTAATTCTTGGTGATTTTGAAGAAAGGTAACATTACAACACTTTTGTATCATGAAAGATTCAGATCTTTTGAGTTTTTCTATCCATCTAATCCTTCCTTGGATCCAATGCCCCTTGATGCCAACAATATTCTGAATAATTGCTCTCCAGTGGGGATATCCATGAGTTATTCACATCTATCATGTTTTTGTTCTGCATCAAATGTCTAACCATCATTATACATCTTTAGTATATTGGAAGACACAAAATATTCATTCAGCTTATTAACTAAAAACTGAACATAAAATGCTTATTTTTAATATAATTTTGCTGTCATCTTTTTCCTCCAAACTTCATCATTCTATTATTTACATTCAAATTAACGTTTTGATCTTTGTCGTGACCATTATTTTTGTCTGTTTTCCCTACCTAATCTTCTATTCTTTCGATACTCTAACTACACCTTTCCTAATTCTCAGCTATTTTAAATAAAGACAACATTACAACAAACCTTTTACTGTGTTTGCCTAATTTTTGAATAAGTTGTTGTACAATCAAATCAAAATTGTTGATAAACTGTCCAAAGTTCACAATTATGTTCAAGGTTCAAGTACTTTTGACAGTATTGGTCATTATTAAATTTTGTAATTAAGTCTGACAAGATTATGTTGGATGCACCATAGCATTTTTGGGAATGCTACATTTCAAATTTAAGCATGCATGTATTTTATAAGTGATGCCATGTGTAGAATAAAACCACTTGGACCAGATCATTACCCAAAAAGATGGCAGTTTCTAGGAGGATGGAATCAAAGTTGCTTCAAAGATGGCAAATGATAGTGGAACAAAATAGCATATATGTGGTTGAATAAATCTATGTTCAAATATCTAAATATTGCCTTTGAAATTCACTTAAAAGATGGTGCATATTTTTTTATTCCAACCTAATAGAATTGGCTGATTTTAAAAATTATTTAATTACTTAAAAAAAAAAAAAAAATTATTAATCTATATCCCTTTGGCTTTCATCTTTAATCCATGTCCTCCTGCTGTCTAATGTCTTCTTTTGTTCCATTTTTACAACCTATAATTTTAAAAAGTGAAAATTTCACTGAAATATATTGGAAAATTTCCCAAGTTTTCATCTGAGATCAAGAAAATACAAAATTGAAGCAAAATATATGGACAAAAAAAAGGTGTCAGGTTAAACTGATACCAAGAGAATATGAAGCAATCATTTATATGTTTCTTTCATTGTTTAACTGAGATTTATCTATCAGTTTCAACCAAGAAATTCCTTTTTTCCATATATCTAAACATAAATAATTTTGTAAAGTGAAAATTTCACTGAAATATGTTGGAATATTTCTAAGTTTTCATTTAAAATCAAGAAAGTACGAGCTTGACCCTTTAGTATTCAACATGCCCAAACCCACCCCGTAAATATTGGTACTCAATGTTCAACCTGCTGTAACTTGCGCCATATATACTCTGCCATAACATATGAAAACATCATCGCAAATAACACAGGAAGTCATGCAAACAATGAAAATTTGACTACAAACAGTGAGATCTGATATTTATGTGGTGGGTTTGAGCATGTTGAATGCTAAAGAGTTAAGTGAAATGCTCATAATATATGAGAAAAAAAGCCATCAGTTTAAACTTATACCAGGATGATATGAAACCAAAGTGTTTGGAGTTTTGTTTTCAATATATTTTGGTTAATGTTATTTTGTATGACTTTATTAATAAAAAAAAGTAATTTTGTGAGAAAAAAAGAATTCATATTATAGTTTGTGTTAAACTATAATGTGAATTTTTTTTTTCACAAAATTACTAAAATGCAAAATAGTTTCATGTAATTGTTTCAAATTTGTTTGAATTACCTTCAGAAATAAAAAGAGGAAAAAGGAAAAAAAAGGAAAAGTCAAACAAAAAAGAAAAAACGAAAAGAAAAAGGAAAAAGGAAAAGGAAAAAGGATAAAAGTAAATGAAAAAAGGAAAAAAGGGTAAAAGTAAAAGAAAAGAGAAGAAAAGAAAAAAGAAAAGAAAAAGAAAGCAGCAAAAGAAAAAAGAGAATGAGAAGAGAGAAAAAGGAAAAAAACAAAAAGGTAAAAAAAGAAAAAGTTTTTCATAAGATACTATCAATGTCTATAGAAAAATAAATTCTACCTTAAAGTTATAGCTCTAGCAATAGGGTCATTGCTGTGCATAACAGAAAATATCCGACGGATGAAGTCATCTACATTCAAAACTTTATCCAGGTGCTTTTCTGCTTGCTGGGTCACTCGTAAAATACATAATCGAATAAAATTACTCCTGAAAAGACAAAAATAATATTTAATGAATGGAGAGCCAATACCAGTTGTGTTCATTATATTCACTTATGTGCAAATATCTTTGGAAAAGGTATGAATCCAGTTCATTCCTCCAGCTATGGGTTAATTAGTAGGACTTGTATCAGTAAAATCATTATTAACTCCAAAAAATTCATACAATCCAAAAATATTTCTGACTTTAAATAACCTGCAAAGGGTTGATAACCCATAAAAAAAATACAAATTAAAAACTCTTACATTTTAATGAGGATAGCAAGGAGAAAGAAAAAGGAAAAAAAAATCAATGTATCTTACCCAGCTCGAAAGACTTCTGCAAGTTTCAAGACAGCAGAATTTATAAGAATAGGGAAAGGATATTTCTCAAAAAGACGAGGAAACCTCACAACAGCTTCACATTGATCGCCAAGTTTTTGAGATCTGAGGCCTGAAATATTTAAAATAAGCAAAAGAAAATGTTATTTTTCACAACTAGGCTTGTTTCAATGCACATACCTTTGAATATAAACACCAATAAATTTCTGTCTGAATTTCTAAGATGAAGAGTTATCATTATTTGCACTATTTACATATTGTCCTCATCTTTGTTGTTGTTATCACAGCGTTTTGGCCATTGTGCCCTCTGACCTTCATCAGGTGTATACCAATCTGGATAACCAACAGGTAATTCCAAACTGAACTCATTACTTAATCTACGGGGATTGACTGTTCACATTCCACGGGATATCTTGTCTAGTTTTTATTTTTTTAGTACTAGCTCAGTTCCACTGAGTCCCAGTACACACTGCCCAGCTCAGGGATTGAACTCACAATTACTATGTCACCAAATTAAATGAACAGAATTTTTTTTCCAAATAGAACTAGAAAAGATTTTAAGTTTTCATTTGAATACTGAAATATAAAATATTTAACACAAATAAATTTGTGTCTGAATTTCTATGATGAGGCATTATCATTATTTACATTTGGACTATTGTCCACATCTTTGTTGTTGTTATCTTCTGATCGCCTTCTGTCTGATTTTCTTGGATGAGGAGGTATCATTATTTACACGTGGACTATTGTCCTCATCTTTGTTGCTATCTCCTGATTGCCTTCTGTCTATTACATTGTGGAAAGGAATCTTATTTCGCAACTTAAGGTAAGTGCTTTTGCATCCTTTCCTCGGCCTGAACAGTCTTTAGATTTTTGGGGGTTGAGAGTTTCTCAACATAAAAATAATAACTAAAAAGAGATATCCCTAGACATTGGCAAAATTCCCTGTTGGACAAAAAAAGGATTCATATTTAGCACATAATGAGGAAAGAGGGCTTAGAAAATTTGACACCATAGTGGCATAAGGTGGGCTTTGAATGCCAGGGGCAATTTAGACTATTGCACCTCTTCCTTACCTAGTTAATTTTTTTATCCAACAATTTTATTGCACCCCTAAAATATTTAGTGCTTGGGGTAATCACTCCTCTAGCACCAGCTATGCTATGTTGCTGCTCACAGGACATGCTGAACGCAAGAAGTACAGAAAAAAAAAGCAAAAAAAAAAAAAAAAAAAAAAAAGCAGAGCATACTCTACCCCTAACAGGATTGTGTTGGCAGAAAGAACAGGGATTAGGAGAGATAGCAAAAAGAGAAATTTTACTAAAAGCTACAAAAATGACAGGAAAATGTGGAGAATCACGATCACCCACATCCTGAAGAGACACTGCACAAAGACGAGTGGAATGTAGGTGCATGATGCAGAGATATCAGCTTTTTAATATTCAGATGATGAAAAGGAGCTGGACGACTGCACTAAAATCCTGCTCTATTGTGTAAGAAAAAAAATGAAAACAAATGGCAATTTTTAACTTGCATAACCCCCCAAAAACCAGAATGTGTTAAAAAAGGATGGTTTTTCCTTTGATACAGCTATTATTTTCACAATATTTACTGTTTTAAAAAGCAATGATTAGAATTTTAAAAAGACCAAAACATATGAAAGTTTAAAGGCTAATAATGTTTCGGAGAATAGAGACATTTTTAAAAAAATATATATCATGGCAATACAAATTTTAAATATATTACTTTACTTGGTTTTACTGTCACATAAATGTACTCAAATTAAATTTTTAGTGGGGTGTGTCTAACAACATTCCGCCAAAATAAACATTTTAAATGACCAAACAGAAAAACGGATTTGGGAAAATCAGTCTGACCGGGAACTTTTCTTTCATCATACTAATCATGTTTTATCGCTTTGGGTGCTGGTGATCGACGTATAACAGAGCTATAAGTTATTAATAATAAATATACATTTTTTTCTTACCAATAGCACAAGTCTGAGTTTCATGTACAACGTAGTTGTAATCTTCAGGTGCTGATTGAAAATGAAAAGTTGAAAACAGTTTCCCATCAGAACCTGACGATTGCATTGCGCATGAAACTCAGAGTTGTGGTACCGGTGAGGAAAAATTTACTTTTCTTTTTATTATCATTATTTATTATTATTTTACTTTAAATTATTACAATTTATTTTTAAGTACTTCATTCATAAAGGAAATAATTTTATTTCTATAACCAATGTTTAAAGAAAAAAATAAATTTTATTGTTTTTAAAACAACAAATATGCAGATTTAAGAAAATTATTGAAATAAATACTTGAACCACAGCAAAGACATAATTTAAGTTGATATTGAAGTATAGAAATATATTACTTATCTCTAAATCCCTTATTTTTTTTAATTCAAAATATTTTTTGAAAGTGAAAATTAGTGACCCACTAAAAATTAAAATATCCCACAAACGGGAAACCCCATGATGCTTAACTAAAACTTGCTGTTAATGGTTGTCTCACTGATGAAAAAAAAAGACATCACTTTGATTCAATTAAACTAACAAAGCGACATTAAATTAAAGCATTATTACCTTTGTCAAGTTCAGTTAAGGCCGAATTAGCATCCTGTTCCTGGATTGTTGTGTTACTTTCGTAAGGTCGCGTGTTACCGTTACACGCCATGTTGTCTTTACAAACATTAAGTCCGCAGTGAATGAAGCCGGCCAAGAACAATAAATTCTCTATGTGTTTGAAGGAGTTATTCCCCTTTAAAAAAACATTAGGGTCAATGACTATAACCTTCTATAATACAAATTATTGTAAAGGTCTGATTTTAATTTTTTTTTTTTATACAGCATATCAACCTTAATGGGTTATTTACTGCCTACAAAATTCTATTGCTGGTAATATATTTTTCAAAAATGTATTGCTGGTAATATGTTTTTTCCAAAATGTATTGATAATTTTTTTTTTAAATGTGTTGTTGGAAATAAATTTTTCTTCAAAAATATAATAATTTTTTATAAAGTATTTCTTAAAACGTATTTTTATATACTTTCAAGTCTTTTGACCTGAGCTTAGAGGGTTAATTGTTTGCCCATAGCAGGGACCCTAACAGGTGCTACCACTCCGGGTCAAGATGGACCTGGGAACACCAGCAATTAAGAGGGGGTTCCACGCTCCTCAAAGCCTCCTGATCAGAGGCCTTGTTGTCGGTCGGACGTAGTTTATCGTCTTACCAAGGATGCAGATGTATTTATCGACATATCCAGGACGGTCAACTGTTGCTTGTTTCAGGTCAGGCTAGACATTATAGAAACAAATCAAGTAGATAGTGCACGATAAATGGAATATTAATGTCGGGATGAAAACCATGTCACAAACTGAAGTTCACAAAATATTTTAAGATAGACAAAAAATTTAAATCTGAAAGGTTAAAAGACTAAGTTAGAAAAATAGTACATTGTAAAATAAATATAAATAAAAAATATCTTGGGTACCTAAAATATTTTATTTATACGCAGACTATTGTCTGCATCTCTGCTGTTGTTATCATGTTTTTGGCCATTAAGACCGCCGGCCAATATATATATATATTTGTGACTTTAGGTCTCAGGTTGGGATCCGGAATGAAATGAACATACAACGGAAATCAAAGGAAATAATAATAATGATGATGATGTTTCAACAACATCAACACTCATTCAGTTGTGTGCCATGCGTGATGCACGCGTAGCCGATCATGCATCTGTTGCAGACTGGTGATTGTGTTAAATTGATCAGAAGGAATTTCAAGATCGTGTTCTACAACATTCGTCCACAACAATTATTTTGAACAAATACTTGGAACAAATCATGCAAATAAAGTTGAAAAAAACAGGACAAAAGTTGAATGCATAACAATAACATCAATTTATATACAATATACAGTGGCTTTAAGATTTGATGGATAAATGAGGATTAATGTATCTAATTGTGTATTGTGTTATTGTGAATGTTTGGGTGCGTTTGCAGGTATTGATTAGGTTTGTTCACAGAATTAAACTGTTTGTTTGATCACGTACAAAAATGTTCGGTGTTGAGGTTGAATCGTTAGTGTATGTACGTAAGTGTGTTTATACAAATATTTAAAGCTGTTCAATGTTGCGTACCTTTATCTGCTGGATGAAAAATAGATCGTTAGTTACTGATACTTGTTATGTAGCGAGAAATATCACTTTGAAAGTATAGTAAGTGAAGTTTGAGAAATGTTCTAGAGAGAGATAGAGTGTGTTTGTGGATTGTTGAGTCAGAGAATATTTTTCTTGCGCGGCAAAGTCAGAGTTTTGACTGGCGTGGAGTTGATGGGCTTCCCTCTAGGTGTGGAGGTCTGACAATATTTATTATTGTATATTTACAATAAATGCGGCACAAGGCAAAAAGGGGGGTTGGGGAAAAGGACGGTCATCACTTGTCTTAATATAAAACTTAGCTAGCCACAACCACTGACCCTATCATACTAAACAATATTCCTTTCACCAAAACAACACATTTATCCATACCTTTCTTACTACATCCACCAAAATACCTCTTTGTCTCAATGAAAATCCTAAATACTCCCCTTATGTACAAATATTGTCTGTGGGGTGAGGGGCATAAAAAACAACAATATTTAAAAAGATCCCCAATGAGTATATACAAAATGACAAAAAATATTTACAAGAAACCAAACAAAAATTAGTGTTAGTAATAAAACACCCCACAAACTTTAAATGTGGCAGAAAAATCAGTTAACCGAACGAAATCGATGCGGGACTATGAAAAATAAAGAACACATTAATTCCTCCCAAGCATTCACCCAGGCACACACTCATTTATACACAACAACAAATACGAAAAACATACACGCGAAACGAAAGGCGCCCCACATCCACCAGAGAACTAACATCACTGACCACCTAAACGAGGGAGGGGATGGGGAGTTAAACTAAAGGAAAAGAAAATGGGGACAGAAATAAAAGGGACCAATGAGCAAACACACCCTAGCTAAGTTTACCGGAACAGGAAAGAAAAACTAAAAGAAAAAATACAAATTCCTAATCTAACCTAATTTCGAGATGGGTTGCCTATGTTGAACCCAGGAAAACAATATTCTAATGCCTAACCGGCATCCAAATGCCACTCAAGGTCAGCCCCTTTTATTCGGCACATACGCGCAAGATTCACCCACCTTTTGCCAAATTCTGATGAGGTAAGCCGCCGCCTTTCCGTCCTAATCTTGACTTTAAGCTGATGCTTAAAGAACAAGATCAGTTGGGAAGAGGTGAACAACTCGCCCTCATAGAATCCCTTATGACGCGTCGTCCAAATCACGACTCTCATAACCCCTAGCAAGCAACAGAACACATAGTGTTCAGCCTTCGTCATCTGCGGCACCACATTGCTACAAACAGAACTGGCTTCCAGGACAAAGAACTTTCCCTGCAGCATGCGAACCATGAGGCCTTCAACAAACCTGCACAACGGCACTACCGTCTTGCACTGAAAAAAGGCGTGACCAATGG
This sequence comes from Acanthosepion lycidas, assembly GCA_963932145.1. NCBI lineage: Eukaryota > Metazoa > Mollusca > Cephalopoda > Sepiida > Sepiidae > Acanthosepion > Acanthosepion lycidas. Next base: position 100,266,943 of record OZ010599.1, read on the forward strand.
TCTCGACCTCCCCAGTACAGCGACGACAGTTTGGATATTTCTCCAAGCCTGCTGAACAAAATCTCTTGCCGACCCAGAGAGCTTCACGAATCACCAGCCAGGTGAGTGATGCCTCATCGTTATTGAGGCATTTCAACCCAGGCGCCCAAGGCCATATCGAGCGAGCCTCCTGCTTCGTAAGACCGAGCTCGCCAATTAGATCATCTTGTACGGCACCCTAACTAACACTTGATACAATGCCTTGCGAGACAACGCCTGGACGTTGGAGAGGCCATCCGACGCCCGTAAGAGGAGCTTCAGGGCGCGACGACATTCACGATAGAAGGAGCACTGGGCTCGTGGTGTACGGCCGGCTTCTTCTTCGCACGAATGCACACTTCTCAGGGACGGGAAATGTTTCTGGACGTCTTCTTTCCAAAAGGCACCCTCCTCATCCGACCCGCGACACATTCGGTCTAGAAAGGTGATGCGAAGCATATATTGACGAATCTCAATGCTAGGCATACCCAGACCGCCCTCAGAGGGATGATGGCAACAGATCTCGCGAGGTACCATAGGGACCTTGTCTTTCCACAAGAGAGAGAACAAGGTCCGAACTAATAAAATTAGTTTGGCATGCAGGAGTGGAAGCACAGAGAGTCGGTACAGGAGAAACGGATATATGTGTGAAACACATACTTCCGCCTTTCCCTTCACGGAAAGTCTCCTCCGAGACCACAGATTAACCGCGATCTCGGCCTTCCATTGTACCTCCGACCAATTCATTTCCAACTGGAGATCAGGACCGAACCAGACGCCGAGTATCTTGATCGGCCCATCCGTCCAGAGGAAAGGTCCGGGAAGAGAAACTCCCTTCCACGCACCCAACAGCAAGTCCACAGAATTATCGCGGTTGATCTTGGCCCCTGTCACCATCTCATAACCACCGATCTCTATGCTGACTTCGTTAATCTCGGCTCTGCTCGACACAAGAACCGAAACGTCGTCAGCATAGGCAGAATACCGAGCTGAGTTGGTAGCCCCAGGCAGGGTAATTCCGCGCAGGACCGGATTCGCCTTTAACTTGCGAAGGAATGGTTCCAACGCAAGAACGTAAAGCAACGGCAAAAGCGGACAACCTTGACGAATGGAGCGAGACAATACGAAAGGATTCGATCTTACCCCATTCACTTCCACCAGCGCACCGGGGGTCGCATACAAAAGTCGGATCCAGGAGCGAAAGTCGGCTCCGAAACCGGCTGCCGAAAGGACAGCCTCCAGAAATCGATGGTCAACCCTATCGAAGGCCTTGGACTGATCTAAATTGATCAGCGCGGCTTCACTGTCGACTTGTTCTAAGATCAAGCGTACCATGTGAAGGTTATCCTGAATAGTCATACCCTTCACAGCACAAGTCTGTTCAGGGCCAATCAGTCTAGACAGGACAAGCTGCAAACGGTTGGCTAAGATCTTCGCCAAAATCTTTAAGTCCGTATTTAACATCGTTAAAGGGCGAAAGTTCCCTAACCCATCCCCACCGTTCTTGTCCTTACGCAGCAACTTGATCACACCCCTGGTGAAGCGTTGAGGTAAAGACCCCTGCTTCATCCAGTGGTTGTAAATCAGTTCCAGCAAAGGAACAAAAACGGGCGACAACCTCAAGTACACTTCGTAGGGAAGACCATCTAGTCCCAGAGATTTATCCAGGCTAACCTGCTTCAGCGCTTCCCAGATTTCCAACTCTGTAATGGGACCCACGCACCTAGCCACTTCAGCTGCCTCAAGGCAGGGAAAGTCAGCCAAATAGGCATCGAACTGAGCAGAGCTCAGACCGGGCTCCCTGGTGAAAAGATCCTGAAAGTAATCCCGAAAGGCGTCGCATATGCCCGCGTTTGTAGTCACGGTCCGCTTATATGTCGCCTAGACGCGTTCCGAAACTCCTCTGCACGCAGTTCAGCTGCCATGTTCGTCGCCTCAGAAGACATTCTTTTTAGCCTAGCCCTAACTACCAGAGCTTGATCCTTCTTGATAAGCAAGGAGGCCAACTCTGCCTTAGCTAAGGCTATGTCCCCAGTAACACGAGATTTCACGGCCCGATCAACTTTATCTTCTAAAGCCGTTTGCGCTGCTAATCTATCTAGATTGAGTCGACGACTAAAATCGGCAGCAAACGTTCGAATTTTTGATTTTAATTTGTCCCAACAGACGTTTCCCACAACCGCCCCCGTCAATTCCCTCTGAATCATTAGTAGCAGCTGGTCCCGGAAATCCTGCTCACCAAATAATGAACAGTTAAATTTCCAGTAACCAGCCATTCTAACCTTAGGCTTATCTAAGTTTACAAGGACCCGGACAAGCCTATGATCCGTATAAACTATGTAGTGGAAAATTGGACACCCTAAGAGCCCTACATCGACTCTCTTAACTAAGACTCGGTCCAGGTAGCTCGCAAGCGTGCCAGGAGCCGAGTTGCCACTATTTGTTCAAGTCCATGCTACCTCCCGAGGGTGCTCATTCCGAATCTTATCGACAAGATCAAATCCGCCGATAAAGTCCCGAAATGCCTTCACATCAGGATTGTTAGTACACGGTTTTTGCCCTATACGATCTATATCGGGGTCAAGGACGGCATTCCAATCCCCCACTAAAACTACCCGACGAGAAGTCATCAAAAACAGCTCGATCTGCCGAAACAAAGCAGGCCGCACAGCATCGTTATTGGGCGCATAAACCCCAATGAGACGTAAAGCCTTATCCTTCATGGTAGCATCCAGCACACAAAGCCTTCCCGCCTGATCTGCGAAGACATGGGTACATGCAGCCTTTAAAGACCTGCTCACTAGCCAAGAGACACCCCTCGAACGACCATCAAAACATGCTGAATAAAGGGCGAACCCCTTAGACCGCCTCACGGTCATGAGAAGAAAACCGGGTCTCCTGCACACAACAAACATTCCCCCCGAGGCGCTGAAGGTCACGAGAGAGCCTCGCTCTGCGAGACTCGGACTTCAGGCCCCGCACATTTAAAGTAGCTAACCAGAGAGCCATCGAGAAGTCCGATTAGGGTTGTTTACCTGAATTAAACATGGCCGGGGTAAGGATACCGACAGCCTCTCCCATAGACCCATGGCCCATTTCAGTTTTGATGGTACCGTCTTGGGAGATTCCGCCGATATCCCAGGGGAAAGTCAATTTTAGTGCTCTATAAAGGGAGGGGCGAACGAAAATCGGGACCCTCCCTGCACAAAATTGCTTCATTTTTTTAAAACTATTATTTTCAATAATAGCGATGTGTGGGGTCATGTTGAACGAAGTTATAGCCTCGTCCAACATAGCCCAAATCTGTTTCGAGCCCGGGTCGGATCTGACCACAGTTAACACCCGTTTCGCGCTAGGGAAGTTGCGAGGGTCATCAATGTCCTTGTCAGCAAACTGCTTGATCGACAGTAAGTATTTTAAGTTAATTATTCTATTTCCGTAGTCTTTTGCTTTCTCCGCTTGTGACGGAGAAATTTTGCAGACTTCAGTCCCTAAGTTAAAAAAGGGTTTAGGTTTTTTTTCTTTATCCTCTTGGGGAGGGCTTCTGAGTTTTTTTGACGGGGGAGGCATTACAGGCGCTTTAGTGGGGGAAGGACTAGGAGTAATGCGGGTGGTAAAGGGTTGTATAAATGGGCTGGGGTCTCTACTGAGAGGAATTTGGGACTGGGCAGAAGTGGAAGGGGAAGCAAGAGGAGGCTTCACTCTACATAAAGAGGTTGAGGGACGGGGCGAAGGTGATGAGTTGGAGGATTTGGAGCGAGTGGATTTCTTTGGAGGACGGGATGTAGAGGGCTGTGGAGACTGCGAAGTGGGAGATGTCTTAGATGGAGTTGAATTTGCTTTCTTTTGTTTATCCAGTTGAATTTTCAATTCTTTTATCTTTTCTGTTTTACTGTAACCAGGGTCGTATTTTCTTTTTAGGTCTTCAAGGGTCTGATCTGAGGCCGGGGCATCGCCCTTACTGTTGCCAGAGGGAGTGGGGCTGTGTGTGTCTTCAGTCCCCGAGGCTTCAGGGGACTGAGGCCCCGCTGTCTGACGCTTCCCTCTGGCCCTGCCGACTACCTGCTTCTCCCCCTTTTCCTTCTCCTCAACCACAATTGCAGTGGAAGAAGGCTCTTTGGGGAATGTGGGCTTTGATGAGGTCCCAACCGGGGGTACAACCGCTCCGGTCCTGGTAGCCGGCGTGCCCATTACAGGCGTGGCGGTTTTTGAAGACTCGGTCAGAGGGGGAGTTTGGTCGATTGGGACCTGAGCTCCAGAGGCCTTCTTCTCTGGGCAGGAAGAGGAGAGGTGACCAGTCACTCCACACTTCCAGCAAACTGGTTTACGGCCGGTCACGATGACCGGCAGCTTCAGGTCACCGACGCCAAGACAGTTGGGGATGGAGCCGAAGGTTTTTTGATCGAGCATCATCTCAAAGCTCCATCCCCCGGTCAGGCCATCGCAAGAAGCACCCAGAATCTCCCCGTACTGGGACTAGAAAGCTGCCAGGTGCTCCCCGATAATTTGAGGAGGGACCTCGTATACCGCTTCGCCGGCCCTCGTACTCTGTACGCAGGATGAGATCCTTCGTAATGAGATCACGGGTTGTTGCCTTTATACAATCTTCGGCGGTCGGCAGCATGCACGTCCCACATAAAATATCCCTTGCCCTTAACAATTCGGAGGGGCTTAAATCCCAGGGACTCCAGTGATTTGAACACTGTGTCGAACGACAAATTTTGCGAGATCTCTTGTCGATGACAAAAAGCTGACACTATTCTTTTCTCGACTCTTCAGTTCTATTGGATCCTGCAAGAGCCCACCTTCCACCACAAGGTGTGCGTAACACTTGGCACGATCCAAGAACGCAATGTCGATTATGCATTTAGGAGAGGACTTCCAACAAGAGGGCGATTCCCCGGCCTCAGCATTAGTAGTTGAGTTGTCTTTTGCTTGGTCACAATTGTTGTTCTTTTCAGCCTCCATATTTTTGGAGGCTTTTTTCAGCGCATCCACCATTTCCTCATTTGTAGGAACAGTGGGCAGATCAGGATATTCATCCTTGTTGTCCTTGTCCGGAGGATCTTTTTTGGGGTTATAGAGTTGTTTCCTTACATTGCGTCGAAAAGTAGCAATTTTAGGTTTCTTTTTTTGAATTAAAAAGGAAGGAACTTTTTTTTCCTTCTTATCCATTTTTAACAGAGAAGGGGAGGGGAAAGGGGGAGGGAGATGGGAAATAAATTTAAGGGCGGGAGGAAAAGAAATAAATTAAATTAAAAAAATAAACAAAACACAACAAAATAAAATAATTATGCACAAAAAATTACCAGACGAGAATAAACACGGTTCACTTATACGTATAAAGAAAACAATAAGGAACAAATATCGCCTAAAGGCGAAACAATAAAAGAAAAAAAAATACGGAACAATAGCACAAAGCTAGTTACAAAAAAATCAAAATGGCCGATGTCAATAAACAAAACAAAAAAGAAATACGCAACGATGAAAAATAGCCGAAGCTACTTACAAAAATAAAGATGGCCGACCCTAAGAAACGCGAGTCGAACCAAACGAAAACAAACAAATAAATTGGACAATACAAACGATTACAAACAATAAACACGTAAAAATTAAAAGAAACAATTAAATAAATAAATTAATCAAAAATAAAGCGAAACAGCGAATTAAAGAAAATTAAAAGGGAGGACTAGAATAAAAGAGCAAATTAAAGCGGGTAGAAATAAGAAAAGAAAAAACTGCAAAGACTAAAGGGGTAAAAATCAAAATCAAAAAGAGCAAAAAATTAAAGGGGTTACAAAATGAAAAGCAAATAGAAAAAACTGGAATAAAAAGAAAAAGTGCAAAATTAAAGGTGGAGGTGGGGGTAAAAGTCAAATGGAGAGAAGAAAGAAAAAACAAAAAAACTTTTTCAAAACAGTCGCAGAAAAAAAAAGTAAAAGTAAAATAAACAAACTTTAACCAATGAATAACAAAATGCAAACGAGTAATTTCAAAACGAAGTCAAGCGAAAATCAGCTGTCCGCAACAGTCAGAAACACGACAAAAAGAGTGTGGAGGTCTGACTGGTGAATTGGACTGGAATTCGTCCTTTTATTTGATTTGGGAAATCAAAGTAGGCTCCCAGCGGCCTGGCGGGAAAGCAGAATTTTGACCATGGATACACATTCTAGGGTCGTCTCGACCAATAACAAGCCGAGTTTCACAATGTGTGGTGTTGATTGGTCAAAGCTAATTCTTATAGAAGAGTCTATTTTTAACGGGGGTGAGTAGACAAACATTGACGATTCTATACATCCTTTGATACATGACTGACGAGGCAAATTTTTTCATGGTTAAGATATTTCAGTTTTCTGATGAATCTTCTTAATTCTTAAATTAACAGTTGAATAAGATTTTGCGAGTTTAATGACTATAAAATACTAAAGGAAATTTAATGGAAATTTAATGACTAAGGAAACAAAATGGGTAGTTTTGGGGTTAAATAAGTGAGCAATGGGTTAGTAGCCAGTCTAATAGAAGGACAATTCAGGATTCCAAACTCTGGAGAAAGCAACAGGAAAACACTCCTGTGTCTTTCTCAGCAAGTGATGGCATTATTCACAGAAAATAAATAAACTAAACAAAAGAAATCTATGGAGATTCATGATCGCTTACGCCTTGAAGGAATATGGCGCTTAAAACAAAATATTTTCTAATAAAAACCTACTTATCTCCCTTTGATTTGAATCCACTTCCACATTAAATACACTCCAGGTATACTTCTCGTGGGTAATTGGTTTTAGAGTTCGCGACTTAGGTCGAAAAACGACAAGTCGAAATAACCACACTATAAACAGCAAATAAACACTCCTCATATTGCAGTATTTAGGATATGTATGTACACTAATGTTCAGTGTTCTGATTTAAATAATTATCAAAATAATTGCATTGGGACCTTCCTTCGGGCCAAGGGCAAAAAACAGTATTCTAAATCACAATTGAAATGTAATTGAAAGAACTTCAACAACATAGCACAAATGTAAACAAATCTGAATTCAAATTAGAATTCTGAATTCAAATTAGAGCAGAAAACAACGAACGAGTGTCGCCTGTCGACAGGAATTTGAAATAATGACAGCTGTCCACCGGTGTGTGGACATGCCCTGTGGAAATCTTCGGGAGAAGGAAAGACCAAGGAGTAAACCATACACAAATCCGGAGAGGAGCCCCTGAGGTGGATGGACGGCACTCTGTGCTCCCTTTTGTTAACTCCTGCAGCCGCGCTGGTACGAAACTGTATTGGTTTGTGGGAATCACTTACATGTGCCACACCTCCGCTTTCTTTAATGTCATTGGTTCATAAATACATGATACTTATTTGTTATGTAGTACAAAGAAGAAAGCAAGGATAGAATAACCTTTTCTTAAGGCTTTACTGAACTTAATTCACAGCAGTCAGTAATCAACAAAGGAAAGAATTCAGGGTATTTATTGTAAAAATTTACAATTGTGGCACGTGGCCGATGAAGGGGAGGGGTAAAGGCTGGTCCAAACTAACTATCCTATACCTAGCTAATCAGATTCACGACCCATTCATACAATACAATTTACCCATTCACCACAAGAACTCATCCATCACCAATCGTTCTCACATGCACCATAATACCACATTCTTACCAGGGGGTCCTACAAAAAAACGCGCCCCACACCATAAAAATTTGATGATGAAATACATGCTATACATTAAAATTCTAATAATGATAGAATGAGAGGGGAGGGGAGATGAACCCAATAATCAAATAAATATAAACACAAAATATAAACTAAACATAACAGATGTTAGTAGGGGACCGTCCTACCCTCAAAATAGAGAGGCCGCTGTATTCTGCCCAGGGGACAGAATCAAGAAGCTCTCTCGCTAAGGGAGTGGGGAAAAAGGATAAAATATTATGCGGGAATGGGGAAATATACAGCTGACCCAGTCGAGATGAAAAGGAGGGTTAAAAACAAACTGGGGAGGTTGGGAATCTCGACTTGGATCATAACCAAAGAGTAGCCGGGTTACAGGCCAGGAACAACACTTACTCACATTAACTAGGTACACTGAAGCTTGTCTAATCCTAACCAAGGGGAGGGTTCCACAGGAAGCCACCCCGATGTGCAATAGGTTGACCTAGAAGAGAAAATCAAGGCTAGCCCCGGTCACACGAACCAAGCTCGCCTCTTTTACCCACCTTTCGCTAAAGACTGTCGAATGCAATCGTTTTCTATCAGATCTAATCTTCATCTTGAGCTGATGCTCAAAGAATAGGATTAGATGCTGATGAGAAAGATGGTTGCCCCGCAAGACTTCCTCCTTTCGCGTCGTCCAAATCACCATTCGAGCCGTGGCCAGCAGCGTCAGAAACACCATTCGTTTCACCCCGGAATACGGGGGCGACACATTGTCACACGCGTATGCGCGATCAATGGACACAAGCTGTTCGGGAGCGAGACGAGCCGTCAGCTCGCCGACATGGTCCCATAAGGGGCGGACCCGGGGGCAATGGTAGAAGGCGTGCGGAGCCGTTTCTTCTAAGCCAAGACCACACCGTTCACAGTCTGGCAAATCCGCCAAACCCCATATGAAAGCCTTGTCGTTGAGAGGCAGCCGATTCCGAGCCAATCGCCAGGTAAGCGAAAACTCAGGGTTACTGAGGTAATCCGCCGCTGGCGCCCAAGACCAGTAGGAGCGATACTCCTCCTCCGACAAGCCGAGCGTATCACGTAGGGAATCCTTCGCGGGCCCCTCCACTAATCCACGATAGAAGACCTTCCTAGGCCGTGAAAGGTCACTGGACCGGGGAATGGCCCTCAAGGCCGACCGACACTCGCGGATGAAATCCGACTCGTCCCGGGGTTTACGACGGCGCTCAACCCACGAGATGGGGGGTCTGATGGTAAGGCTAGGGAAGGCGTCCCTAACAATCCCCTCCAGGATCGGATCTCTCCCAGTCAATGCGCGGCGTAGGAAAGCCAACCTAGAGGCACGGACGTGACTCAAGAGGTGCGGCATTCCCAGCCCCCCATGACACGGACGTTTAGTGCAGACTCGTCTGTCGACCCTGTTCACGCGTCCCCTCCATAAAATGGAGGATAGCGATCGCTCGAGCGCCTTCCAATGGGTCTCACAGAGAGGAAGTACAGACAATCGATAAAGAATCAGGGGGAAAATGTATATAGCACACACCTCCGCCCTGCCCTTCACGGACAACCGCCGTCGATTCCAAGTCTTGCCGGCAGAATCGACCTTTGCAAGTACTTCAGACCAATTCTTCTCCAGCTGGAGGTCCGGTCCAAACCACACTCCAAGAATGCGGACAGGTCCATCCGTCCAACCGAAGCGGCCCGGAAGAGCGACCCCCTTCCAGGCACCTAACCGCAAGCCGGAAGACTTGTCGCGGTTTATCTTGGCCCCTGTCACCTTCTCGTACCGGTCAAGCGCCTTCTGTACCGCCTCGATATCGTCCCGGGACGACACGAAAGCAGATACGTCATCGGCGTACGCGGAAACCCTGGCTCGAGCCCCTCCAGGAACGGCGATTCCGCGTAGGGCCGGACTGCCGGTCTCGTCCTTCAGCCGGCGAAGGAGAGGCTCCAACGCCAAAGCATAAAGGAGAGGCGACAGCGGACAACCCTGACGAACCGACCTAGACAGCACGAACGCGTCCGACAACCTTCCGTTCACCTGTACCACAGCACTGGGGGAGCGATACAGGAGGCTAATCCAGCGGCAGAAGTTGGGTGCGAATCCAGCGGCCTGCAGGACAGTAGCAAGGTAGCGATGGTCGACCCTATCAAATGCCTTGGACTGATCCAAATTGATCAGCGCGGCTTGCTCGTCGTCTTTTACACCCTCTATGATCGTGCGGATCAGATGCAGGTTGCTCTGAATTGTTCGGCCCCTCACAGAACAAGTCTGCTCAGGTCCCAACAGAGACTCGGCAACTGACTGCAAACGCTCCTGCAGGATCTTGGCCATAATCTTTAACTCTGTGTTTAGCAGAGTTATGGGCCTGTAGTCATCTAGTTTCCCCCCACCACCTTTGCCCTTTTTCAACAGAGTGATCACGCCCCTGGTGATCCGATTGGGGATGGACCCCGACCGAAACCAGTTGTTGAACACTGCAGTCAAAATCGGAACAAAGATGTGCGACAGCCTCAAGTACAATTCATAGGGCAAACCATCCAGACCGGGCGACTTGCCTCTGCCGACCTTCTTCAAAACCGCGTAGACTTCGCCCTCCGTGATCTCTCCCTCGCAGCTAGCCGCTTCAGTCGGCGAAAGCCGAGGAAAGTCAGCCAAATAGCTACGAAACTCCTCCTCACGGAGACCAGGCTCCTTGGTAAACCGGCTCTCGAAATGGCGCCGAAACGCCTCGCACATGTCGTCAGTGGCCCGAAGAGTACGCCCCTCCGGGGATTCGACTTCACGAATGTAACGATCGCCACCTCGACGGACCTCTTCCCTGCGCAGATCTGCGCCCAAGTTCACCGCTTCGGAAGACATCTTGCTTAACTTATGTCTAATTACCTGGCCCATGTACCGCTCGCTATTCGAACGATCCAGGGCCTCCTTAGCTAAGGCTATCTCTAGGGGATCCCCCCCAGCCACCGCCCGGGAATAACTAGACTTGAGTGTCTTCACCTTATCAGCTCTATCTAGAGCGAGCCGTTTGCCGAAATCAGTGGTGAAGGACCTAATCCTACACTTAAGGCGTTCCCACCACTTATTCCCGATAACCGCCCCCACTAGCTCCCGCTGCACTAGTCTAATTAGCTGTTCCCGAAAGTCCTCCCTGTCCAGTAAGGACAGATTGAACTTCCAGTAGCCAGCCATTCTAGGCCTACCGTCTAACGCCACCCGGGCACAAACGAGTTTGTGGTCCGAATAGCCTACCCAGTGGAACGTAGGGCAATCTAGTAGATCTATGTCGGCTCTTCTAACTAACATTCTGTCAAGGTAGCTGACTACCTTGTCAAAAGGCCAATCAAGAGCCCACGTCCACATTTTCCCCCCGGGATGATCGACCCGGTATCTATCGACGAGACCATAATCGACGATCAGATCAACCAGGCTACGATCGCCCCTTCTCCCGCTAGCTCCCCGCCCCCTGTCTAACTTGGGGTCCAGGATGGCATTCCAGTCCCCCATTAAAACTAGGCGCGTTGAACCCACCAGGAACGGCCCCAACCGCCGAAAAAACGAGACCCGCTCCCCCCGGTCGTTGGGCGCATAAACCGCAACGACTCGGAACGAACCACTTTTCACGGCAATATCGGCCACGATCAACCGGCCCTCGGCATCGGTATGCACAAGGTCCACCTTCGCATCGAGAGTACGCCTAACAAGCAAAGAAACTCCTCTGGCAGAACGGTCCCCATATGCTGAATAGACGACAAAGTCATTGTCCAGCACACACGCATCGGAACTGCAAACAAAGTGGGTCTCCTCGATCGCGGCAACATCCACATCCAGGGACAGAAGGTCCCGGAGCAGGCGGGCAGCCTTACCCCGATCCCTTAAGCCCCTCACATTCAAAGTTGCTATCTTAATAGACATCTTCTAAGCCTGCAAATAGAAAAAAGAGTCAGCGCAAAAACCTACTCACATACGGGACGGAAATCTGCGGGTGAAAGGACCCCGACGGATTGTCCCAGACTTCCTGTACCCAACTCGGTCGTCATACGACCACCCAGGACAATACCGCCGACGTCCGTAGGGTAGGTTAATTTAAGAGCTCTATACAAAGAGGGATGGAGCCGAACAGGGACCCTCCCAGAGCAAAAATTCCTTATTTTTCTTAAGTCTTCCGCGTTCTCTTCGTACACCCTTATTTTAGGGAAGGCAGCTTGTGCCTCATTTATATGGCTCCACACTTTCAAGTGTGCCCCAGTGTCTCTTACCACTGTGATGACCCCCGGGGCGTTCGGGAAGTTGCGTGGGTCCTCCACCGACTTGCCATCTACCTCCTCGAGCTTAAAAAGTCGCCCCAACATTTCTTTTTTATGTTTAGACAGGCCCTTTTGGGCCTCGTCTTTGTCTATCTTGCATATCCCATCGGGACCCGTGAAATACTTTTTCTTTTTCTTCTTCTCCCTTGCACGATGGGGAGGGGAGGAAGGAGACACGAGCGGGGAAGTATCGGGAGAGCTTAGGGGTGTAATGGGGAAAGAAGGGGATGGAAGCCGGGAAGGGGAAGAAGGGACGCTTCTGACTTTGGAGGAGCCAGAAGACCTTGTTGGTGAAGCGGGGAAAGAGTGCCGCCTGACTCTGTCTGTGCTCTGCTCCACCCTGCTACGACCCGAAGGTCTGGATTCTGTTTCTTCCGATTCCTCTTCTTCTCTGCTTCTTTTAAGGGACGCCGTTCGTGGCGGAGGCATTTTATCCACCACCATTGAAGTCTCCTGTTTGTGGAGGTCTTCCTGCTGCAGTTTCTGTTCTTTTTCCTGCTTTTGCTGCTGCTTCGGCTGCTGCTGTTGCTGAGGAGACTGCCGCTGTTGGGGCTTCTGCTTCTGTTGGGGGGGCTTTCCCAGTTGCTGCTGCTGCTGGGGCTTCTGTTGTTGTTGTTGTTGTGACACTGGGGAAGAAGGCGGATTTGTCACTTTTCCCCCTTTCTTCACCTCAGTCCAGGCTCCCGGGGTGGCCTTGTCATTGGTTGGTGCCACTGCTGCTGCTGCTGCTACTACTCCTGCTGGCGTCTCTTTTGTTGGCTGCTGGTTCTTTTTCTTGGGACACTCCTTTGCCATGTGTCCAACCGCACCACACGACCAACAACACGGCCTCCTACCCTCCACCACCACCAGCATTCTCCTATCTCGACAAGTTAAGACGTTTGGGATGTCTCTGAAGTTGTCTCGGTCGAGGATCACTTGGAGCACCAAATCTCCTGTCGCTATCCCCGACTTGCTTCTGACAGCGCTGACTTCTTCCACTTGCCCAAACTTGGCAAAAAACGCCCCCATCCTGTCCTGGGGAATGTCGACGGGAACGCCGTGTACCGTTATTCTGGTCTTTCTTGTCCCCATGTACTCCGTTTGGAGTCGCAAGTTTGCCGTGGACAAGACATTTCCGGCCAGCTGCTTTGCCTCTTGTTCGGACCCCAGTAGTATGACCCACATGGCATTGCTTTTGCGGGCCAACATCTTGGGGGCAATCTTGAGGGCCTTCAAAGCCTCCTCCACCTTGTCTCTGTTGACTCCAATGAGTCTATGAGTTTTGACGTCCGTTGTCAGCAGGGAAATGACTTTAACCTTGATGGCATTCAGGGCTTCTGGTATTGTGATAAAGTCATTTCCCTTCACGTACTCCTCATATTTCAGTCTTTGTTCTTCATAGTATGAAGAGTCTTTTTTCCTTGGTCCACTTTCGGACCATGTTTTTGCAGGTGACACATTTTGAGTTTGCACCGGCGGTGCTTCCTCCATTGGAGACGAGCATATGTCTGTGTCGTCGGCCATTTTGACCGCGACCGATTATTTCTTTAACGTGAAATTGTTTTTTTTTTTTTTCAAAAAAGTTATCAACAGAAAAAATAATAATACGGGAAAATAATATAGGTAAAGAGAGAGAAAAACCAAAGATAATTCAAATAAATATAAAACAAAAATTAAGTACAATTAATGCAAAACAAAACCCGTGAGGAGGGTAAAAAATACAAGAATGGAAATAAACAAAAACGAATCAAAAAATGCTCAAATAAAGTCAAAAACTGAAAAGTTCAACGAAGGTTTAGCAAATAAATTCAAAAACTTAACCGTTCAGATTCAAAAAGAATTGTCCAACACGCTCAAACCTCTCCAAAGGAAAGAATTCAGGGTATTTATTGTCAAAATTTACAATTGTGGCACGTGGCCGATGAAGGGGAGGGGTAAAGGCTGGTCCAAACTAACTATCCTATACCTAGCTAATCAGATTCACGACCCATTCATACAATACAATTTACCCATTCACCACAAGAACTCATCCATCACCAATCGTTCTCTCATGCACCATAATACCACATTCTTACCAGGGGGTCCTACAAAAAACGCGCCCCACACCATAAAAATTTGATGATGAAATACATGCTATACATTAAAATTCTAATAATGATAGAATGAGAGGGGAGGGGAGATGAACCCAATAATCAAATAAATATAAACACAAAATATAAACTAAACATAACAGATGTTAGTAGGGGACCGTCCAACCCTCAAAATATAGAGGCCGCTGTATTCTGCCCAGGGGACAGAATCAAGAAGCTCTCTCGCTAAGGGAGTGGGGAAAAAGGATAAAATATTATGCGGGAATGGGGAAATATACAGCTGACCCAGTCGAGATGAAAAGGAGGGTTAAAAACAAACTGGGGAGGTTGGGAATCTCGACTTGGATCATAACCAAAGAGTAGCCGGGTTACAGGCCAGGAACAACACTTACTCACATTAACTAGGTACACTGAAGCTTGTCTAATCCTAACCAAGGGGAGGGTTCCACAGGAAGCCACCCCGATGTGCAATAGGTTGACCTAGAAGAGAAAATCAAGGCTAGCCCCGGTCACACGAACCAAGCTCGCCTCTTTTACCCACCTTTCGCTAAAGACTGTCGAATGCTATCGTTTTCTATCAGATCTAATCTTCATCTTGAGCTGATGCTCAAAGAATAGGATCAGATGCTGATGAGAAAGATGGTTGCCCCGCAAGACTTCCTCCTTTCGCGTCGTCCAAATCACCATTCGAGCCGTGGCCAGCAGCGTCAGAAACACCATTCGTTTCACCCCGGAATACGGGGGCGACACATTGTCACACGCGTATGCGCGATCAATGGACACAAGCTGTTCGGGAGCGAGACGAGCCGTCAGCTCGCCGACATGGTCCCATAAGGGGCGGACCCGGGGGCAATGGTAGAAGGCGTGCGGAGCCGTTTCTTCTAAGCCAAGACCACACCGTTCACAGTCTGGCAAATCCGCCAAACCCCATATGAAAGCCTTGTCGTTGAGAGGCAGCCGATTCCGAGCCAATCGCCAGGTAAGCGAAAACTCAGGGTTACTGAGGTAATCCGCCGCTGGCGCCCAAGACCAGTAGGAGCGATACTCCTCCTCCGACAAGCCGAGCGTATCACGTAGGGAATCCTTCGCGGGCCCCTCCACTAATCCACGATAGAAGACCTTCCTAGGCCGTGAAAGGTCACTGGACCGGGGAATGGCCCTCAAGGCCGACCGACACTCGCGGATGAAATCCGACTCGTCCCGGGGTTTACGACGGCGCTCAACCCACGAGATGGGGGGTCTGATGGTAAGGCTAGGGAAGGCGTCCCTAACAATCCCCTCCAGGATCGGATCTCTCCCAGTCAATGCGCGGCGTAGGAAAGCCAACCTAGAGGCACGGACGTGACTCAAGAGGTGCGGCATTCCCAGCCCCCCATGACACGGACGTTTAGTGCAGACTCGTCTGTCGACCCTGTTCACGCGTCCCCTCCATAAAATGGAGGATAGCGATCGCTCGAGCGCCTTCCAATGGGTCTCACAGAGAGGAAGTACAGACAATCGATAAAGAATCAGGGGGAAAATGTATATAGCACACACCTCCGCCCTGCCCTTCACGGACAACCGCCGTCGATTCCAAGTCTTGCCGGCAGAATCGACCTTTGCAAGTACTTCAGACCAATTCTTCTCCAGCTGGAGGTCCGGTCCAAACCACACTCCAAGAATGCGGACAGGTCCATCCGTCCAACCGAAGCGGCCCGGAAGAGCGACCCCCTTCCAGGCACCTAACCGCAAGCCGGAAGACTTGTCGCGGTTTATCTTGGCCCCTGTCACCTTCTCGTACCGGTCAAGCGCCTTCTGTACCGCCTCGATATCGTCCCGGGACGACACGAAAGCAGATACGTCATCGGCGTACGCGGAAACCCTGGCTCGAGCCCCTCCAGGAACGGCGATTCCGCGTAGGGCCGGACTGCCGGTCTCGTCCTTCAGCCGGCGAAGGAGAGGCTCCAACGCCAAAGCATAAAGGAGAGGCGACAGCGGACAACCCTGACGAACCGACCTAGACAGCACGAACGCGTCCGACAACCTTCCGTTCACCTGTACCACAGCACTGGGGGAGCGATACAGGAGGCTAATCCAGCGGCAGAAGTTGGGTGCGAATCCAGCGGCCTGCAGGACAGTAGCAAGGTAGCGATGGTCGACCCTATCAAATGCCTTGGACTGATCCAAATTGATCAGCGCGGCTTGCTCGTCGTCTTTTACACCCTCTATGATCGTGCGGATCAGATGCAGGTTGCTCTGAATTGTTCGGCCCCTCACAGAACAAGTCTGCTCAGGTCCCAACAGAGACTCGGCAACTGACTGCAAACGCTCCTGCAGGATCTTGGCCATAATCTTTAACTCTGTGTTTAGCAGAGTTATGGGCCTGTAGTCATCTAGTTTCCCCCCACCACCTTTGCCCTTTTTCAACAGAGTGATCACGCCCCTGGTGATCCGATTGGGGATGGACCCCGACCGAAACCAGTTGTTGAACACTGCAGTCAAAATCGGAACAAAGATGTGCGACAGCCTCAAGTACAATTCATAGGGCAAACCATCCAGACCGGGCGACTTGCCTCTGCCGACCTTCTTCAAAACCGCGTAGACTTCGCCCTCCGTGATCTCTCCCTCGCAGCTAGCCGCTTCAGTCGGCGAAAGCCGAGGAAAGTCAGCCAAATAGCTACGAAACTCCTCCTCACGGAGACCAGGCTCCTTGGTAAACCGGCTCTCGAAATGGCGCCGAAACGCCTCGCACATGTCGTCAGTGGCCCGAAGAGTACGCCCCTCCGGGGATTCGACTTCACGAATGTAACGATCGCCACCTCGACGGACCTCTTCCCTGCGCAGATCTGCGCCCAAGTTCACCGCTTCGGAAGACATCTTGCTTAACTTATGTCTAATTACCTGGCCCATGTACCGCTCGCTATTCGAACGATCCAGGGCCTCCTTAGCTAAGGCTATCTCTAGGGGATCCCCCCCAGCCACCGCCCGGGAATAACTAGACTTGAGTGTCTTCACCTTATCAGCTCTATCTAGAGCGAGCCGTTTGCCGAAATCAGTGGTGAAGGACCTAATCCTACACTTAAGGCGTTCCCACCACTTATTCCCGATAACCGCCCCCACTAGCTCCCGCTGCACTAGTCTAATTAGCTGTTCCCGAAAGTCCTCCCTGTCCAGTAAGGACAGATTGAACTTCCAGTAGCCAGCCATTCTAGGCCTACCGTCTAACGCCACCCGGGCACAAACGAGTTTGTGGTCCGAATAGCCTACCCAGTGGAACGTAGGGCAATCTAGTAGATCTATGTCGGCTCTTCTAACTAACATTCTGTCAAGGTAGCTGACTACCTTGTCAAAAGGCCAATCAAGAGCCCACGTCCACATTTTCCCCCCGGGATGATCGACCCGGTATCTATCGACGAGACCATAATCGACGATCAGATCAACCAGGCTACGATCGCCCCTTCTCCCGCTAGCTCCCCGCCCCCTGTCAAACTTGGGGTCCAGGATGGCATTCCAGTCCCCCATTAAAACTAGGCGCGTTGAACCCACCAGGAACGGCCCCAACCGCCGAAAAAACGAGACCCGCTCCCCCCGGTCGTTGGGCGCATAAACCGCAACGACTCGGAACGAACCACTTTTCACGGCAATATCGGCCACGATCAACCGGCCCTCGGCATCGGTATGCACAAGGTCCACCTTCGCATCGAGAGTACGCCTAACAAGCAAAGAAACTCCCCTGGCAGAACGGTCCCCATATGCTGAATAGACGACAAAGTCATCGTCCAGCACACACGCATCGGAACTGCAAACAAAGTGGGTCTCCTCGATCGCGGCAACATCCACATCCAGAGACAGAAGGTCCCGGAGCAGGCGGGCAGCCTTACCCCGATCCCTTAAGCCCCTCACATTCAAAGTTGCTATCTTAATAGACATCTTCTAAGCCTGCAAATAGAAAAAAGAGTCAGCGCAAAAACCTACTCACATACGGGACGGAAATCTGCGGGTGAAAGGACCCCGACGGATTGTCCCAGACTTCCTGTACCCAACTCGGTCGTCATACGACCACCCAGGACAATACCGCCGACGTCCGTAGGGTAGGTTAATTTAAGAGCTCTATACAAAGAGGGATGGAGCCGAACAGGGACCCTCCCAGAGCAAAAATTCCTTATTTTTCTTAAGTCTTCCGCGTTCTCTTCGTACACCCTTATTTTAGGGAAGGCAGCTTGTGCCTCATTTATATGGCTCCACACTTTCAAGTGTGCCCCAGTGTCTCTTACCACTGTGATGACCCCCGGGGCGTTCGGGAAGTTGCGTGGGTCCTCCACCGACTTGCCATCTACCTCCTCGAGCTTAAAAAGTCGCCCCAACATTTCTTTTTTATGTTTAGACAGGCCCTTTTGGGCCTCGTCTTTGTCTATCTTGCATATCCCATCGGGACCCGTGAAATACTTTTTCTTTTTCTTCTTCTCCCTTGCACGATGGGGAGGGGAGGAAGGAGACACGAGCGGGGAAGTATCGGGAGAGCTTAGGGGTGTAATGGGGAAAGAAGGGGATGGAAGCCGGGAAGGGGAAGAAGGGACGCTTCTGACTTTGGAGGAGCCAGAAGACCTTGTTGGTGAAGCGGGGAAAGAGTGCCGCCTGACTCTGTCTGTGCTCTGCTCCACCCTGCTACGACCCGAAGGTCTGGATTCTGTTTCTTCCGATTCCTCTTCTTCTCTGCTTCTTTTAAGGGACGCCGTTCGTGGCGGAGGCATTTTATCCACCACCATTGAAGTCTCCTGTTTGTGGAGGTCTTCCTGCTGCAGTTTCTGT
Organism: Acanthosepion lycidas; assembly: GCA_963932145.1. Taxonomy (NCBI): domain Eukaryota; kingdom Metazoa; phylum Mollusca; class Cephalopoda; order Sepiida; family Sepiidae; genus Acanthosepion; species Acanthosepion lycidas. Next base: position 100,285,797 of record OZ010599.1, read on the forward strand.
TCTTTTTCCTGCTTTTGCTGCTGCTTCGGCTGCTGCTGTTGCTGAGGAGACTGCCGCTGTTGGGGCTTCTGCTTCTGTTGGGGGGGCTTTCCCAGTTGCTGCTGCTGCTGGGGCTTCTGTTGTTGTTGTTGTTGTTGTTGTTGTTGTGACACTGGGGAAGAAGGCGGATTTGTCACTTTTCCCCCTTTCTTCACCTCAGTCCAGGCTCCCGGGGTGGCCTTGTCATTGGTTGGTGCCACTGCTGCTGCTGCTGCTACTACTCCTGCTGGCGTCTCTTTTGTTGGCTGCTGGTTCTTTTTCTTGGGACACTCCTTTGCCATGTGTCCAACCGCACCACACGACCAACAACACGGCCTCCTACCCTCCACCACCACCAGCATTCTCCTATCTCGACAAGTTAAGACGTTTGGGATGTCTCTGAAGTTGTCTCGGTCGAGGATCACTTGGAGCACCAAATCTCCTGTCGCTATCCCCGACTTGCTTCTGACAGCGCTTACTTCTTCCACTTGCCCAAACTTGGCAAAAAACGCCCCCATCCTGTCCTGGGGAATGTCAACCGGAACGCCGTGTACCGTTATTCTGGTCTTTCTTGTCCCCATGTACTCCGTTTGGAGTCGCAAGTTTGCCGTGGACAAGACATTTCCGGCCAGCTGTTTTGCCTCTTGTTCGGACCCCAGTAGTATGTCCCACATGGCATTGCTTTTGCGGGCCAACATCTTGGGGTCAATCTTGAGGGTCTTCAAAGCCTCCTCTACCTTGTCTCTGTTGACTCCAATGAGTCTATGAGTTTTGACGTCCGTTGTCAGCAGGGAAATGACTTTAACCTTGATGGCATTCAATGCTTCTGGTATTGTGATAAAGTCATTTCCCTTCACGTACTCCTCATATTTCAGTCTTTGTTCTTCATAGTATGAAGAGTCTTTTTTCCTTGGTCCACTTTCGGACCATGTTTTTGCAGGTGACACATTTTGAGTTTGCACCGGCGGTGCTTCCTCCATTGGAGACGAGCATATGTCTGTGTCGTCGGCCATTTTGACCGCGACCGATTATTTCTTTAACGTGAAATTGTTTTGTTTTTTTTTCCAAAAAGTTATCAACAGAAAAAATAATAATACGGGAAAATAATATAGGTAAAGAGAGAGAAAAACCAAAGATAATTCAAATAAATATAAAACAAAAATTAAGTACAATTAATGCAAAACAAAACCCGTGAGGAGGGTAAAAAATACAAGAATGGAAATAAACAAAAACGAATCAAAAAATGCTCAAATAAAGTCAAAAACTGAAAAGTTCAACGAAGGTTTAGCAAATAAATTCAAAAACTTAACCGTTCAGATTCAAAAAGAATTGTCCAACACGCTCAAACCTCTCCAAAGGAAAGAATTCAGGGTATTTATTGTAAAAATTTACAATTGTGGCACGTGGCCGATGAAGGGGAGGGGTAAAGGCTGGTCCAAACTAACTATCCTATACCTAGCTAATCAGATTCACGACCCATTCATACATTACAATTTACCCATTCACCACAAGAACTCATCCATCACCAATCGTTCTCTCATGCACCATAATACCACATTCTTACCAGGGGGTCCTACAAAAAACGCGCCCCACACCATAAAAATTTGATGATGAAATACATGCTATACATTAAAATTCTAATAATGATAGAATGAGAGGGGAGGGGAGATGAACCCAATAATCAAATAAATATAAACACAAAATATAAACTAAACATAACAGATGTTAGTAGGGGACCGTCCAACCCTCAAAATAGAGAGGCCGCTGTATTCTGCCCAGGGGACAGAATCAAGAAGCTCTCTCGCTAAGGGAGTGGGGAAAAAGGATAAAATATTATGCGGGAATGGGGAAATATACAGCTGACCCAGTCGAGATGAAAATGAGGGTTAAAAACAAACTGGGGAGGTTGGGAATCTCGACTTGGATCATAACCAAAGAGTAGCCGGGTTACAGGCCAGGAACAACACTTACTCACATTAACTAGGTACACTGAAGCTTGTCTAATCCTAACCAAGGGGAGGGTTCCACAGGAAGCCACCCCGATGTGCAATAGGTTGACCTAGAAGAGAAAATCAAGGCTAGCCCCGGTCACACGAACCAAGCTCGCCTCTTTTACCCACCTTTCGCTAAAGACTGTCGAATGCAATCGTTTTCTATCAGATCTAATCTTCATCTTGAGCTGATGCTCAAAGAATAGGATTAGATGCTGATGAGAAAGATGGTTGCCCCGCAAGACTTCCTCCTTTCGCGTCGTCCAAATCACCATTCGAGCCGTGGCCAGCAGCGTCAGAAACACCATTCGTTTCACCCCGGAATACGGGGGCGACACATTGTCACACGCGTATGCGCGATCAATGGACACAAGCTGTTCGGGAGCGAGACGAGCCGTCAGCTCGCCGACATGGTCCCATAAGGGGCGGACCCGGGGGCAATGGTAGAAGGCGTGCGGAGCCGTTTCTTCTAAGCCAAGACCACACCGTTCACAGTCTGGCAAATCCGCCAAACCCCATATGAAAGCCTTGTCGTTGAGAGGCAGCCGATTCCGAGCCAATCGCCAGGTAAGCGAAAACTCAGGGTTACTGAGGTAATCCGCCGCTGGCGCCCAAGACCAGTAGGAGCGATACTCCTCCTCCGACAAGCCGAGCGTATCACGTAGGGAATCCTTCGCGGGCCCCTCCACTAATCCACGATAGAAGACCTTCCTAGGCCGTGAAAGGTCACTGGACCGGGTAATGGCCCTCAAGGCCGACCGACACTCGCGGATGAAATCCGACTCGTCCCGGGGTTTACGACGGCGCTCAACCCACGAGATGGGGGGTCTGATGGTAAGGCTAGGGAAGGCGTCCCTAACAATCCCCTCCAGGATCGGATCTCTCCCAGTCAATGCGCGGCGTAGGAAAGCCAACCTAGAGGCACGGACGTGACTCAAGAGGTGCGGCATTCCCAGCCCCCCATGACACGGACGTTTAGTGCAGACTCGTCTGTCGACCCTGTTCACGCGTCCCCTCCATAAAATGGAGGATAGCGATCGCTCGAGCGCCTTCCAATGGGTCTCACAGAGAGGAAGTACAGACAATCGATAAAGAATCAGGGGGAAAATGTATATAGCACACACCTCCGCCCTGCCCTTCACGGACAACCGCCGTCGATTCCAAGTCTTGCCGGCAGAATCGACCTTTGCAAGTACTTCAGACCAATTCTTCTCCAGCTGGAGGTCCGGTCCAAACCACACTCCAAGAATGCGGACAGGTCCATCCGTCCAACCGAAGCGGCCCGGAAGAGCGACCCCCTTCCAGGCACCTAACCGCAAGCCGGAAGACTTGTCGCGGTTTATCTTGGCCCCTGTCACCTTCTCGTACCGGTCAAGCGCCTTCTGTACCGCCTCGATATCGTCCCGGGACGACACGAAAGCAGATACGTCATCGGCGTACGCGGAAACCCTGGCTCGAGCCCCTCCAGGCACGGCGATTCCGCGTAGGGCCGGACTGCCGGTCTCGTCCTTCAGCCGGCGAAGGAGAGGCTCCAACGCCAAAGCATAAAGGAGAGGCGACAGCGGACAACCCTGACGAACCGACCTAGACAGCACGAACGCGTCCGACAACCTTCCGTTCACCTGTACCACAGCACTGGGGGAGCGATACAGGAGGCTAATCCAGCGGCAGAAGTTGGGTGCGAATCCAGCGGCCTGCAGGACAGTAGCAAGGTAGCGATGGTCGACCCTATCAAATGCCTTGGACTGATCCAAATTGATCAGCGCGGCTTGCTCGTCGTCTTTTACACCCTCTATGATCGTGCGGATCAGATGCAGGTTGCTCTGAATTGTTCGGCCCCTCACAGAACAAGTCTGCTCAGGTCCCAACAGAGACTCGGCAACTGACTGCAAACGCTCCTGCAGGATCTTGGCCATAATCTTTAACTCTGTGTTTAGCAGAGTTATGGGCCTGTAGTCATCTAGTTTCCCCCCACCACCTTTGCCCTTTTTCAACAGAGTGATCACGCCCCTGGTGATCCGATTGGGGATGGACCCCGACCGAAACCAGTTGTTGAACACTGCAGTCAAAATCGGAACAAAGATGTGCGACAGCCTCAAGTACAATTCATAGGGCAAACCATCCAGACCGGGCGACTTGCCTCTGCCGACCTTCTTCAAAACCGCGTAGACTTCGCCCTCCGTGATCTCTCCCTCGCAGCTAGCCGCTTCAGTCGGCGAAAGCCGAGGAAAGTCAGCCAAATAGCTACGAAACTCCTCCTCACGGAGACCAGGCTCCTTGGTAAACCGGCTCTCGAAATGGCGCCGAAACGCCTCGCACATGTCGTCAGTGGCCCGAAGAGTACGCCCCTCCGGGGATTCGACTTCACGAATGTAACGATCGCCACCTCGACGGACCTCTTCCCTGCGCAGATCTGCGCCCAAGTTCACCGCTTCGGAAGACATCTTGCTTAACTTATGTCTAATTACCTGGCCCATGTACCGCTCGCTATTCGAACGATCCAGGGCCTCCTTAGCTAAGGCTATCTCTAGGGGATCCCCCCCAGCCACCGCCCGGGAATAACTAGACTTGAGTGTCTTCACCTTATCAGCTCTATCTAGAGCGAGCCGTTTGCCGAAATCAGTGGTGAAGGACCTAATCCTACACTTAAGGCGTTCCCACCACTTATTCCCGATAACCGCCCCCACTAGCTCCCGCTGCACTAGTCTAATTAGCTGTTCCCGAAAGTCCTCCCTGTCCAGTAAGGACAGATTGAACTTCCAGTAGCCAGTCATTCTAGGCCTACCGTCTAACGCCACCCGGGCACAAACGAGTTTGTGGTCCGAATAGCCTACCCAGTGGAACGTAGGGCAATCTAGTAGATCTATGTCGGCTCTTCTAACTAACATTCTGTCAAGGTAGCTGACTACCTTGTCAAAAGGCCAATCAAGAGCCCACGTCCACATTTTCCCCCCGGGATGATCGACCCGGTATCTATCGACGAGACCATAATCGACGATCAGATCAACCAGGCTACGATCGCCCCTTCTCCCGCTAGCTCCCCGCCCCCTGTCTAACTTGGGGTCCAGGATGGCATTCCAGTCCCCCATTAAAACTAGGCGCGTTGAACCCACCAGGAACGGCCCTAACCGCCGAAAAAACGAGACCCGCTCCCCCCGGTCGTTGGGCGCATAAACCGCAACGACTCGAAACGAACCACTTTTCACGGCAATATCGGCCACGATCAACCGGCCCTCGGCATCGGTATGCACAAGGTCCACCTTCGCATCGAGAGTACGCCTAACAAGCAAAGAAACTCCTCTGGCAGAACGGTCCCCATATGCTGAATAGACGACAAAGTCATCGTCCAGCACACACGCATCGGAACTGCAAACAAAGTGGGTCTCCTCGATCGCGGCAACATCCACATCCAGGGACAGAAGGTCCCGGAGCAGGCGGGCAGCCTTACCCCGATCCCTTAAGCCCCTCACATTCAAAGTTGCTATCTTAATAGACATCTTCTAAGCCTGCAAATAGAAAAAAGAGTCAGCGCAAAAACCTACTCACATACGGGACGGAAATCTGCGGGTGAAAGGACCCCGACGGATTGTCCCAGACTTCCTGTACCCAACTCGGTCGTCATACGACCACCCAGGACAATACCGCCGACGTCCGTAGGGTAGGTTAATTTAAGAGCTCTATACAAAGAGGGATGGAGCCGAACAGGGACCCTCCCAGAGCAAAAATTCCTTATTTTTCTTAAGTCTTCCGCGTTCTCTTCGTACACCCTTATTTTAGGGAAGGCAGCTTGTGCCTCATTTATATGGCTCCACACTTTCAAGTGTGCCCCAGTGTCTCTTACCACTGTGATGACCCCCGGGGCGTTCGGGAAGTTGCGTGGGTCCTCCACCGACTTGCCATCTACCTCCTCGAGCTTAAAAAGTCGCCCCAACATTTCTTTTTTATGTTTAGACAGGCCCTTTTGGGCCTCGTCTTTGTCTATCTTGCATATCCCATCGGGACCCGTGAAATACTTTTTCTTTTTCTTCTTCTCCCTTGCACGATGGGGAGGGGAGGAAGGAGACACGAGCGGGGAAGTATCGGGAGAGCTTAGGGGTGTAATGGGGAAAGAAGGGGATGGAAGCCGGGAAGGGGAAGAAGGGACGCTTCTGACTTTGGAGGAGCCAGAAGACCTTGTTGGTGAAGCGGGGAAAGAGTGCCGCCTGACTCTGTCTGTGCTCTGCTCCACCCTGCTACGACCCGAAGGTCTGGATTCTGTTTCTTCCGATTCCTCTTCTTCTCTGCTTCTTTTAAGGGACGCCGTTCGTGGCGGAGGCATTTTATCCACCACCATTGAAGTCTCCTGTTTGTGGAGGTCTTCCTGCTGCAGTTTCTGTTCTTTTTCCTGCTTTTGCTGCTGCTTCGGCTGCTGCTGTTGCTGAGGAGACTGCCGCTGTTGGGGCTTCTGCTTCTGTTGGGGGGGCTTTCCCAGTTGCTGCTGCTGCTGGGGCTTCTGTTGTTGTTGTTGTTGTGACACTGGGGAAGAAGGCGGATTTGTCACTTTTCCCCCTTTCTTCACCTCAGTCCAGGCTCCCGGGGTGGCCTTGTCATTGGTTGGTGCCACTGCTGCTGCTGCTGCTGCTGCTACTACTCCTGCTGGCGTCTCTTTTGTTGGCTGCTGGTTCTTTTTCTTGGGACACTCCTTTGCCATGTGTCCAACCGCACCACACGACCAACAACACGGCCTCCTACCCTCCACCACCACCAGCATTCTCCTATCTCGACAAGTTAAGACGTTTGGGATGTCTCTGAAGTTGTCTCGGTCGAGGATCACTTGGAGCACCAAATCTCCTGTCGCTATCCCCGACTTGCTTCTGACAGCGCTGACTTCTTCCACTTGCCCAAACTTGGCAAAAAACGCCCCCATCCTGTCCTGGGGAATGTCGACGGGAACGCCGTGTACAGTTATTCTGGTCTTTCTTGTCCCCATGTACTCCGTTTGGAGTCGCAAGTTTGCCGTGGACAAGACATTTCCGGCCAGCTGTTTTGCCTCTTGTTCGGACCCCAGTAGTATGTCCCACATGGCATTGCTTTTGCGGGCCAACATCTTGGGAGCAATCTTGAGGGTCTTCAAAGCCTCCTCTACTTTGTCTCTGTTGACTCCAATGAGTCTATGAGTTTTGACGTCCGTTGTCAGCAGGGAAATGACTTTAACCTTGATGGCATTCAGGGCTTCTGGTATTGTGATAAAGTCATTTCCCTTCACGTACTCCTCATATTTCAGTCTTTGTTCTTCATAGTATGAAGAGTCTTTTTTCCTTGGTCCACTTTCGGACCATGTTTTTGCAGGTGACACATTTTGAGTTTGCACCGGCGGTGCTTCCTCCATTGGAGACGAGCATATGTCTGTGTCGTCGGCCATTTTGACCGCGACCGATTATTTCTTTAACGTGAAATTGTTTTTTTTTTTTTTTCCAAAAAGTTATCAACAGAAAAAATAATAATACGGGAAAATAATATAGGTAAAGAGAGAGAAAAACCAAAGATAATTCAAATAAATATAAAACAAAAATTAAGTACAATTAATGCAAAACAAAACCCGTGAGGAGGGTAAAAAATACAAGAATGGAAATAAACAAAAACGAATAAAAAAAATGCTCAAATAAAGTCAAAAACTGAAAAGTTCAACGAAGGTTTAGCAAATAAATTCAAAAACTTAACCGTTCAGATTCAAAAAGAATTGTCCAACACGCTCAAACCTCTCCAAAGGAAAGAATTCAGGGTATTTATTGTAAAAATTTACAATTGTGGCACGTGGCCGATGAAGGGGAGGGGTAAAGGCTGGTCCAAACTAACTATCCTATACCTAGCTAATCAGATTCACGACCCATTCATACAATACAATTTACCCATTCACCACAAGAACTCATCCATCACCAATCGTTCTCTCATGCACCATAATACCACATTCTTACCAGGGGGTCCTACAAAAAACGCGCCCCACACCATAAAAATTTGATGATGAAATACATGCTATACATTAAAATTCTAATAATGATAGAATGAGAGGGGAGGGGAGATGAACCCAATAATCAAATAAATATAAACACAAAATATAAACTAAACATAACAGATGTTAGTAGGGGACCGTCCAACCCTCAAAATAGAGAGGCCGCTGTATTCTGCCCAGGGGACAGAATCAAGAAGCTCTCTCGCTAAGGGAGTGGGGAAAAAGGATAAAATATTATGCGGGAATGGGGAAATATACAGCTGACCCAGTCGAGATGAAAAGGAGGGTTAAAAACAAACTGGGGAGGTTGGGAATCTCGACTTGGATCATAACCAAAGAGTAGCCGGGTTACAGGCCAGGAACAACACTTACTCACATTAACTAGGTACACTGAAGCTTGTCTAATCCTAACCAAGGGGAGGGTTCCACAGGAAGCCACCCCGATGTGCAATAGGTTGACCTAGAAGAGAAAATCAAGGCTAGCCCCGGTCACACGAACCAAGCTCGCCTCTTTTACCCACCTTTCGCTAAAGACTGTCGAATGCAATCGTTTTCTATCAGATCTAATCTTACTCTTGAGCTGATGCTCAAAGAATAGGATCAGATGCTGATGAGAAAGATCGTTGCCCCGCAAGACTTCCTCCTTTCGCGTCGTCCAAATCACCATTCGAGCCGTGGCCAGCAGCGTCAGAAACACCATTCGTTTCACCCCGGAATACGGGGGCGACACATTGTCACACGCGTATGCGCGATCAATGGACACAAGCTGTTCGGGAGCGAGACGAGCCGTCAGCTCGCCGACATGGTCCCATAAGGGGCGGACCCGGGGGCAATGGTAGAAGGCGTGCGGAGCCGTTTCTTCTAAGCCAAGACCACACCGTTCACAGTCTGGCAAATCCGCCAAACCCCATATGAAAGCCTTGTCGTTGAGAGGCAGCCGATTCCGAGCCAATCGCCAGGTAAGCGAAAACTCAGGGTTACTGAGGTAATCCGCCGCTGGCGCCCAAGACCAGTAGGAGCGATACTCCTCCTCCGACAAGCCGAGCGTATCACGTAGGGAATCCTTCGCGGGCCCCTCCACTAATCCACGATAGAAGACCTTCCTAGGCCGTGAAAGGTCACTGGACCGGGGAATGGCCCTCAAGGCCGACCGACACTCGCGGATGAAATCCGACTCGTCCCGGGGTTTACGACGGCGCTCAACCCACGAGATGGGGGGTCTGATGGTAAGGCTAGGGAAGGCGTCCCTAACAATCCCCTCCAGGATCGGATCTCTCCCAGTCAATGCGCGGCGTAGGAAAGCCAACCTAGAGGCACGGACGTGACTCAAGAGGTGCGGCATTCCCAGCCCCCCATGACACGGACGTTTAGTGCAGACTCGTCTGTCGACCCTGTTCACGCGTCCCCTCCATAAAATGGAGGATAGCGATCGCTCGAGCGCCTTCCAATGGGTCTCACAGAGAGGAAGTACAGACAATCGATAAAGAATCAGGGGGAAAATGTATATAGCACACACCTCCGCCCTGCCCTTCACGGACAACCGCCGTCGATTCCAAGTCTTGCCGGCAGAATCGACCTTTGCAAGTACTTCAGACCAATTCTTCTCCAGCTGGAGGTCCGGTCCAAACCACACTCCAAGAATGCGGACAGGTCCATCCGTCCAACCGAAGCGGCCCGGAAGAGCGACCCCCTTCCAGGCACCTAACCGCAAGCCGGAAGACTTGTCGCGGTTTATCTTGGCCCCTGTCACCTTCTCGTACCGGTCAAGCGCCTTCTGTACCGCCTCGATATCGTCCCGGGACGACACGAAAGCAGATACGTTATCGGCGTACGCGGAAACCCTGGCTCGAGCCCCTCCAGGAACGGCGATTCCGCGTAGGGCCGGACTGCCGGTCTCGTCCTTCAGCCGGCGAAGGAGAGGCTCCAACGCCAAAGCATAAAGGAGAGGCGACAGCGGACAACCCTGACGAACCGACCTAGACAGCACGAACGCGTCCGACAACCTTCCGTTCACCTGTACCACAGCACTGGGGGAGCGATACAGGAGGCTAATCCAGCGGCAGAAGTTGGGTGCGAATCCAGCGGCCTGCAGGACAGTAGCAAGGTAGCGATGGTCGACCCTATCAAATGCCTTGGACTGATCCAAATTGATCAGCGCGGCTTGCTCGTCGTCTTTTACACCCTCTATGATCGTGCGGATCAGATGCAGGTTGCTCTGAATTGTTCGGCCCCTCACAGAACAAGTCTGCTCAGGTCCCAACAGAGACTCGGCAACTGACTGCAAACGCTCCTGCAGGATCTTGGCCATAATCTTTAACTCTGTGTTTAGCAGAGTTATGGGCCTGTAGTCATCTAGTTTCCCCCCACCACCTTTGCCCTTTTTCAACAGAGTGATCACGCCCCTGGTGATCCGATTGGGGATGGACCCCGACCGAAACCAGTTGTTGAACACTGCAGTCAAAATCGGAACAAAGATGTGCGACAGCCTCAAGTACAATTCATAGGGCAAACCATCCAGACCGGGCGACTTGCCTCTGCCGACCTTCTTCAAAACCGCGTAGACTTCGCCCTCCGTGATCTCTCCCTCGCAGCTAGCCGCTTCAGTCGGCGAAAGCCGAGGAAAGTCAGCCAAATAGCTACGAAACTCCTCCTCACGGAGACCAGGCTCCTTGGTAAACCGGCTCTCGAAATGGCGCCGAAACGCCTCGCACATGTCGTCAGTGGCCCGAAGAGTACGCCCCTCCGGGGATTCGACTTCACGAATGTAACGATCGCCACCTCGACGGACCTCTTCCCTGCGCAGATCTGCGCCCAAGTTCACCGCTTCGGAAGACATCTTGCTTAACTTATGTCTAATTACCTGGCCCATGTACCGCTCGCTATTCGAACGATCCAGGGCCTCCTTAGCTAAGGCTATCTCTAGGGGATCCCCCCCCCAGCCACCGCCCGGGAATAACTAGACTTGAGTGTCTTCACCTTATCAGCTCTATCTAGAGCGAGCCGTTTGCCGAAATCAGTGGTGAAGGACCTAATCCTACACTTAAGGCGTTCCCACCACTTATTCCCGATAACCGCCCCCACTAGCTCCCGCTGCACTAGTCTAATTAGCTGTTCCCGAAAGTCCTCCCTGTCCAGTAAGGACAGATTGAACTTCCAGTAGCCAGCCATTCTAGGCCTACCGTCTAACGCCACCCGGGCACAAACGAGTTTGTGGTCCGAATAGCCTACCCAGTGGAACGTAGGGCAATCTAGTAGATCTATGTCGGCTCTTCTAACTAACATTCTGTCAAGGTAGCTGACTACCTTGTCAAAAGGCCAATCAAGAGCCCACGTCCACATTTTCCCCCCGGGATGATCGACCCGGTATCTATCGACGAGACCATAATCGACGATCAGATCAACCAGGCTACGATCGCCCCTTCTCCCGCTAGCTCCCCGCCCCCTGTCTAACTTGGGGTCCAGGATGGCAATCCAGTCCCCCATTAAAACTAGGCGCGTTGAACCCACCAGGAACGGCCCCAACCGCCGAAAAAACGAGACCCGCTCCCCCCGGTCGTTGGGCGCATAAACCGCAACGACTCGGAACGAACCACTTTCCACGGCAATATCGGCCACGATCAACCGGCCCTCGGCATCGGTATGCACAAGGTCCACCTTCGCATCAAGAGTACGCCTAACAAGCAAAGAAACTCCTCTGGCAGAACGGTCCCCATATGCTGAATAGACGACAAAGTCATCGTCCAGCACACACGCATCGGAACTGCAAACAAAGTGGGTCTCCTCGATCGCGGCAACATCCACATCCAGAGACAGAAGGTCCCGGAGCAGGCGGGCAGCCTTACCCCGATCCCTTAAGCCCCTCACATTCAAAGTTGCTATCTTAATAGACATCTTCTAAGCCTGCAAATAGAAAAAAAGAGTCAGCGCAAAAACCTACTCACATACTGGACGGAAATCTGCGGGTGAAAGGACCCCGACAGATTGTCCCAGACTTCCTGTACCCAACTCGGTCGTCATACGACCACCCAGGACAATACCGCCGACGTCCGTAGGGTAGGTTAATTTAAGAGCTCTATACAAAGAGGGATGGAGCCGAACAGGGACCCTCCCAGAGCAAAAATTCCTTATTTTTCTTAAGTCTTCCGCGTTCTCTTCGTACACCCTTATTTTAGGGAAGGCAGCTTGTGCCTCATTTATATGGCTCCACACTTTCAAGTGTGCCCCAGTGTCTCTTACCACTGTGATGACCCCCGGGGCGTTCGGGAAGTTGCGTGGGTCCTCCACCGACTTGCCATCTACGTCCTCGAGCTTAAAAAGTCGCCCCAACATTTCTTTTTTATGTTTAGACAGGCCCTTTTGGGCCTCGTCTTTGTCTATCTTGCATATCCCATCGGGACCCGTGAAATACTTTTTCTTTTTCTTCTTCTCCCTTGCACGATGGGGAGGGGAGGAAGGAGACACGAGCGGGGAAGTATCGGGAGAGCTTAGGGGTGTAATGGGGAAAGAAGGGGATGGAAGCCGGGAAGGGGAAGAAGGGACGCTTCTGACTTTGGAGGAGCCAGAAGACCTTGTTGGTGAAGCGGGGAAAGAGTGCCGCCTGACTCTGTCTGTGCTCTGCTCCACCCTGCTACGACCCGAAGGTCTGGATTCTGTTTCTTCCGATTCCTCTTCTTCTCTGCTTCTTTTAAGGGACGCCGTTCGTGGCGGAGGCATTTTATCCACCACCATTGAAGTCTCCTGTTTGTGGAGGTCTTGCTGCTGCAGTTTCTGTTCTTTTTCCTGCTTTTGCTGCTGCTTCGGCTGCTGCTGTTGCTGAGGAGACTGCCGCTGTTGGGGCTTCTGCTTCTGTTGGGGGGGCTTTCCCAGTTGCTGCTGCTGCTGGGGCTTCTGTTGTTGTTGTTGTTGTTGTTGTGACACTGGGGAAGAAGGCGGATTTGTCACTTTTCCCCCTTTCTTCACCTCAGTCCAGGCTCCCGGGGTGGCCTTGTCATTGGTTGGTGCCACTGCTGCTGCTGCTGCTGCTGCTACTACTCCTGCTGGCGTCTCTTTTGTTGGCTGCTGGTTCTTTTTCTTGGGACACTCCTTTGCCATGTGTCCAACCGCACCACACGACCAACAACACGGCCTCCTACCCTCCACCACCACCAGCATTCTCCTATCTCGACAAGTTAAGACGTTTGGGATGTCTCTGAAGTTGTCTCGGTCGAGGATCACTTGGAGCACCAAATCTCCTGTCGCTATCCCCGACTTGCTTCTGACAGCGCTGACTTCTTCCACTTGCCCAAACTTGGCAAAAAACGCCCCCATCCTGTCCTGGGGAATGTCGACGGGAACGCCGTGTACAGTTATTCTGGTCTTTCTTGTCCCCATGTACTCCGTTTGGAGTCGCAAGTTTGCCGTGGACAAGACATTTCCGGCCAGCTGTTTTGCCTCTTGTTCGGACCCCAGTAGTATGTCCCACATGGCATTGCTTTTGCGGGCCAACATCTTGGGAGCAATCTTGAGGGTCTTCAAAGCCTCCTCTACTTTGTCTCTGTTGACTCCAATGAGTCTATGAGTTTTGACGTCCGTTGTCAGCAGGGAAATGACTTTAACCTTGATGGCATTCAGGGCTTCTGGTATTGTGATAAAGTCATTTCCCTTCACGTACTCCTCATATTTCAGTCTTTGTTCTTCATAGTATGAAGAGTCTTTTTTCCTTGGTCCACTTTCGGACCATGTTTTTGCAGGTGACACATTTTGAGTTTGCACCGGCGGTGCTTCCTCCATTGGAGACGAGCATATGTCTGTGTCGTCGGCCATTTTGACCGCGACCGATTATTTCTTTAACGTGAAATTGTTTTTTTTTTTTTTTCCAAAAAGTTATCAACAGAAAAAATAATAATACGGGAAAATAATATAGGTAAAGAGAGAGAAAAACCAAAGATAATTCAAATAAATATAAAACAAAAATTAAGTACAATTAATGCAAAACAAAACCCGTGAGGAGGGTAAAAAATACAAGAATGGAAATAAACAAAAACGAATAAAAAAAATGCTCAAATAAAGTCAAAAACTGAAAAGTTCAACGAAGGTTTAGCAAATAAATTCAAAAACTTAACCGTTCAGATTCAAAAAGAATTGTCCAACACGCTCAAACCTCTCCAAAGGAAAGAATTCAGGGTATTTATTGTAAAAATTTACAATTGTGGCACGTGGCCGATGAAGGGGAGGGGTAAAGGCTGGTCCAAACTAACTATCCTATACCTAGCTAATCAGATTCACGACCCATTCATACAATACAATTTACCCATTCACCACAAGAACTCATCCATCACCAATCGTTCTCTCATGCACCATAATACCACATTCTTACCAGGGGGTCCTACAAAAAACGCGCCCCACACCATAAAAATTTGATGATGAAATACATGCTATACATTAAAATTCTAATAATGATAGAATGAGAGGGGAGGGGAGATGAACCCAATAATCAAATAAATATAAACACAAAATATAAACTAAACATAACAGATGTTAGTAGGGGACCGTCCAACCCTCAAAATAGAGAGGCCGCTGTATTCTGCCCAGGGGACAGAATCAAGAAGCTCTCTCGCTAAGGGAGTGGGGAAAAAGGATAAAATATTATGCGGGAATGGGGAAATATACAGCTGACCCAGTCGAGATGAAAATGAGGGTTAAAAACAAACTGGGGAGGTTGGGAATCTCGACTTGGATCATAACCAAAGAGTAGCCGGGTTACAGGCCAGGAACAACACTTACTCACATTAACTAGGTACACTGAAGCTTGTCTAATCCTAACCAAGGGGAGGGTTCCACAGGAAGCCACCCCGATGTGCAATAGGTTGACCTAGAAGAGAAAATCAAGGCTAGCCCCGGTCACACGAACCAAGCTCGCCTCTTTTACCCACCTTTCGCTAAAGACTGTCGAATGCAATCGTTTTCTATCAGATCTAATCTTCATCTTGAGCTGATGCTCAAAGAATAGGATTAGATGCTGATGAGAAAGATGGTTGCCCCGCAAGACTTCCTCCTTTCGCGTCGTCCAAATCACCATTCGAGCCGTGGCCAGCAGCGTCAGAAACACCATTCGTTTCACCCCGGAATACGGGGGCGACACATTGTCACACGCGTATGCGCGATCAATGGACACAAGCTGTTCGGGAGCGAGACGAGCCGTCAGCTCGCCGACATGGTCCCATAAGGGGCGGACCCGGGGGCAATGGTAGAAGGCGTGCGGAGCCGTTTCTTCTAAGCCAAGACCACACCGTTCACAGTCTGGCAAATCCGCCAAACCCCATATGAAAGCCTTGTCGTTGAGAGGCAGCCGATTCCGAGCCAATCGCCAGGTAAGCGAAAACTCAGGGTTACTGAGGTAATCCGCCGCTGGCGCCCAAGACCAGTAGGAGCGATACTCCTCCTCCGACAAGCCGAGCGTATCACGTAGGGAATCCTTCGCGGGCCCCTCCACTAATCCACGATAGAAGACCTTCCTAGGCCGTGAAAGGTCACTGGACCGGGGAATGGCCCTCAAGGCCGACCGACACTCGCGGATGAAATCCGACTCGTCCCGGGGTTTACGACGGCGCTCAACCCACGAGATGGGGGGTCTGATGGTAAGGCTAGGGAAGGCGTCCCTAACAATCCCCTCCAGGATCGGATCTCTCCCAGTCAATGCGCGGCGTAGGAAAGCCAACCTAGAGGCACGGACGTGACTCAAGAGGTGCGGCATTCCCAGCCCCCCATGACACGGACGTTTAGTGCAGACTCGTCTGTCGACCCTGTTCACGCGTCCCCTCCATAAAATGGAGGATAGCGATCGCTCGAGCGCCTTCCAATGGGTCTCACAGAGAGGAAGTACAGACAATCGATAAAGAATCAGGGGGAAAATGTATATAGCACACACCTCCGCCCTGCCCTTCACGGACAACCGCCGTCGATTCCAAGTCTTGCCGGCAGAATCGACCTTTGCAAGTACTTCAGACCAATTCTTCTCCAGCTGGAGGTCCGGTCCAAACCACACTCCAAGAATGCGGACAGGTCCATCCGTCCAACCGAAGCGGCCCGGAAGAGCGACCCCCTTCCAGGCACCTAACCGCAAGCCGGAAGACTTGTCGCGGTTTATCTTGGCCCCTGTCACCTTCTCGTACCGGTCAAGCGCCTTCTGTACCGCCTCGATATCGTCCCGGGACGACACGAAAGCAGATACGTCATCGGCGTACGCGGAAACCCTGGCTCGAGCCCCTCCAGGCACGGCGATTCCGCGTAGGGCCGGACTGCCGGTCTCGTCCTTCAGCCGGCGAAGGAGAGGCTCCAACGCCAAAGCATAAAGGAGAGGCGACAGCGGACAACCCTGACGAACCGACCTAGACAGCACGAACGCGTCCGACAACCTTCCGTTCACCTGTACCACAGCACTGGGGGAGCGATACAGGAGGCTAATCCAGCGGCAGAAGTTGGGTGCGAATCCAGCGGCCTGCAGGACAGTAGCAAGGTAGCGATGGTCGACCCTATCAAATGCCTTGGACTGATCCAAATTGATCAGCGCGGCTTGCTCGTCGTCTTTTACACCCTCTATGATCGTGCGGATCAGATGCAGGTTGCTCTGAATTGTTCGGCCCCTCACAGAACAAGTCTGCTCAGGTCCCAACAGAGACTCGGCAACTGACTGCAAACGCTCCTGCAGGATCTTGGCCATAATCTTTAACTCTGTGTTTAGCAGAGTTATGGGCCTGTAGTCATCTAGTTTTCCCCCACCACCTTTGCCCTTTTTCAACAGAGTGATCACGCCCCTGGTGATCCGATTGGGGATGGACCCCGACCGAAACCAGTTGTTGAACACTGCAGTCAAAATCGGAACAAAGATGTGCGACAGCCTCAAGTACAATTCATAGGGCAAACCATCCAGACCGGGCGACTTGCCTCTGCCGACCTTCTTCAAAACCGCGTAGACTTCGCCCTCCGTGATCTCTCCCTCGCAGCTAGCCGCTTCAGTCGGCGAAAGCCGAGGAAAGTCAGCCAAATAGCTACGAAACTCCTCCTCACGGAGACCAGGCTCCTTGGTAAACCGGCTCTCGAAATGGCGCCGAAACGCCCCGCACATGTCGTCAGTGGCCCGAAGAGTACGCCCCTCCGGGGATTCGACTTCACGAATGTAACGATCGCCACCTCGACGGACCTCTTCCCTGCGCAGATCTGCGCCCAAGTTCACCGCTTCGGAAGACATCTTGCTTAACTTATGTCTAATTACCTGGCCCATGTACCGCTCGCTATTCGAACGATCCAGGGCCTCCTTAGCTAAGGCTATCTCTAGGGGATCCCCCCCAGCCACCGCCCGGGAATAACTAGACTTGAGTGTCTTCACCTTATCAGCTCTATCTAGAGCGAGCCGTTTGCCGAAATCAGTGGTGAAGGACCTAATCCTACACTTAAGGCGTTCCCACCACTTATTCCCGATAACCGCCCCCACTAGCTCCCGCTGCACTAGTCTAATTAGCTGTTCCCGAAAGTCCTCCCTGTCCAGTAAGGACAGATTGAACTTCCAGTAGCCAGCCATTCTAGGCCTACCGTCTAACGCCACCCGGGCACAAACGAGTTTGTGGTCCGAATAGCCTACCCAGTGGAACGTAGGGCAATCTAGTAGATCTATGTCGGCTCTTCTAACTAACATTCTGTCAAGGTAGCTGACTACCTTGTCAAAAGGCCAATCAAGAGCCCACGTCCACATTTTCCCCCCGGGATGATCGACCCGGTATCTATCGACGAGACCATAATCGACGATCAGATCAACCAGGCTACGATCGCCCCTTCTCCCGCTAGCTCCCCGCCCCCTGTCTAACTTGGGGTCCAGGATGGCATTCCAGTCCCCCATTAAAACTAGGCGCGTTGAACCCACCAGGAACGGCCCCAACCGCCGAAAAAACGAGACCCGCTCCCCCCGGTCGTTGGGCGCATAAACCGCAACGACTCGGAACGAACCACTTTTCACGGCAATATCGGCCACGATCAACCGGCCCTCGGCATCGGTATGCACAAGGTCCACCTTCGCATCGAGAGTACGCCTAACAAGCAAAGAAACTCCTCTGGCAGAACGGTCCCCATATGCTGAATAGACGACAAAGTCATCGTCCAGCACACACGCATCGGAACTGCAAACAAAGTGGGTCTCCTCGATCGCGGCAACATCCACATCCAGGGACAGAAGGTCCCGGAGCAGGCGGGCAGCCTTACCCCGATCCCTTAAGCCCCTCACATTCAAAGTTGCTATCTTAATAGACATCTTCTAAGCCTGCAAATAGAAAAAAGAGTCAGCGCAAAAACCTACTCACATACGGGACGGAAATCTGCGGGTGAAAGGACCCCGACGGATTGTCCCAGACTTCCTGTACCCAACTCGGTCGTCATACGACCACCCAGGACAATACCGCCGACGTCCGTAGGGTAGGTTAATTTAAGAGCTCTATACAAAGAGGGATGGAGCCGAACAGGGACCCTCCCAGAGCAAAAATTCCTTATTTTTCTTAAGTCTTCCGCGTTCTCTTCGTACACCCTTATTTTAGGGAAGGCAGCTTGTGCCTCATTTATATGGCTCCACACTTTCAAGTGTGCCCCAGTGTCTCTTACCACTGTGATGACCCCCGGGGCGTTCGGGAAGTTGCGTGGGTCCTCCACCGACTTGCCATCTACGTCCTCGAGCTTAAAAAGTCGCCCCAACATTTCTTTTTTATGTTTAGACAGGCCCTTTTGGGCCTCGTCTTTGTCTATCTTGCATATCCCATCGGGACCCGTGAAATACTTTTTCTTTTTCTTCTTCTCCCTTGCACGATGGGGAGGGGAGGAAGGAGACACGAGCGGGGAAGTATCGGGAGAGCTTAGGGGTGTAATGGGGAAAGAAGGGGATGGAAGCCGGGAAGGGGAAGAAGGGACGCTTCTGACTTTGGAGGAGCCAGAAGACCTTGTTGGTGAAGCGGGGAAAGAGTGCCGCCTGACTCTGTCTGTGCTCTGCTCCACCCTGCTACGACCCGAAGGTCTGGATTCTGTTTCTTCCGATTCCTCTTCTTCTCTGCTTCTTTTAAGGGACGCCGTTCGTGGCGGAGGCATTTTATCCACCACCATTGAAGTCTCCTGTTTGTGGAGGTCTTGCTGCTGCAGTTTCTGTTCTTTTTCCTGCTTTTGCTGCTGCTTCGGCTGCTGCTGTTGCTGAGGAGACTGCCGCTGTTGGGGCTTCTGCTTCTGTTGGGGGGGCTTTCCCAGTTGCTGCTGCTGCTGGGGCTTCTGTTGTTGTTGTTGTTGTTGTTGTGACACTGGGGAAGAAGGCGGATTTGTCACTTTTCCCCCTTTCTTCACCTCAGTCCAGGCTCCCGGGGTGGCCTTGTCATTGGTTGGTGCCACTGCTGCTGCTGCTGCTGCTGCTACTACTCCTGCTGGCGTCTCTTTTGTTGGCTGCTGGTTCTTTTTCTTGGGACACTCCTTTGCCATGTGTCCAACCGCACCACACGACCAACAACACGGCCTCCTACCCTCCACCACCACCAGCATTCTCCTATCTCGACAAGTTAAGACGTTTGGGATGTCTCTGAAGTTGTCTCGGTCGAGGATCACTTGGAGCACCAAATCTCCTGTCGCTATCCCCGACTTGCTTCTGACAGCGCTGACTTCTTCCACTTGCCCAAACTTGGCAAAAAACGCCCCCATCCTGTCCTGGGGAATGTCGACGGGAACGCCGTGTACAGTTATTCTGGTCTTTCTTGTCCCCATGTACTCCGTTTGGAGTCGCAAGTTTGCCGTGGACAAGACATTTCCGGCCAGCTGTTTTGCCTCTTGTTCGGACCCCAGTAGTATGTCCCACATGGCATTGCTTTTGCGGGCCAACATCTTGGGAGCAATCTTGAGGGTCTTCAAAGCCTCCTCTACTTTGTCTCTGTTGACTCCAATGAGTCTATGAGTTTTGACGTCCGTTGTCAGCAGGGAAATGACTTTAACCTTGATGGCATTCAGGGCTTCTGGTATTGTGATAAAGTCATTTCCCTTCACGTACTCCTCATATTTCAGTCTTTGTTCTTCATAGTATGAAGAGTCTTTTTTCCTTGGTCCACTTTCGGACCATGTTTTTGCAGGTGACACATTTTGAGTTTGCACCGGCGGTGCTTCCTCCATTGGAGACGAGCATATGTCTGTGTCGTCGGCCATTTTGACCGCGACCGATTATTTCTTTAACGTGAAATTGTTTTTTTTTTTTTTTCCAAAAAGTTATCAACAGAAAAAATAATAATACGGGAAAATAATATAGGTAAAGAGAGAGAAAAACCAAAGATAATTCAAATAAATATAAAACAAAAATTAAGTACAATTAATGCAAAACAAAACCCGTGAGGAGGGTAAAAAATACAAGAATGGAAATAAACAAAAACGAATAAAAAAAATGCTCAAATAAAGTCAAAAACTGAAAAGTTCAACGAAGGTTTAGCAAATAAATTCAAAAACTTAACCGTTCAGATTCAAAAAGAATTGTCCAACACGCTCAAACCTCTCCAAAGGAAAGAATTCAGGGTATTTATTGTAAAAATTTACAATTGTGGCACGTGGCCGATGAAGGGGAGGGGTAAAGGCTGGTCCAAACTAACTATCCTATACCTAGCTAATCAGATTCACGACCCATTCATACAATACAATTTACCCATTCACCACAAGAACTCATCCATCACCAATCGTTCTCTCATGCACCATAATACCACATTCTTACCAGGGGGTCCTACAAAAAACGCGCCCCACACCATAAAAATTTGATGATGAAATACATGCTATACATTAAAATTCTAATAATGATAGAATGAGAGGGGAGGGGAGATGAACCCAATAATCAAATAAATATAAACACAAAATATAAACTAAACATAACAGATGTTAGTAGGGGACCGTCCAACCCTCAAAATAGAGAGGCCGCTGTATTCTGCCCAGGGGACAGAATCAAGAAGCTCTCTCGCTAAGGGAGTGGGGAAAAAGGATAAAATATTATGCGGGAATGGGGAAATATACAGCTGACCCAGTCGAGATGAAAAGGAGGGTTAAAAACAAACTGGGGAGGTTGGGAATCTCGACTTGGATCATAACCAAAGAGTAGCCGGGTTACAGGCCAGGAACAACACTTACTCACATTAACTAGGTACACTGAAGCTTGTCTAATCCTAACCAAGGGGAGGGTTCCACAGGAAGCCACCCCGATGTGCAATAGGTTGACCTAGAAGAGAAAATCAAGGCTAGCCCCGGTCACACGAACCAAGCTCGCCTCTTTTACCCACCTTTCGCTAAAGACTGTCGAATGCAATCGTTTTCTATCAGATCTAATCTTCATCTTGAGCTGATGCTCAAAGAATAGGATTAGATGCTGATGAGAAAGATGGTTGCCCCGCAAGACTTCCTCCTTTCGCGTCGTCCAAATCACCATTCGAGCCGTGGCCAGCAGCGTCAGAAACACCATTCGTTTCACCCCGGAATACGGGGGCGACACATTGTCACACGCGTATGCGCGATCAATGGACACAAGCTGTTCGGGAGCGAGACGAGCCGTCAGCTCGCCGACATGGTCCCATAAGGGGCGGACCCGGGGGCAATGGTAGAAGGCGTGCGGAGCCGTTTCTTCTAAGCCAAGACCACACCGTTCACAGTCTGGCAAATCCGCCAAACCCCATATGAAAGCCTTGTCGTTGAGAGGCAGCCGATTCCGAGCCAATCGC
Organism: Acanthosepion lycidas; assembly: GCA_963932145.1. Classification (NCBI taxonomy): domain Eukaryota; kingdom Metazoa; phylum Mollusca; class Cephalopoda; order Sepiida; family Sepiidae; genus Acanthosepion; species Acanthosepion lycidas. The sequence goes on from OZ010599.1 coordinate 100,307,528, forward strand.
CAGGTAAGCGAAAACTCAGGGTTACTGAGGTAATCCGCCGCTGGCGCCCAAGACCAGTAGGAGCGATACTCCTCCTCCGACAAGCCGAGCGTATCACGTAGGGAATCCTTCGCGGGCCCCTCCACTAATCCACGATAGAAGACCTTCCTAGGCCGTGAAAGGTCACTGGACCGGGGAAAGGCCCTCAAGGCCGACCGACACTCGCGGATGAAATCCGACTCGTCCCGGGGTTTACGACGGCGCTCAACCCACGAGATGGGGGGTCTGATGGTAAGGCTAGGGAAGGCGTCCCTAACAATCCCCTCCAAGATCGGATCTCTCCCAGTCAATGCGCGGCGTAGGAAAGCCAACCTAGAGGCACGGACGTGACTCAAGAGGTGCGGCATTCCCAGCCCCCCATGACACGGACGTTTAGTGCAGACTCGTCTGTCGACCCTGTTCACGCGTCCCCTCCATAAAATGGAGGATAGCGATCGCTCGAGCGCCTTCCAATGGGTCTCACAGAGAGGAAGTACAGACAATCGATAAAGAATCAGGGGGAAAATGTATATAGCACACACCTCCGCCCTGCCCTTCACGGACAACCGCCGTCGATTCCAAGTCTTGCCGGCAGAATCGACCTTTGCAAGTACTTCAGACCAATTCTTCTCCAGCTGGAGGTCCGGTCCAAACCACACTCCAAGAATGCGGACAGGTCCATCCGTCCAACCGAAGCGGCCCGGAAGAGCGACCCCCTTCCAGGCACCTAACCGCAAGCCGGAAGACTTGTCGCGGTTTATCTTGGCCCCTGTCACCTTCTCGTACCGGTCAAGCGCCTTCTGTACCGCCTCGATATCGTCCCGGGACGACACGAAAGCAGATACGTCATCGGCGTACGCGGAAACCCTGGCTCGAGCCCCTCCAGGAACGGCGATTCCGCGTAGGGCCGGACTGCCGGTCTCGTCCTTCAGCCGGCGAAGGAGAGGCTCCAACGCCAAAGCATAAAGGAGAGGCGACAGCGGACAACCCTGACGAACCGACCTAGACAGCACGAACGCGTCCGACAACCTTCCGTTCACCTGTACCACAGCACTGGGGGAGCGATACAGGAGGCTAATCCAGCGGCAGAAGTTGGGTGCGAATCCAGCGGCCTGCAGGACAGTAGCAAGGTAGCGATGGTCGACCCTATCAAATGCCTTGGACTGATCCAAATTGATCAGCGCGGCTTGCTCGTCGTCTTTTACACCCTCTATGATCGTGCGGATCAGATGCAGGTTGCTCTGAATTGTTCGGCCCCTCACAGAACAAGTCTGCTCAGGTCCCAACAGAGACTCGGCAACTGACTGCAAACGCTCCTGCAGGATCTTGGCCATAATCTTTAACTCTGTGTTTAGCAGAGTTATGGGCCTGTAGTCATCTAGTTTCCCCCCACCACCTTTGCCCTTTTTCAACAGAGTGATCACGCCCCTGGTGACCCGATTGGGGATGGACCCCGACCGAAACCAGTTGTTGAACACTGCAGTCAAAATCGGAACAAAGATGTGCGACAGCCTCAAGTACAATTCATAGGGCAAACCATCCAGACCGGGCGACTTGCCTCTGCCGACCTTCTTCAAAACCGCGTAGACTTCGCCCTCCGTGATCTCTCCCTCGCAGCTAGCCGCTTCAGTCGGCGAAAGCCGAGGAAAGTCAGCCAAATAGCTACGAAACTCCTCCTCACGGAGACCAGGCTCCTTGGTAAACCGGCTCTCGAAATGGCGCCGAAACGCCCCGCACATGTCGTCAGTGGCCCGAAGAGTACGCCCCTCCGGGGATTCGACTTCACGAATGTAACGATCGCCACCTCGACGGACCTCTTCCCTGCGCAGATCTGCGCCCAAGTTCACCGCTTCGGAAGACATCTTGCTTAACTTATGTCTAATTACCTGGCCCATGTACCGCTCGCTATTCGAACGATCCAGGGCCTCCTTAGCTAAGGCTATCTCTAGGGGATCCCCCCCAGCCACCGCCCGGGAATAACTAGACTTGAGTGTCTTCACCTTATCAGCTCTATCTAGAGCGAGCCGTTTGCCGAAATCAGTGGTGAAGGACCTAATCCTACACTTAAGGCGTTCCCACCACTTATTCCCGATAACCGCCCCCACTAGCTCCCGCTGCACTAGTCTAATTAGCTGTTCCCGAAAGTCTTCCCTGTCCAGTAAGGACAGATTGAACTTCCAGTAGCCAGCCATTCTAGGCCTACCGTCTAACGCCACCCGGGCACAAACGAGTTTGTGGTCCGAATAGCCTACCCAGTGGAACGTAGGGCAATCTAGTAGATCTATGTCGGCTCTTCTAACTAACATTCTGTCAAGGTAGCTGACTACCTTGTCAAAAGGCCAATCAAGAGCCCACGTCCACATTTTCCCCCCGGGATGATCGACCCGGTATCTATCGACGAGACCATAATCGACGATCAGATCAACCAGGCTACGATCGCCCCTTCTCCCGCTAGCTCCCCGCCCCCTGTCTAACTTGGGGTCCAGGATGGCATTCCAGTCCCCCATTAAAACTAGGCGCGTTGAACCCACCAGGAACGGCCCCAACCGCCGAAAAAACGAGACCCGCTCCCCCCGGTCGTTGGGCGCATAAACCGCAACGACTCGGAACGAACCACTTTTCACGGCAATATCGGCCACGATCAACCGGCCCTCGGCATCGGTATGCACAAGGTCCACCTTCGCATCGAGAGTACGCCTAACAAGCAAAGAAACTCCTCTGGCAGAACGGTCCCCATATGCTGAATAGACGACAAAGTCATTGTCCAGCACACACGCATCGGAACTGCAAACAAAGTGGGTCTCCTCGATCGCGGCAACATCCACATCCAGGGACAGAAGGTCCCGGAGCAGGCGGGCAGCCTTACCCCGATCCCTTAAGCCCCTCACATTCAAAGTTGCTATCTTAATAGACATCTTCTAAGCCTGCAAATAGAAAAAAGAGTCAGCGCAAAAACCTACTCACATACGGGACGGAAATCTGCGGGTGAAAGGACCCCGACGGATTGTCCCAGACTTCCTGTACCCAACTCGGTCGTCATACGACCACCCAGGACAATACCGCCGACGTCCGTAGGGTAGGTTAATTTAAGAGCTCTATACAAAGAGGGATGGAGCCGAACAGGGACCCTCCCAGAGCAAAAATTCCTTATTTTTCTTAAGTCTTCCGCGTTCTCTTCGTACACCCTTATTTTAGGGAAGGCAGCTTGTGCCTCATTTATATGGCTCCACACTTTCAAGTGTGCCCCAGTGTCTCTTACCACTGTGATGACCCCCGGGGCGTTCGGGAAGTTGCGTGGGTCCTCCACCGACTTGCCATCTACGTCCTCGAGCTTAAAAAGTCGCCCCAACATTTCTTTTTTATGTTTAGACAGGCCCTTTTGGGCCTCGTCTTTGTCTATCTTGCATATCCCATCGGGACCCGTGAAATACTTTTTCTTTTTCTTCTTCTCCCTTGCACGATGGGGAGGGGAGGAAGGAGACACAAGTGGGGAAGTATCGGGAGAGCTTAGGGGTGTAATGGGGAAAGAAGGGGATGGAAGCCGGGAAGGGGAAGAAGGGACGCTTCTGACTTTGGAGGAGCCAGAAGACCTTGTTGGTGAAGCGGGGAAAGAGTGCCGCCTGACTCTGTCTGTGCTCTGCTCCACCCTGCTACGACCCGAAGGTCTGGATTCTGTTTCTTCCGATTCCTCTTCTTCTCTGCTTCTTTTAAGGGACGCCGTTCGTGGCGGAGGCATTTTATCCACCACCATTGAAGTCTCCTGTTTGTGGAGGTCTTCCTGCTGCAGTTTCTGTTCTTTTTCCTGCTTTTGCTGCTGCTTCGGCTGCTGCTGTTGCTGAGGAGACTGCCGCTGTTGGGGCTTCTGCTTCTGTTGGGGGGGCTTTCCCAGTTGCTGCTGCTGCTGGGGCTTCTGTTGTTGTTGTTGTTGTTGTTGTTGTGACACTGGGGAAGAAGGCGGATTTGTCACTTTTCCCCCTTTCTTCACCTCAGTCCAGGCTCCCGGGGTGGCCTTGTCATTGGTTGGTGCCACTGCTACTGCTGCTGCTACTTCTCCTGCTGGCGTCTCTTTTGTTGGCTGCTGGTTCTTTTTCTTGGGACACTCCTTTGCCATGTGTCCAACCGCACCACACGACCAACAACACGGCCTCCTACCCTCCACCACCACCAGCATTCTCCTATCTCGACAAGTTAAGACGTTTGGGATGTCTCTGAAGTTGTCTCGGTCGAGGATCACTTGGAGCACCAAATCTCCTGTCGCTATCCCCGACTTGCTTCTGACAGCGCTGACTTCTTCCACTTGCCCAAACTTGGCAAAAAACGCCCCCATCCTGTCCTGGGGAATGTCGACCGGAACGCCGTGTACCGTTATTCTGGTCTTTCTTGTCCCCATGTACTCCGTTTGGAGTCGCAAGTTTGCCGTGGACAAGACATTTCCGGCCAGCTGCTTTGCCTCTTGTTCGGACCCCAGTAGTATGTCCCACATGGCATTGCTTTTGCGGGCCAACATCTTGGGGGCAATCTTGAGGGCCTTCAAAGCCTCCTCCACCTTGTCTCTGTTGACTCCAATGAGTCTATGAGTTTTGACGTCCGTTGTCAGCAGGGAAATGACTTTAACCTTGATGCCATTCAGGGCTTCTGGTATTGTGATAAAGTCATTTCCCTTCACGTACTCCTCATATTTCAGTCTTTGTTCTTCATAGTATGAAGAGTCTTTTTTCCTTGGTCCACTTTCGGACCATGTTTTTGCAGGTGACACATTTTGAGTTTGCACCGGCGGTGCTTCCTCCATTGGAGACGAGCATATGTCTGTGTCGTCGGCCATTTTGACCGCGACCGATTATTTCTTTAACGTGAAATTGTTTTTTTTTTTTTTTTTTCCAAAAAGTTATCAACAGAAAAAATAATAATACGGGAAAATAATATAGGTAAAGAGAGAGAAAAACCAAAGATAATTCAAATAAATATAAAACAAAAATTAAGTACAATTAATGCAAAACAAAACCCGTGAGGGGGGTAAAAATACAGGAATGGAAATAAACAAAAACGAATCAAAAAAATGCTCAAATAAAGTCAAAAAACTGAAAAGTTCAACGAAGGTTTAGCAAATAAATTCAAAAACTTAACCGTTCAGATTCAAAAAGAATTGTCCAACACGCTCAAACCTCTCCAAAGGAAAGAATTCAGGGTATTTATTGTAAAAATTTACAATTGTGGCACGTGGCCGATGAAGGGGAGGGGTAAAGGCTGGTCCAAACTAACTATCCTATACCTAGCTAATCAGATTCACGACCCATTCATACAATACAATTTACCCATTCACCACAAGAACTCATCCATCACCAATCGTTCTCTCATGCACCATAATACCACATTCTTACCAGGGGATCCTACAAAAAACGCGCCCCACACCATAAAAATTTGATGATGAAATACATGCTATACATTAAAATTCTAATAATGATAGAATGAGAGGGGAGGGGAGATGAACCCAATAATCAAATAAATATAAACACAAAATATAAACTAAACATAACAGATGTTAGTAGGGGACCGTCCAACCCTCAAAATAGAGAGGCCGCTGTATTCTGCCCAGGGGACAGAATCAAGAAGCTCTCTCGCTAAGGGAGTGGGGAAAAAGGATAAAATATTATGCGGGAATGGGGAAATATACAGCTGACCCAGTCGAGATGAAAAGGAGGGTTAAAAACAAACTGGGGAGGTTGGGAATCTCGACTTGGATCATAACCAAAGAGTAGCCGGGTTACAGGCCAGGAACAACACTTACTCACATTAACTAGGTACACTGAAGCTTGTCTAATCCTAACCAAGGGGAGGGTTCCACAGGAAGCCACCCCGATGTGCAATAGGTTGACCTAGAAGAGAAAATCAAGGCTAGCCCCGGTCACACGAACCAAGCTCGCCTCTTTTACCCACCTTTCGCTAAAGACTGTCGAATGCAATCGTTTTCTATCAGATCTAATCTTCATCTTGAGCTGATGCTCAAAGAATAGGATTAGATGCTGATGAGAAAGATGGTTGCCCCGCAAGACTTCCTCCTTTCGCGTCGTCCAAATCACCATTCGAGCCGTGGCCAGCAGCGTCAGAAACACCATTCGTTTCACCCCGGAATACGGGGGCGACACATTGTCACACGCGTATGCGCGATCAATGGACACAAGCTGTTCGGGAGCGAGACGAGCCGTCAGCTCGCCGACATGGTCCCATAAGGGGCGGACCCGGGGGCAATGGTAGAAGGCGTGCGGAGCCGTTTCTTCTAAGCCAAGACCACACCGTTCACAGTCTGGCAAATCCGCCAAACCCCATATGAAAGCCTTGTCGTTGAGAGGCAGCCGATTCCGAGCCAATCGCCAGGTAAGCGAAAACTCAGGGTTACTGAGGTAATCCGCCGCTGGCGCCCAAGACCAGTAGGAGCGATACTCCTCCTCCGACAAGCCGAGCGTATCACGTAGGGAATCCTTCGCGGGCCCCTCCACTAATCCACGATAGAAGACCCTCCTAGGCCGTGAAAGGTCACTGGACCGGGGAATGGCCCTCAAGGCCGACCGACACTCGCGGATGAAATCCGACTCGTCCCGGGGTTTACGACGGCGCTCAACCCACGAGATGGGGGGTCTGATGGTAAGGCTAGGGAAGGCGTCCCTAACAATCCCCTCCAGGATCGGATCTCTCCCAGTCAATGCGCGGCGTAGGAAAGCCAACCTAGAGGCACGGACGTGACTCAAGAGGTGCGGCATTCCCAGCCCCCCATGACACGGACGTTTAGTGCAGACTCGTCTGTCGACCCTGTTCACGCGTCCCCTCCATAAAATGGAGGATAGCGATCGCTCGAGCGCCTTCCAATGGGTCTCACAGAGAGGAAGTACAGACAATCGATAAAGAATCAGGGGGAAAATGTATATAGCACACACCTCCGCCCTGCCCTTCACGGACAACCGCCGTCGATTCCAAGTCTTGCCGGCAGAATCGACCTTTGCAAGTACTTCAGACCAATTCTTCTCCAGCTGGAGGTCCGGTCCAAACCACACTCCAAGAATGCGGACAGGTCCATCCGTCCAACCGAAGCGGCCCGGAAGAGCGACCCCCTTCCAGGCACCTAACCGCAAGCCGGAAGACTTGTCGCGGTTTATCTTGGCCCCTGTCACCTTCTCGTACCGGTCAAGCGCCTTCTGTACCGCCTCGATATCGTCCCGGGACGACACGAAAGCAGATACGTCATCGGCGTACGCGGAAACCCTGGCTCGAGCCCCTCCAGGAACGGCGATCCCGCGTAGGGCCGGACTGCCGGTCTCGTCCTTCAGCCGGCGAAGGAGAGGCTCCAACGCCAAAGCATAAAGGAGAGGCGACAGCGGACAACCCTGACGAACCGACCTAGACAGCACGAACGCGTCCGACAACCTTCCGTTCACCTGTACCACAGCACTGGGGGAGCGATACAGGAGGCTAATCCAGCGGCAGAAGTTGGGTGCGAATCCAGCGGCCTGCAGGACAGTAGCAAGGTAGCGATGGTCGACCCTATCAAATGCCTTGGACTGATCCAAATTGATCAGCGCGGCTTGCTCGTCGTCTTTTACACCCTCTATGATCGTGCGGATCAGATGCAGGTTGCTCTGAATTGTTCGGCCCCTCACAGAACAAGTCTGCTCAGGTCCCAACAGAGACTCGGCAACTGACTGCAAACGCTCCTGCAGGATCTTGGCCATAATCTTTAACTCTGTGTTTAGCAGAGTTATGGGCCTGTAGTCATCTAGTTTCCCCCCACCACCTTTGCCCTTTTTCAACAGAGTGATCACGCCCCTGGTGATCCGATTGGGGATGGACCCCGACCGAAACCAGTTGTTGAACACTGCAGTCAAAATCGGAACAAAGATTTGCGACAGCCTCAAGTACAATTCATAGGGCAAACCATCCAGACCGGGCGACTTGCCTCTGCCGACCTTCTTCAAAACCGCGTAGACTTCGCCCTCCGTGATCTCTCCCTCGCAGCTAGCCGCTTCAGTCGGCGAAAGCCGAGGAAAGTCAGCCAAATAGCTACGAAACTCCTCCTCACGGAGACCAGGCTCCTTGGTAAACCGGCTCTCGAAATGGCGCCGAAACGCCTCGCACATGTCGTCAGTGGCCCGAAGAGTACGCCCCTCCGGGGATTCGACTTCACGAATGTAACGATCGCCACCTCGACGGACCTCTTCCCTGCGCAGATCTGCGCCCAAGTTCACCGCTTCGGAAGACATCTTGCTTAACTTGTGTCTAATTACCTGGCCCATGTACCGCTCGCTATTCGAACGATCCAGGGCCTCCTTAGCTAAGGCTATCTCTAGGGGATCCCCCCCAGCCACCGCCCGGGAATAACTAGACTTGAGTGTCTTCACCTTATCAGCTCTATCTAGAGCGAGCCGTTTGCCGAAATCAGTGGTGAAGGACCTAATCCTACACTTAAGGCGTTCCCACCACTTATTCCCGATAACCGCCCCCACTAGCTCCCGCTGCACTAGTCTAATTAGCTGTTCCCGAAAGTCCTCCCTGTCCAGTAAGGACAGATTGAACTTCCAGTAGCCAGCCATTCTAGGCCTACCGTCTAACGCCACCCGGGCACAAACGAGTTTGTGGTCCGAATAGCCTACCCAGTGGAACGTAGGGCAATCTAGTAGATCTATGTCGGCTCTTCTAACTAACATTCTGTCAAGGTAGCTGACTACCTTGTCAAAAGGCCAATCAAGAGCCCACGTCCACATTTTCCCCCCGGGATGATCGACCCGGTATCTATCGACGAGACCATAATCGACGATCAGATCAACCAGGCTACGATCGCCCCTTCTCCCGCTAGCTCCCCGCCCCCTGTCTAACTTGGGGTCCAGGATGGCATTCCAGTCCCCCATTAAAACTAGGCGCGTTGAACCCACCAGGAACGGCCCCAACCGCCGAAAAAACGAGACCCGCTCCCCCCGGTCGTTGGGCGCATAAACCGCAACGACTCGGAACGAACCACTTTTCACGGCAATATCGGCCACGATCAACCGGCCCTCGGCATCGGTATGCACAAGGTCCACCTTCGCATCAAGAGTACGCCTAACAAGCAAAGAAACTCCTCTGGCAGAACGGTCCCCATATGCTGAATAGACGACAAAGTCATTGTCCAGCACACACGCATCGGAACTGCAAACAAAGTGGGTCTCCTCGATCGCGGCAACATCCACATCCAGGGACAGAAGGTCCCGGAGCAGGCGGGCAGCCTTACCCCGATCCCTTAAGCCCCTCACATTCAAAGTTGCTATCTTAATAGACATCTTCTAAGCCTGCAAATAGAAAAAAGAGTCAGCGCAAAAACCTACTCACATACGGGACGGAAATCTGCGGGTGAAAGGACCCCGACGGATTGTCCCAGACTTCCTGTACCCAACTCGGTCGTCATACGACCACCCAGGACAATACCGCCGACGTCCGTAGGGTAGGTTAATTTAAGAGCTCTATACAAAGAGGGATGGAGCCGAACAGGGACCCTCCCAGAGCAAAAATTCCTTATTTTTCTTAAGTCTTCCGCGTTCTCTTCGTACACCCTTATTTTAGGGAAGGCAGCTTGTGCCTCATTTATATGGCTCCACACTTTCAAGTGTGCCCCAGTGTCTCTTACCACTGTGATGACCCCCGGGGCGTCCGGGAAGTTGCGTGGGTCCTCCACCGACTTGCCATCTACGTCCTCGAGCTTAAAAAGTCGCCCCAACATTTCTTTTTTATGTTTAGACAGGCCCTTTTGGGCCTCGTCTTTGTCTATCTTGCATATCCCATCGGGACCCGTGAAATACTTTTTCTTTTTCTTCTTCTCCCTTGCACGATGGGGAGGGGAGGAAGGAGACACGAGCGGGGAAGTATCGGGAGAGCTTAGGGGTGTAATGGGGAAAGAAGGGGATGGAAGCCGGGAAGGGGAAGAAGGGACGCTTCTGACTTTGGAGGAGCCAGAAGACCTTGTTGGTGAAGCGGGGAAAGAGTGCCGCCTGACTCTGTCTGTGCTCTGCTCCACCCTGCTACGACCCGAAGGTCTGGATTCTGTTTCTTCCGATTCCTCTTCTTCTCTGCTTCTTTTAAGGGACGCCGTTCGTGGCGGAGGCATTTTATCCACCACCATTGAAGTCTCCTGCTTGTGGAGGTCTTCCTGCTGCAGTTTCTGTTCTTTTTCCTGCTTTTGCTGCTGCTTCGGCTGCTGCTGTTGCTGAGGAGACTGCCGCTGTTGGGGCTTCTGCTTCTGTTGGGGGGGCTTTCCCAGTTGCTGCTGCTGCTGGGGCTTCTGTTGTTGTTGTTGTTGTTGTTGTGACACTGGGGAAGAAGGCGGATTTGTCACTTTTCCCCCTTTCTTCACCTCAGTCCAGGCTCCCGGGGTGGCCTTGTCATTGGTTGGTGCCACTGCTGCTGCTGCTGCTACTACTCCTGCTGGCGTCTCTTTTGTTGGCTGCTGGTTCTTTTTCTTGGGACACTCCTTTGCCATGTGTCCAACCGCACCACACGACCAACAACACGGCCTCCTACCCTCCACCACCACCAGCATTCTCCTATCTCGACAAGTTAAGACGTTTGGGATGTCTCTGAAGTTGTCTCGGTCGAGGATCACTTGGAGCACCAAATCTCCTGTCGCTATCCCCGACTTGCTTCTGACAGCGCTTACTTCTTCCACTTGCCCAAACTTGGCAAAAAACGCCCCCATCCTGTCCTGGGGAATGTCGACCGGAACGCCGTGTACCGTTATTCTGGTCTTTCTTGTCCCCATGTACTCCGTTTGGAGTCGCAAGTTTGCCGTGGACAAGACATTTCCGGCCAGCTGTTTTGCCTCTTGTTCGGACCCCAGTAGTATGTCCCACATGGCATTGCTTTTGCGGGCCAACATCTTGGGGGCAATCTTGAGGGCCTTCAAAGCCTCCTCTACCTTGTCTCTGTTGACTCCAATGAGTCTATGAGTTTTGACGTCCGTTGTCAGCAGGGAAATGACTTTAACCTTGATGCCATTCAGGGCTTCTGGTATTGTGATAAAGTCATTTCCCTTCACGTACTCCTCATATTTCAGTCTTTGTTCTTCATAGTATGAAGAGTCTTTTTTCCTTGGTCCACTTTCGGACCATGTTTTTGCAGGTGACACATTTTGAGTTTGCACCGGCGGTGCTTCCTCCATTGGAGACGAGCATATGTCTGTGTCGTCGGCCATTTTGACCGCGACCGATTATTTCTTTAACGTGAAATTGTTTTTTTTTTTTTTTTTTTTTTTCCAAAAAGTTATCAACAGAAAAAATAATAATACGGGAAAATAATATAGGTAAAGAGAGAGAAAACCAAAGATAATTCAAATAAATATAAAACAAAAATTAAGTACAATTAATGCAAAACAAAACCCGTGAGGAGGGTAAAAAATATAAGAATGGAAATAAACAAAAACGAATCAAAAAATGCTCAAATAAAGTCAAAAACTGAAAAGTTCAACGAAGGTTTAGCAAATAAATTCAAAAACTTAACCGTTCAGATTCAAAAAGAATTGTCCAACACGCTCAAACCACTCCAAAGGAAAGAATTCAGGGTATTTATTGTAAAAATTTACAATTGTGGCACGTGGCCGATGAAGGGGAGGGGTAAAGGCTGGTCCAAACTAACTATCCTATACCTAGCTAATCAGATTCACGACCCATTCATACAATACAATTTACCCATTCACCACAAGAACTCATCCATCACCAATCGTTCTCTCATGCACCATAATACCACATTCTTACCAGGGGGTCCTACAAAAAACGCGCCCCACACCATAAAAATTTGATGATGAAATACATGCTATACATTAAAATTCTAATAATGATAGAATGAGAGGGGAGGGGAGATGAACCCAATAATCAAATAAATATAAACACAAAATATAAACTAAACATAACAGATGTTAGTAGGGGACCGTCCTACCCTCAAAATAGAGAGGCCGCTGTATTCTGCCCAGGGGACAGAATCAAGAAGCTCTCTCGCTAAGGGAGTGGGGAAAAAGGATAAAATATTATGCGGGAATGGGGAAATATACAGCTGACCCAGTCGAGATGAAAAGGAGGGTTAAAAACAAACTGGGGAGGTTGGGAATCTCGACTTGGATCATAACCAAAGAGTAGCCGGGTTACAGGCCAGGAACAACACTTACTCACATTAACTAGGTACACTGAAGCTTGTCTAATCCTAACCAAGGGGAGGGTTCCACAGGAAGCCACCCCGATGTGCAATAGGTTGATCTAGAAGAGAAAATCAAGGCTAGCCCCGGTCACACGAACCAAGCTCGCCTCTTTTACCCACCTTTCGCTAAAGACTGTCGAATGCAATCGTTTTCTATCAGATCTAATCTTCATCTTGAGCTGATGCTCAAAGAATAGGATTAGATGCTGATGAGAAAGATGGTTGCCCCGCAAGACTTCCTCCTTTCGCGTCGTCCAAATCACCATTCGAGCCGTGGCCAGCAGCGTCAGAAACACCATTCGTTTCACCCCGGAATACGGGGGCGACACATTGTCACACGCGTATGCGCGATCAATGGACACAAGCTGTTCGGGAGCGAGACGAGCCGTCAGCTCGCCGACATGGTCCCATAAGGGGCGGACCCGGGGGCAATGGTAGAAGGCGTGCGGAGCCGTTTCTTCTAAGCCAAGACCACACCGTTCACAGTCTGGCAAATCCGCCAAACCCCATATGAAAGCCTTGTCGTTGAGAGGCAGCCGATTCCGAGCCAATCGCCAGGTAAGCGAAAACTCAGGGTTACTGAGGTAATCCGCCGCTGGCGCCCAAGACCAGTAGGAGCGATACTCCTCCTCCGACAAGCCGAGCGTATCACGTAGGGAATCCTTCGCGGGCCCCTCCACTAATCCACGATAGAAGACCTTCCTAGGCCGTGAAAGGTCACTGGACCGGGGAATGGCCCTCAAGGCCGACCGACACTCGCGGATGAAATCCGACTCGTCCCGGGGTTTACGACGGCGCTCAACCCACGAGATGGGGGGTCTGATGGTAAGGCTAGGGAAGGCGTCCCTAACAATCCCCTCCAGGATCGGATCTCTCCCAGTCAATGCGCGGCGTAGGAAAGCCAACCTAGAGGCACGGACGTGACTCAAGAGGTGCGGCATTCCCAGCCCCCCATGACACGGACGTTTAGTGCAGACTCGTCTGTCGACCCTGTTCACGCGTCCCCTCCATAAAATGGAGGATAGCGATCGCTCGAGCGCCTTCCAATGGGTCTCACAGAGAGGAAGTACAGACAATCAATAAAGAATCAGGGGGAAAATGTATATAGCACACACCTCCGCCCTGCCCTTCACGGACAACCGCCGTCGATTCCAAGTCTTGCCGGCAGAATCGACCTTTGCAAGTACTTCAGACCAATTCTTCTCCAGCTGGAGGTCCGGTCCAAACCACACTCCAAGAATGCGGACAGGTCCATCCGTCCAACCGAAGCGGCCCGGAAGAGCGACCCTCTTCCAGGCACCTAACCGCAAGCCGGAAGACTTGTCGCGGTTTATCTTGGCCCCTGTCACCTTCTCGTACCGGTCAAGCGCCTTCTGTACCGCCTCGATATCGTCCCGGGACGACACGAAAGCAGATACGTCATCGGCGTACGCGGAAACCCTGGCTCGAGCCCCTCCAGGAACGGCGATTCCGCGTAGGGCCGGACTGCCGGTCTCGTCCTTCAGCCGGCGAAGGAGAGGCTCCAACGCCAAAGCATAAAGGAGAGGCGACAGCGGACAACCCTGACGAACCGACCTAGACAGCACGAACGCGTCCGACAACCTTCCGTTCACCTGTACCACAGCACTGGGGGAGCGATACAGGAGGCTAATCCAGCGGCAGAAGTTGGGTGCGAATCCAGCGGCCTGCAGGACAGTAGCAAGGTAGCGATGGTCGACCCTATCAAATGCCTTGGACTGATCCAAATTGATCAGCGCGGCTTGCTCGTCGTCTTTTACACCCTCTATGATCGTGCGGATCAGATGCAGGTTGCTCTGAATTGTTCGGCCCCTCACAGAACAAGTCTGCTCAGGTCCCAACAGAGACTCGGCAACTGACTGCAAACGCTCCTGCAGGATCTTGGCCATAATCTTTAACTCTGTGTTTAGCAGAGTTATGGGCCTGTAGTCATCTAGTTTCCCCCCACCACCTTTGCCCTTTTTCAACAGAGTGATCACGCCCCTGGTGATCCGATTGGGGATGGACCCCGACCGAAACCAGTTGTTGAACACTGCAGTCAAAATCGGAACAAAGATGTGCGACAGCCTCAAGTACAATTCATAGGGCAAACCATCCAGACCGGGCGACTTGCCTCTGCCGACCTTCTTCAAAACCGCGTAGACTTCGCCCTCCGTGATCTCTCCCTCGCAGCTAGCCGCTTCAGTCGGCGAAAGCCGAGGAAAGTCAGCCAAATAGCTACGAAACTCCTCCTCACGGAGACCAGGCTCCTTGGTAAACCGGCTCTCGAAATGGCGCCGAAACGCCTCGCACATGTCGTCAGTGGCCCGAAGAGTACGCCCCTCCGGGGATTCGACTTCACGAATGTAACGATCGCCACCTCGACGGACCTCTTCCCTGCGCAGATCTGCGCCCAAGTTCACCGCTTCGGAAGACATCTTGCTTAACTTATGTCTAATTACCTGGCCCATGTACCGCTCGCTATTCGAACGATCCAGGGCCTCCTTAGCTAAGGCTATCTCTAGGGGATCCCCCCCAGCCACCGCCCGGGAATAACTAGACTTGAGTGTCTTCACCTTATCAGCTCTATCTAGAGCGAGCCGTTTGCCGAAATCAGTGGTGAAGGACCTAATCCTACACTTAAGGCGTTCCCACCACTTATTCCCGATAACCGCCCCCACTAGCTCCCGCTGCACTAGTCTAATTAGCTGTTCCCGAAAGTCCTCCCTGTCCAGTAAGGACAGATTGAACTTCCAGTAGCCAGCCATTCTAGGCCTACCGTCTAACGCCACCCGGGCACAAACGAGTTTGTGGTCCGAATAGCCTACCCAGTGGAACGTAGGGCAATCTAGTAGATCTATGTCGGCTCTTCTAACTAACATTCTGTCAAGGTAGCTGACTACCTTGTCAAAAGGCCAATCAAGAGCCCACGTCCACATTTTCCCCCCGGGATGATCGACCCGGTATCTATCGACGAGACCATAATCGACGATCAGATCAACCAGGCTACGATCGCCCCTTCTCCCGCTAGCTCCCCGCCCCCTGTCTAACTTGGGGTCCAGGATGGCATTCCAGTCCCCCATTAAAACTAGGCGCGTTGAACCCACCAGGAACGGCCCCAACCGCCGAAAAAACGAGACCCGCTCCCCCCGGTCGTTGGGCGCATAAACCGCAACGACTCGGAACGAACCACTTTTCACGGCAATATCGGCCACGATCAACCGGCCCTCGGCATCGGTATGCACAAGGTCCACCTTCGCATCGAGAGTACGCCTAACAAGCAAAGAAACTCCTCTGGCAGAACGGTCCCCATATGCTGAATAGACGACAAAGTCATTGTCCAGCACACACGCATCGGAACTGCAAACAAAGTGGGTCTCCTCGATCGCGGCAACATCCACATCCAGAGACAGAAGGTCCCGGAGCAGGCGGGCAGCCTTACCCCGATCCCTTAAGCCCCTCACATTCAAAGTTGCTATCTTAATAGACATCTTCTAAGCCTGCAAATAGAAAAAAGAGTCAGCGCAAAAACCTACTCACATACGGGACGGAAATCTGCGGGTGAAAGGACCCCGACGGATTGTCCCAGACTTCCTGTACCCAACTCGGTCGTCATACGACCACCCAGGACAATACCGCCGACGTCCGTAGGGTAGGTTAATTTAAGAGCTCTATACAAAGAGGGATGGAGCCGAACAGGGACCCTCCCAGAGCAAAAATTCCTTATTTTTCTTAAGTCTTCCGCGTTCTCTTCGTACACCCTTATTTTAGGGAAGGCAGCTTGTGCCTCATTTATATGGCTCCACACTTTCAAGTGTGCCCCAGTGTCTCTTACCACTGTGATGACCCCCGGGGCGTTCGGGAAGTTGCGTGGGTCCTCCACCGACTTGCCATCTACCTCCTCGAGCTTAAAAAGTCGCCCCAACATTTCTTTTTTATGTTTAGACAGGCCCTTTTGGGCCTCGTCTTTGTCTATCTTGCATATCCCATCGGGACCCGTGAAATACTTTTTCTTTTTCTTCTTCTCCCTTGCACGATGGGGAGGGGAGGAAGGAGACACGAGTGGGGAAGTATCGGGAGAGCTTAGGGGTGTAATGGGGAAAGAAGGGGATGGAAGCCGGGAAGGGGAAGAAGGGACGCTTCTGACTTTGGAGGAGCCAGAAGACCTTGTTGGTGAAGCGGGGAAAGAGTGCCGCCTGACTCTGTCTGTGCTCTGCTCCACCCTGCTACGACCCGAAGGTCTGGATTCTGTTTCTTCCGATTCCTCTTCTTCTCTGCTTCTTTTAAGGGACGCCGTTCGTGGCGGAGGCATTTTATCCACCACCATTGAAGTCTCCTGTTTGTGGAGGTCTTCCTGCTGCAGTTTCTGTTCTTTTTCCTGCTTTTGCTGCTGCTTCGGCTGCTGCTGTTGCTGAGGAGACTGCCGCTGTTGGGGCTTCTGCTTCTGTTGGGGGGGCTTTCCCAGTTGCTGCTGCTGCTGGGGCTTCTGTTGTTGTTGTTGTTGTTGTTGTTGTTGTTACACTGGGGAAGAAGGCGGATTTGTCACTTTTCCCCCTTTCTTCACCTCAGTCCAGGCTCCCGGGGTGGCCTTGTCATTGGTTGGTGCCACTGCTGCTGCTGCTGCTGCTACTACTCCTGCTGGCGTCTCTTTTGTTGGCTGCTGGTTCTTTTTCTTGGGACACTCCTTTGCCATGTGTCCAACCGCACCACACGACCAACAACACGGCCTCCTACCCTCCACCACCACCAGCATTCTCCTATCTCGACAAGTTAAGACGTTTGGGATGTCTCTGAAGTTGTCTCGGTCGAGGATCACTTGGAGCACCAAATCTCCTGTCGCTATCCCCGACTTGCTTCTGACAGCGCTTACTTCTTCCACTTGCCCAAACTTGGCAAAAAACGCCCCCATCCTGTCCTGGGGAATGTCGACGGGAACGCCGTGTACAGTTATTCTGGTCTTTCTTGTCCCCATGTACTCCGTTTGGAGTCGCAAGTTTGCCGTGGACAAGACATTTCCGGCCAGCTGTTTTGCCTCTTGTTCGGACCCCAGTAGTATGTCCCACATGGCATTGCTTTTGCGGGCCAACATCTTGGGAGCAATCTTGAGGGTCTTCAAAGCCTCCTCTACTTTGTCTCTGTTGACTCCAATGAGTCTATGAGTTTTGACGTCCGTTGTCAGCAGGGAAATGACTTTAACCTTGATGGCATTCAGGGCTTCTGGTATTGTGATAAAGTCATTTCCCTTCACGTACTCCTCATATTTCAGTCTTTGTTCTTCATAGTATGAAGAGTCTTTTTTCCTTGGTCCACTTTCGGACCATGTTTTTGCAGGTGACACATTTTGAGTTTGCACCGGCGGTGCTTCCTCCATTGGAGACGAGCATATGTCTGTGTCGTCGGCCATTTTGACCGCGACCGATTATTTCTTTAACGTGAAATTGTTTTTTTTTTTTTTTTTTTTTTTTCCAAAAAGTTATCAACAGAAAAAATAATAATACGGGAAAATAATATAGGTAAAGAGAGAGAAAACCAAAGATAATTCAAATAAATATAAAACAAAAATTAAGTACAATTAATGCAAAACAAAACCCGTGAGGAGGGTAAAAAATATAAGAATGGAAATAAACAAAAACGAATCAAAAAATGCTCAAATAAAGTCAAAAACTGAAAAGTTCAACGAAGGTTTAGCAAATAAATTCAAAAACTTAACCGTTCAGATTCAAAAAGAATTGTCCAACACGCTCAAACCACTCCAAAGGAAAGAATTCAGGGTATTTATTGTAAAAATTTACAATTGTGGCACGTGGCCGATGAAGGGGAGGGGTAAAGGCTGGTCCAAACTAACTATCCTATACCTAGCTAATCAGATTCACGACCCATTCATACAATACAATTTACCCATTCACCACAAGAACTCATCCATCACCAATCGTTCTCTCATGCACCATAATACCACATTCTTACCAGGGGGTCCTACAAAAAACGCGCCCCACACCATAAAAATTTGATGATGAAATACATGCTATACATTAAAATTCTAATAATGATAGAATGAGAGGGGAGGGGAGATGAACCCAATAATCAAATAAATATAAACACAAAATATAAACTAAACATAACAGATGTTAGTAGGGGACTGTCCAACCCTCAAAATAGAGAGGCCGCTGTATTCTGCACATGGACAGAATCAAGAAGCTCTCTCGCTAAGGGAGTGGGGAAAAAGGATAAAATATTATGCGGGAATGGGGAAATATACAGCTGACCCAGTCGAGATGAAAAGGAGGGTTAAAAACAAACTGGGGAGGTTGGGAATCTCGACTTGGATCATAACCAAAGAGTAGCCGGGTTACAGGCCAGGAACAACACTTACTCACATTAACTAGGTACACTGAAGCTTGTCTAATCCTAACCAAGGGGAGGGTTCCACAGGAAGCCACCCCGATGTGCAATAGGTTGACCTAGAAGAGAAAATCAAGGCTAGCCCCGGTCACACGAACCAAGCTCGCCTCTTTTACCCACCTTTCGCTAAAGACTGTCGAATGCAATCGTTTTCTATCAGATCTAATCTTCATCTTGAGCTGATGCTCAAAGAATAGGATTAGATGCTGATGAGAAAGATGGTTGCCCCGCAAGACTTCCTCCTTTCGCGTCGTCCAAATCACCATTCGAGCCGTGGCCAGCAGCGTCAGAAACACCATTCGTTTCACCCCGGAATACGGGGGCGACACATTGTCACACGCGTATGCGCGATCAATGGACACAAGCTGTTCGGGAGCGAGACGAGCCGTCAGCTCGCCGACATGGTCCCATAAGGGGCGGACCCGGGGGCAATGGTAGAAGGCGTGCGGAGCCGTTTCTTCTAAGCCAAGACCACACCGTTCACAGTCTGGCAAATCCGCCAAACCCCATATGAAAGCCTTGTCGTTGAGAGGCAGCCGATTCCGAGCCAATCGCCAGGTAAGCGAAAACTCAGGGTTACTGAGGTAATCCGCCGCTGGCGCCCAAGACCAGTAGGAGCGATACTCCTCCTCCGACAAGCCGAGCGTATCACGTAGGGAATCCTTCGCGGGCCCCTCCACTAATCCACGATAGAAGACCTTCCTAGGCCGTGAAAGGTCACTGGACCGGGGAATGGCCCTCAAGGCCGACCGACACTCGCGGATGAAATCCGACTCGTCCCGGGGTTTACGACGGCGCTCAACCCACGAGATGGGGGGTCTGATGGTAAGGCTAGGGAAGGCGTCCCTAACAATCCCCTCCAGGATCGGATCTCTCCCAGTCAATGCGCGGCGTAGGAAAGCCAACCTAGAGGCACGGACGTGACTCAAGAGGTGCGGCATTCCCAGCCCCCCATGACACGGACGTTTAGTGCAGACTCGTCTGTCGACCCTGTTCACGCGTCCCCTCCATAAAATGGAGGATAGCGATCGCTCGAGCGCCTTCCAATGGGTCTCACAGAGAGGAAGTACAGACAATCGATAAAGAATCAGGGGGAAAATGTATATAGCACACACCTCCGCCCTGCCCTTCACGGACAACCGCCGTCGATTCCAAGTCTTGCCGGCAGAATCGACCTTTGCAAGTACTTCAGACCAATTCTTCTCCAGCTGGAGGTCCGGTCCAAACCACACTCCAAGAATGCGGACAGGTCCATCCGTCCAACCGAAGCGGCCCGGAAGAGCGACCCCCTTCCAGGCACCTAACCGCAAGCCGGAAGACTTGTCGCGGTTTATCTTGGCCCCTGTCACCTTCTCGTACCGGTCAAGCGCCTTCTGTACCGCCTCGATATCGTCCCGGGACGACACGAAAGCAGATACGTCATCGGCGTACGCGGAAACCCTGGCTCGAGCCCCTCCAGGAACGGCGATTCCGCGTAGGGCCGGACTGCCGGTCTCGTCCTTCAGCCGGCGAAGGAGAGGCTCCAACGCCAAAGCATAAAGGAGAGGCGACAGCGGACAACCCTGACGAACCGACCTAGACAGCACGAACGCGTCCGACAACCTTCCGTTCACCTGTACCACAGCACTGGGGGAGCGATACAGGAGGCTAATCCAGCGGCAGAAGTTGGGTGCGAATCCAGCGGCCTGCAGGACAGTAGCAAGGTAGCGATGGTCGACCCTATCAAATGCCTTGGACTGATCCAAATTGATCAGCGCGGCTTGCTCGTCGTCTTTTACACCCTCTATGATCGTGCGGATCAGATGCAGGTTGCTCTGAATTGTTCGGCCCCTCACAGAACAAGTCTGCTCAGGTCCCAACAGAGACTCGGCAACTGACTGCAAACGCTCCTGCAGGATCTTGGCCATAATCTTTAACTCTGTGTTTAGCAGAGTTATGGGCCTGTAGTCATCTAGTTTCCCCCCACCACCTTTGCCCTTTTTCAACAGAGTGATCACGCCCCTGGTGATCCGATTGGGGATGGACCCCGACCGAAACCAGTTGTTGAACACTGCAGTCAAAATCGGAACAAAGATGTGCGACAGCCTCAAGTACAATTCATAGGGCAAACCATCCAGACCGGGCGACTTGCCTCTGCCGACCTTCTTCAAAACCGCGTAGACTTCGCCCTCCGTGATCTCTCCCTCGCAGCTAGCCGCTTCAGTCGGCGAAAGCCGAGGAAAGTCAGCCAAATAGCTACGAAACTCCTCCTCACGGAGACCAGGCTCCTTGGTAAACCGGCTCTCGAAATGGCGCCGAAACGCCTCGCACATGTCGTCAGTGGCCCGAAGAGTACGCCCCTCCGGGGATTCGACTTCACGAATGTAACGATCGCCACCTCGACGGACCTCTTCCCTGCGCAGATCTGCGCCCAAGTTCACCGCTTCGGAAGACATCTTGCTTAACTTATGTCTAATTACCTGGCCCATGTACCGCTCGCTATTCGAACGATCCAGGGCCTCCTTAGCTAAGGCTATCTCTAGGGGATCCCCCCCAGCCACCGCCCGGGAATAACTAGACTTGAGTGTCTTCACCTTATCAGCTCTATCTAGAGCGAGCCGTTTGCCGAAATCAGTGGTGAAGGACCTAATCCTACACTTAAGGCGTTCCCACCACTTATTCCCGATAACCGCCCCCACTAGCTCCCGCTGCACTAGTCTAATTAGCTGTTCCCGAAAGTCCTCCCTGTCCAGTAAGGACAGATTGAACTTCCAGTAGCCAGCCATTCTAGGCCTACCGTCTAACGCCACCCGGGCACAAACGAGTTTGTGGTCCGAATAGCCTACCCAGTGGAACGTAGGGCAATCTAGTAGATCTATGTCGGCTCTTCTAACTAACATTCTGTCAAGGTAGCTGACTACCTTGTCAAAAGGCCAATCAAGAGCCCACGTCCACATTTTCCCCCCGGGATGATCGACCCGGTATCTATCGACGAGACCATAATCGACGATCAGATCAACCAGGCTACGATCGCCCCTTCTCCCGCTAGCTCCCCGCCCCCTGTCTAACTTGGGGTCCAGGATGGCATTCCAGTCCCCCATTAAAACTAGGCGCGTTGAACCCACCAGGAACGGCCCCAACCGCCGAAAAAACGAGACCCGCTCCCCCCGGTCGTTGGGCGCATAAACCGCAACGACTCGGAACGAACCACTTTTCACGGCAATATCGGCCACGATCAACCGGCCCTCGGCATCGGTATGCACAAGGTCCACCTTCGCATCGAGAGTACGCCTAACAAGCAAAGAAACTCCTCTGGCAGAACGGTCCCCATATGCTGAATAGACGACAAAGTCATTGTCCAGCACACACGCATCGGAACTGCAAACAAAGTGGGTCTCCTCGATCGCGGCAACATCCACATCCAGAGACAGAAGGTCCCGGAGCAGGCGGGCAGCCTTACCCCGATCCCTTAAGCCCCTCACATTCAAAGTTGCTATCTTAATAGACATCTTCTAAGCCTGCAAATAGAAAAAAGAGTCAGCGCAAAAACCTACTCACATACGGGACGGAAATCTGCGGGTGAAAGGACCCCGACGGATTGTCCCAGACTTCCTGTACCCAACTCGGTCGTCATACGACCACCCAGGACAATACCGCCGACGTCCGTAGGGTAGGTTAATTTAAGAGCTCTATACAAAGAGGGATGGAGCCGAACAGGGACCCTCCCAGAGCAAAAATTCCTTATTTTTCTTAAGTCTTCCGCGTTCTCTTCGTACACCCTTATTTTAGGGAAGGCAGCTTGTGCCTCATTTATATGGCTCCACACTTTCAAGTGTGCCCCAGTGTCTCTTACCACTGTGATGACCCCCGGGGCGTTCGGGAAGTTGCGTGGGTCCTCCACCGACTTGCCATCTACGTCCTCGAGCTTAAAAAGTCGCCCCAACATTTCTTTTTTATGTTTAGACAGGCCCTTTTGGGCCTCGTCTTTGTCTATCTTGCATATCCCATCGGGACCCGTGAAATACTTTTTCTTTTTCTTCTTCTCCCTTGCACGATGGGGAGGGGAGGAAGGAGACACGAGCGGGGAAGTATCGGGAGAGCTTAGGGGTGTAATGGGGAAAGAAGGGGATGGAAGCCGGGAAGGAGAAGAAGGGACGCTTCTGACTTTGGAGGAGCCAGAAGACCTTGTTGGTGAAGCGGGGAAAGAGTGCCGCCTGACTCTGTCTGTGCTCTGCTCCACCCTGCTACGACCCGAAGGTCTGGATTCTGTTTCTTCCGATTCCTCTTCTTCTCTGCTTCTTTTAAGGGACGCCGTTCGTGGCGGAGGCATTTTATCCACCACCATTGAAGTCTCCTGCTTGTGGAGGTCTTCCTGCTGCAGTTTCTGTTCTTTTTCCTGCTTTTGCTGCTGCTTCGGCTGCTGCTGTTGCTGAGGAGACTGCCGCTGTAGGGGCTTCTGCTTCTGTTGGGGGGGCTTTCCCAGTTGCTGCTGCTGCTGGGGCTTCTGTTGTTGTTGTTGTTGTTGTTGTGACACTGGGGAAGAAGGCGGATTTGTCACTTTTCCCCCTTTCTTCACCTCAGTCCAGGCTCCCGGGGTGGCCTTGTCATTGGTTGGTGCCACTGCTGCTGCTGCTGCTACTACTCCTGCTGGCGTCTCTTTTGTTGGCTGCTGGTTCTTTTTCTTGGGACACTCCTTTGCCATGTGTCCAACCGCACCACACGACCAACAACACGGCCTCCTACCCTCCACCACCACCAGCATTCTCCTATCTCGACAAGTTAAGACGTTTGGGATGTCTCTGAAGTTGTCTCGGTCGAGGATCACTTGGAGCACCAAATCTCCTGTCGCTATCCCCGACTTGCTTCTGACAGCGCTGACTTCTTCCACTTGCCCAAACTTGGCAAAAAACGCCCCCATCCTGTCCTGGGGAATGTCGACGGGAACGCCGTGTACAGTTATTCTGGTCTTTCTTGTCCCCATGTACTCCGTTTGGAGTCGCAAGTTTGCCGTGGACAAGACATTTCCGGCCAGCTGTTTTGCCTCTTGTTCGGACCCCAGTAGTATGTCCCACATGGCATTGCTTTTGCGGGCCAACATCTTGGGGGCAATCTTGAGGGCCTTCAAAGCCTCCTCTACCTTGTCTCTGTTGACTCCAATGAGTCTATGAGTTTTGACGTCCGTTGTCAGCAGGGAAATGACTTTAACCTTGATGGCATTCAGGGCTTCTGGTATTGTGATAAAGTCATTTCCCTTCACGAACTCCTCATATTTCAGTCTTTGTTCTTCATAGTATGAAGAGTCTTTTTTCCTTGGTCCACTTACGGACCATGTTTTTGCAGGTGACACATTTTGAGTTTGCACCGGCGGTGCTTCCTCCATTGGAGACGAGCATATGTCTGTGTCGTCGGCCATTTTGACCGCGACCGATTATTTCTTTAACGTGAAATTGTTTTTTTTTTTTTTTTTTTTTTTCCCAAAAAGTTATCAACAGAAAAAATAATAATACGGGAAAATAATATAGGTAAAGAGAGAGAAAACCAAAGATAATTCAAATAAATATAAAACAAAAATTAAGTACAATTAATGCAAAACAAAACCCGTGAGGAGGGTAAAAAATATAAGAATGGAAATAAACAAAAACGAATCAAAAAATGCTCAAATAAAGTCAAAAACTGAAAAGTTCAACGAAGGTTTAGCAAATAAATTCAAAAACTTAACCGTTCAGATTCAAAAAGAATTGTCCAACACGCTCAAACCACTCCAAAGGAAAGAATTCAGGGTATTTATTGTAAAAATTTACAATTGTGGCACGTGGCCGATGAAGGGGAGGGGTAAAGGCTGGTCCAAACTAACTATCCTATACCTAGCTAATCAGATTCACGACCCATTCATACAATACAATTTACCCATTCACCACAAGAACTCATCCATCACCAATCGTTCTCTCATGCACCATAATACCACATTCTTACCAGGGGGTCCTACAAAAAACGCGCCCCACACCATAAAAATTTGATGATGAAATACATGCTATACATTAAAATTCTAATAATGATAGAATGATAGGGGAGGGGAGATGAACCCAATAATCAAATAAATATAAACACAAAATATAAACTAAACATAACAGATGTTAGTAGGGGACCGTCCTCCCCTCAAAATAGAGAGGCCGCTGTATTCTGCCCAGGGGACAGAATCAAGAAGCTCTCTCGCTAAGGGAGTGGGCAAAAAGGATAAAATATTATGCGGGAATGGGGAAATATACAGCTGACCCAGTCGAGATGAAAAGGAGGGTTAAAAACAAACTGGGGAGGTTGGGAATCTCGACTTGGATCATAACCAAAGAGTAGCCGGGTTACAGGCCAGGAACAACACTTACTCACATTAACTAGGTACACTGAAGCTTGTCTAATCCTAACCAAGGGGAGGGTTCCACAGGAAGCCACCCCGATGTGCAATAGGTTGACCTAGAAGAGAAAATCAAGGCTAGCCCCGGTCACACGAACCAAGCTCGCCTCTTTTACCCACCTTTCGCTAAAGACTGTCGAATGCAATCGTTTTCTATCAGATCTAATCTTCATCTTGAGCTGATGCTCAAAGAATAGGATTAGATGCTGATGAGAAAGATGGTTGCCCCGCAAGACTTCCTCCTTTCGCGTCGTCCAAATCACCATTCGAGCCGTGGCCAGCAGCGTCAGAAACACCATTCGTTTCACCCCGGAATACGGGGGCGACACATTGTCACACGCGTATGCGCGATCAATGGACACAAGCTGTTCGGGAGCGAGACGAGCCGTCAGCTCGCCGACATGGTCCCATAAGGGGCGGACCCGGGGGCAATGGTAGAAGGCGTGCGGAGCCGTTTCTTCTAAGCCAAGACCACACCGTTCACAGTCTGGCAAATCCGCCAAACCCCATATGAAAGCCTTGTCGTTGAGAGGCAGCCGATTCCGAGCCAATCGCCAGGTAAGCGAAAACTCAGGGTTACTGAGGTAATCCGCCGCTGGCGCCCAAGACCAGTAGGAGCGATACTCCTCCTCCGACAAGCCGAGCGTATCACGTAGGGAATCCTTCGCGGGCCCCTCCACTAATCCACGATAGAAGACCTTCCTAGGCCGTGAAAGGTCACTGGACCGGGGAATGGCCCTCAAGGCCGACCGACACTCGCGGATGAAATCCGACTCGTCCCGGGGTTTACGACGGCGCTCAACCCACGAGATGGGGGGTCTGATGGTAAGGCTAGGGAAGGCGTCCCTAACAATCCCCTCCAGGATCGGATCTCTCCCAGTCAATGCGCGGCGTAGGAAAGCCAACCTAGAGGCACGGACGTGACTCAAGAGGTGCGGCATTCCCAGCCCCCCATGACACGGACGTTTAGTGCAGACTCGTCTGTCGACCCTGTTCACGCGTCCCCTCCATAAAATGGAGGATAGCGATCGCTCGAGCGCCTTCCAATGGGTCTCACAGAGAGGAAGTACAGACAATCGATAAAGAATCAGGGGGAAAATGTATATAGCACACACCTCCGCCCTGCCCTTCACGGACAACCGCCGTCGATTCCAAGTCTTGCCGGCAGAATCGACCTTTGCAAGTACTTCAGACCAATTCTTCTCCAGCTGGAGGTCCGGTCCAAACCACACTCCAAGAATGCGGACAGGTCCATCCGTCCAACCGAAGCGGCCCGGAAGAGCGACCCCCTTCCAGGCACCTAACCGCAAGCCGGAAGACTTGTCGCGGTTTATCTTGGCCCCTGTCACCTTCTCGTACCGGTCAAGCGCCTTCTGTACCGCCTCGATATCGTCCCGGGACGACACGAAAGCAGATACGTCATCGGCGTACGCGGAAACCCTGGCTCGAGCCCCTCCAGGAACGGCGATTCCGCGTAGGGCCGGACTGCCGGTCTCGTCCTTCAGCCGGCGAAGGAGAGGCTCCAACGCCAAAGCATAAAGGAGAGGCGACAGCGGACAACCCTGACGAACCGACCTAGACAGCACGAACGCGTCCGACAACCTTCCGTTCACCTGTACCACAGCACTGGGGGAGCGATACAGGAGGCTAATCCAGCGGCAGAAGTTGGGTGCGAATCCAGCGGCCTGCAGGACAGTAGCAAGGTAGCGATGGTCGACCCTATCAAATGCCTTGGACTGATCCAAATTGATCAGCGCGGCTTGCTCGTCGTCTTTTACACCCTCTATGATCGTGCGGATCAGATGCAGGTTGCTCTGAATTGTTCGGCCCCTCACAGAACAAGTCTGCTCAGGTCCCAACAGAGACTCGGCAACTGACTGCAAACGCTCCTGCAGGATCTTGGCCATAATCTTTAACTCTGTGTTTAGCAGAGTTATGGGCCTGTAGTCATCTAGTTTCCCCCCACCACCTTTGCCCTTTTTCAACAGAGTGATCACGCCCCTGGTGATCCGATTGGGGATGGACCCCGACCGAAACCAGTTGTTGAACACTGCAGTCAAAATCGGAACAAAGATGTGCGACAGCCTCAAGTACAATTCATAGGGCAAACCATCCAGACCGGGCGACTTGCCTCTGCCGACCTTCTTCAAAACCGCGTAGACTTCGCCCTCCGTGATCTCTCCCTCGCAGCTAGCCGCTTCAGTCGGCGAAAGCCGAGGAAAGTCAGCCAAATAGCTACGAAACTCCTCCTCACGGAGACCAGGCTCCTTGGTAAACCGGCTCTCGAAATGGCGCCGAAACGCCTCGCACATGTCGTCAGTGGCCCGAAGAGTACGCCCCTCCGGGGATTCGACTTCACGAATGTAACGATCGCCACCTCGACGGACCTCTTCCCTGCGCAGATCTGCGCCCAAGTTCACCGCTTCGGAAGACATCTTGCTTAACTTATGTCTAATTACCTGGCCCATGTACCGATCGCTATTCGAACGATCCAGGGCCTCCTTAGCTAAGGCTATCTCTAGGGGATCCCCCCCAGCCACCGCCCGGGAATAACTAGACTTGAGTGTCTTCACCTTATCAGCTCTATCTAGAGCGAGCCGTTTGCCGAAATCAGTGGTGAAGGACCTAATCCTACACTTAAGGCGTTCCCACCACTTATTCCCGATAACCGCCCCCACTAGCTCCCGCTGCACTAGTCTAATTAGCTGTTCCCGAAAGTCCTCCCTGTCCAGTAAGGACAGATTGAACTTCCAGTAGCCAGCCATTCTAGGCCTACCGTCTAACGCCACCCGGGCACAAACGAGTTTGTGGTCCGAATAGCCTACCCAGTGGAACGTAGGGCAATCTAGTAGATCTATGTCGGCTCTTCTAACTAACATTCTGTCAAGGTAGCTGACTACCTTGTCAAAAGGCCAATCAAGAGCCCACGTCCACATTTTCCCCCCGGGATGATCGACCCGGTATCTATCGACGAGACCATAATCGACGATCAGATCAACCAGGCTACGATCGCCCCTTCTCCCGCTAGCTCCCCGCCCCCTGTCTAACTTGGGGTCCAGGATGGCATTCCAGTCCCCCATTAAAACTAGGCGCGTTGAACCCACCAGGAACGGCCCCAACCGCCGAAAAAACGAGACCCGCTCCCCCCGGTCGTTGGGCGCATAAACCGCAACGACTCGGAACGAACCACTTTTCACGGCAATATCGGCCACGATCAACCGGCCCTCGGCATCGGTATGCACAAGGTCCACCTTCGCATCGAGAGTACGCCTAACAAGCAAAGAAACTCCTCTGGCAGAACGGTCCCCATATGCTGAATAGACGACAAAGTCATTGTCCAGCACACACGCATCGGAACTGCAAACAAAGTGGGTCTCCTCGATCGCGGCAACATCCACATCCAGGGACAGAAGGTCCCGGAGCAGGCGGGCAGCCTTACCCCGATCCCTTAAGCCCCTCACATTCAAAGTTGCTATCTTAATAGACATCTTCTAAGCCTGCAAATAGAAAAAAGAGTCAGCGCAAAAACCTACTCACATACGGGACGGAAATCTGCGGGTGAAAGGACCCCGACGGATTGTCCCAGACTTCCTGTACCCAACTCGGTCGTCATACGACCACCCAGGACAATACCGCCGACGTCCGTAGGGTAGGTTAATTTAAGAGCTCTATACAAAGAGGGATGGAGCCGAACAGGGACCCTCCCAGAGCAAAAATTCCTTATTTTTCTTAAGTCTTCCGCGTTCTCTTCGTACACCCTTATTTTAGGGAAGGCAGCTTGTGCCTCATTTATATGGCTCCACACTTTCAAGTGTGCCCCAGTGTCTCTTACCACTGTGATGACCCCCGGGGCGTTCGGGAAGTTGCGTGGGTCCTCCACCGACTTGCCATCTACGTCCTCGAGCTTAAAAAGTCGCCCCAACATTTCTTTTTTATGTTTAGACAGGCCCTTTTGGGCCTCGTCTTTGTCTATCTTGCATATCCCATCGGGACCCGTGAAATACTTTTTCTTTTTCTTCTTCTCCCTTGCACGATGGGGAGGGGAGGAAGGAGACACGAGCGGGGAAGTATCGGGAGAGCTTAGGGGTGTAATGGGGAAAGAAGGGGATGGAAGCCGGGAAGGGGAAGAAGGGACGCTTCTGACTTTGGAGGAGCCAGAAGACCTTGTTGGTGAAGCGGGGAAAGAGTGCCGCCTGACTCTGTCTGTGCTCTGCTCCACCCTGCTACGACCCGAAGGTCTGGATTCTGTTTCTTCCGATTCCTCTTCTTCTCTGCTTCTTTTAAGGGACGCCGTTCGTGGCGGAGGCATTTTATCCACCACCATTGAAGTCTCCTGTTTGTGGAGGTCTTCCTGCTGCAGTTTCTGTTCTTTTTCCTGCTTTTGCTGCTGCTTCGGCTGCTGCTGTTGCTGAGGAGACTGCCGCTGTTGGGGCTTCTGCTTCTGTTGGGGGGGCTTTCCCAGTTGCTGCTGCTGCTGGGGCTTCTGTTGTTGTTGTTGTTGTGACACTGGGGAAGAAGGCGGATTTGTCACTTTTCCCCCTTTCTTCACCTCAGTCCAGGCTCCCGGGGTGGCCTTGTCATTGGTTGGTGCCACTGCTGCTGCTGCTGCTACTACTCCTGCTGGCGTCTCTTTTGTTGGCTGCTGGTTCTTTTTCTTGGGACACTCCTTTGCCATGTGTCCAACCGCACCACACGACCAACAACACGGCCTCCTACCCTCCACCACCACCAGCATTCTCCTATCTCGACAAGTTAAGACATTTGGGATGTCTCTGAAGTTGTCTCGGTCGAGGATCACTTGGAGCACCAAATCTCCTGTCGCTATCCCCGACTTGCTTCTGACAGCGCTGACTTCTTCCACCTGCCCAAACTTGGCAAAAAACGCCCCCATCCTGTCCTGGGGAATGTCGACGGGAACGCCGTGTACAGTTATTCTGGTCTTTCTTGTCCCCATGTACTCCGTTTGGAGTCGCAAGTTTGCCGTGGACAAGACATTTCCGGCCAGCTGTTTTGCCTCTTGTTCGGACCCCAGTAGTATGTCCCACATGGCATTGCTTTTGCGGGCCAACATCTTGGGAGCAATCTTGAGGGTCTTCAAAGCCTCCTCTACTTTGTCTCTGTTGACTCCAATGAGTCTATGAGTTTTGACGTCCGTTGTCAGCAGGGAAATGACTTTAACCTTGATGGCATTCAGGGCTTCTGGTATTGTGATAAAGTCATTTCCCTTCACGAACTCCTCATATTTCAGTCTTTGTTCTTCATAGTATGAAGAGTCTTTTTTCCTTGGTCCACTTACGGACCATGTTTTTGCAGGTGACACATTTTGAGTTTGCACCGGCGGTGCTCCTTCCATTGGAGACGAGCATATGTCTGTGTCGTCGGCCATTTTGACCGCGACCGATTATTTCTTTAACGTGAAATTGTTTTTTTTTTTTCCAAAAAGTTATCAACAGAAAAAATAATAATACGGGAAAATAATATAGGTAAAGAGAGAGAAAACCAAAGATAATTCAAATAAATATAAAACAAAAATTAAGTACAATTAATGCAAAACAAAACCCGTGAGGAGGGTAAAAAATATAAGAATGGAAATAAACAAAAACGAATCAAAAAATGCTCAAATAAAGTCAAAAACTGAAAAGTTCAACGAAGGTTTAGCAAATAAATTCAAAAACTTAACCGTTCAGATTCAAAAAGAATTGTCCAACACGCTCAAACCACTCCAAAGGAAAGAATTCAGGGTATTTATTGTAAAAATTTACAATTGTGGCACGTGGCCGATGAAGGGGAGGGGTAAAGGCTGGTCCAAACTAACTATCCTATACCTAGCTAATCAGATTCACGACCCATTCATACAATACAATTTACCCATTCACCACAAGAACTCATCCATCACCAATCGTTCTCTCATGCACCATAATACCACATTCTTACCAGGGGGTCCTACAAAAAACGCGCCCCACACCATAAAAATTTGATGATGAAATACATGCTATACATTAAAATTCTAATAATGATAGAATGATAGGGGAGGGGAGATGAACCCAATAATCAAATAAATATAAACACAAAATATAAACTAAACATAACAGATGTTAGTAGGGGACCGTCCTCCCCTCAAAATAGAGAGGCCGCTGTATTCTGCCCAGGGGACAGAATCAAGAAGCTCTCTCGCTAAGGGAGTGGGCAAAAAGGATAAAATATTATGCGGGAATGGGGAAATATACAGCTGACCCAGTCGAGATGAAAAGGAGGGTTAAAAACAAACTGGGGAGGTTGGGAATCTCGACTTGGATCATAACCAAAGAGTAGCCGGGTTACAGGCCAGGAACAACACTTACTCACATTAACTAGGTACACTGAAGCTTGTCTAATCCTAACCAAGGGGAGGGTTCCACAGGAAGCCACCCCGATGTGCAATAGGTTGACCTAGAAGAGAAAATCAAGGCTAGCCCCGGTCACACGAACCAAGCTCGCCTCTTTTACCCACCTTTCGCTAAAGACTGTCGAATGCAATCGTTTTCTATCAGATCTAATCTTCATCTTGAGCTGATGCTCAAAGAATAGGATTAGATGCTGATGAGAAAGATGGTTGCCCCGCAAGACTTCCTCCTTTCGCGTCGTCCAAATCACCATTCGAGCCGTGGCCAGCAGCGTCAGAAACACCATTCGTTTCACCCCGGAATACGGGGGCGACACATTGTCACACGCGTATGCGCGATCAATGGACACAAGCTGTTCGGGAGCGAGACGAGCCGTCAGCTCGCCGACATGGTCCCATAAGGGGCGGACCCGGGGGCAATGGTAGAAGGCGTGCGGAGCCGTTTCTTCTAAGCCAAGACCACACCGTTCACAGTCTGGCAAATCCGCCAAACCCCATATGAAAGCCTTGTCGTTGAGAGGCAGCCGATTCCGAGCCAATCGCCAGGTAAGCGAAAACTCAGGGTTACTGAGGTAATCCGCCGCTGGCGCCCAAGACCAGTAGGAGCGATACTCCTCCTCCGACAAGCCGAGCGTATCACGTAGGGAATCCTTCGCGGGCCCCTCCACTAATCCACGATAGAAGACCTTCCTAGGCCGTGAAAGGTCACTGGACCGGGGAATGGCCCTCAAGGCCGACCGACACTCGCGGATGAAATCCGACTCGTCCCGGGGTTTACGACGGCGCTCAACCCACGAGATGGGGGGTCTGATGGTAAGGCTAGGGAAGGCGTCCCTAACAATCCCCTCCAGGATCGGATCTCTCCCAGTCAATGCGCGGCGTAGGAAAGCCAACCTAGAGGCACGGACGTGACTCAAGAGGTGCGGCATTCCCAGCCCCCCATGACACGGACGTTTAGTGCAGACTCGTCTGTCGACCCTGTTCACGCGTCCCCTCCATAAAATGGAGGATAGCGATCGCTCGAGCGCCTTCCAATGGGTCTCACAGAGAGGAAGTACAGACAATCGATAAAGAATCAGGGGGAAAATGTATATAGCACACACCTCCGCCCTGCCCTTCACGGACAACCGCCGTCGATTCCAAGTCTTGCCGGCAGAATCGACCTTTGCAAGTACTTCAGACCAATTCTTCTCCAGCTGGAGGTCCGGTCCAAACCACACTCCAAGAATGCGGACAGGTCCATCCGTCCAACCGAAGCGGCCCGGAAGAGCGAGCCCCTTCCAGGCACCTAACCGCAAGCCGGAAGACTTGTCGCGGTTTATCTTGGCCCCTGTCACCTTCTCGTACCGGTCAAGCGCCTTCTGTACCGCCTCGATATCGTCCCGGGACGACACGAAAGCAGATACGTCATCGGCGTACGCGGAAACCCTGGCTCGAGCCCCTCCAGGAACGGCGATTCCGCGTAGGGCCGGACTGCCGGTCTCGTCCTTCAGCCGGCGAAGGAGAGGCTCCAACGCCAAAGCATAAAGGAGAGGCGACAGCGGACAACCCTGACGAACCGACCTAGACAGCACGAACGCGTCCGACAACCTTCCGTTCACCTGTACCACAGCACTGGGGGAGCGATACAGGAGGCTAATCCAGCGGCAGAAGTTGGGTGCGAATCCAGCGGCCTGCAGGACAGTAGCAAGGTAGCGATGGTCGACCCTATCAAATGCCTTGGACTGATCCAAATTGATCAGCGCGGCTTGCTCGTCGTCTTTTACACCCTCTATGATCGTGCGGATCAGATGCAGGTTGCTCTGAATTGTTCGGCCCCTCACAGAACAAGTCTGCTCAGGTCCCAACAGAGACTCGGCAACTGACTGCAAACGCTCCTGCAGGATCTTGGCCATAATCTTTAACTCTGTGTTTAGCAGAGTTATGGGCCTGTAGTCATCTAGTTTCCCCCCACCACCTTTGCCCTTTTTCAACAGAGTGATCACGCCCCTGGTGATCCGATTGGGGATGGACCCCGACCGAAACCAGTTGTTGAACACTGCAGTCAAAATCGGAACAAAGATGTGCGACAGCCTCAAGTACAATTCATAGGGCAAACCATCCAGACCGGGCGACTTGCCTCTGCCGACCTTCTTCAAAACCGCGTAGACTTCGCCCTCCGTGATCTCTCCCTCGCAGCTAGCCGCTTCAGTCGGCGAAAGCCGAGGAAAGTCAGCCAAATAGCTACGAAACTCCTCCTCACGGAGACCAGGCTCCTTGGTAAACCGGCTCTCGAAATGGCGCCGAAACGCCTCGCACATGTCGTCAGTGGCCCGAAGAGTACGCCCCTCCGGGGATTCGACTTCACGAATGTAACGATCGCCACCTCGACGGACCTCTTCCCTGCGCAGATCTGCGCCCAAGTTCACCGCTTCGGAAGACATCTTGCTTAACTTATGTCTAATTACCTGGCCCATGTACCGCTCGCTATTCGAACGATCCAGGGCCTCCTTAGCTAAGGCTATCTCTAGGGGATCCCCCCCAGCCACCGCCCGGGAATAACTAGACTTGAGTGTCTTCACCTTATCAGCTCTATCTAGAGCGAGCCGTTTGCCGAAATCAGTGGTGAAGGACCTAATCCTACACTTAAGGCGTTCCCACCACTTATTCCCGATAACCGCCCCCACTAGCTCCCGCTGCACTAGTCTAATTAGCTGTTCCCGAAAGTCCTCCCTGTCCAGTAAGGACAGATTGAACTTCCAGTAGCCAGCCATTCTAGGCCTACCGTCTAACGCCACCCGGGCACAAACGAGTTTGTGGTCCGAATAGCCTACCCAGTGGAACGTAGGGCAATCTAATAGATCTATGTCGGCTCTTCTAACTAACATTCTGTCAAGGTAGCTGACTACCTTGTCAAAAGGCCAATCAAGAGCCCACGTCCACATTTTCCCCCCGGGATGATCGACCCGGTATCTATCGACGAGACCATAATCGACGATCAGATCAACCAGGCTACGATCGCACCTTCTCCCGCTAGCTCCCCGCCCCCTGTCTAACTTGGGGTCCAGGATGGCATTCCAGTCCCCCATTAAAACTAGGCGCGTTGAACCCACCAGGAACGGCCCCAACCGCCGAAAAAACGAGACCCGCTCCCCCCGGTCGTTGGGCGCATAAACCGCAACGACTCGGAACGAACCACTTTTCACGGCAATATCGGCCACGATCAACCGGCCCTCGGCATCGGTATGCACAAGGTCCACCTTCGCATCGAGAGTACGCCTAACAAGCAAAGAAACTCCTCTGGCAGAACGGTCCCCATATGCTGAATAGACGACAAAGTCATTGTCCAGCACACACGCATCGGAACTGCAAACAAAGTGGGTCTCCTCGATCGCGGCAACATCCACATCCAGGGACAGAAGGTCCCGGAGCAGGCGGGCAGCCTTACCCCGATCCCTTAAGCCCCTCACATTCAAAGTTGCTATCTTAATAGACATCTTCTAAGCCTGCAAATAGAAAAAAGAGTCAGCGCAAAAACCTACTCACATACGGGACGGAAATCTGCGGGTGAAAGGACCCCGACGGATTGTCCCAGACTTCCTGTACCCAACTCGGTCGTCATACGACCACCCAGGACAATACCGCCGACGTCCGTAGGGTAGGTTAATTTAAGAGCTCTATACAAAGAGGGATGGAGCCGAACAGGGACCCTCCCAGAGCAAAAATTCCTTATTTTTCTTAAGTCTTCCGCGTTCTCTTCGTACACCCTTATTTTAGGGAAGGCAGCTTGTGCCTCATTTATATGGCTCCACACTTTCAAGTGTGCCCCAGTGTCTCTTACCACTGTGATGACCCCCGGGGCGTTCGGGAAGTTGCGTGGGTCCTCCACCGACTTGCCATCTACCTCCTCGAGCTTAAAAAGTCGCCCCAACATTTCTTTTTTATGTTTAGACAGGCCCTTTTGGGCCTCGTCTTTGTCTATCTTGCATATCCCATCGGGACCCGTGAAATACTTTTTCTTTTTCTTCTTCTCCCTTGCACGATGGGGAGGGGAGGAAGGAGACACGAGTGGGGAAGTATCGGGAGAGCTTAGGGGTGTAATGGGGAAAGACGGGGATGGAAGCCGGGAAGGGGAAGAAGGGACGCTTCTGACTTTGGAGGAGCCAGAAGACCTTGTTGGTGAAGCGGGGAAAGAGTGCCGCCTGACTCTGTCTGTGCTCTGCTCCACCCTGCTACGACCCGAAGGTCTGGATTCTGTTTCTTCCGATTCCTCTTCTTCTCTGCTTCTTTTAAGGGACGCCGTTCGTGGCGGAGGCATTTTATCCACCACCATTGAAGTCTCCTGTTTGTGGAGGTCTTCCTGCTGCAGTTTCTGTTCTTTTTCCTGCTTTTGCTGCTGCTTCGGCTGCTGCTGTTGCTGAGGAGACTGCCGCTGTTGGGGCTTCTGCTTCTGTTGGGGGGGCTTTCCCAGTTGCTGCTGCTGCTGGGGCTTCTGTTGTTGTTGTTGTTGTTGTTGTTGTGACACTGGGGAAGAAGGCGGATTTGTCACTTTTCCCCCTTTCTTCACCTCAGTCCAGGCTCCCGGGGTGGCCTTGTCATTGGATGGTGCCACTGCTGCTGCTGCTGCTGCTACTACTCCTGCTGGCGTCTCTTTTGTTGGCTGCTGGTTCTTTTTCTTGGGACACTCCTTTGCCATGTGTCCAACCGCACCACACGACCAACAACACGGCCTCCTACCCTCCACCACCACCAGCATTCTCCTATCTCGACAAGTTAAGACGTTTGGGATGTCTCTGAAGTTGTCTCGGTCGAGGATCACTTGGAGCACCAAATCTCCTGTCGCTATCCCCGACTTGCTTCTGACAGCGCTGACTTCTTCCACTTGCCCAAACTTGGCAAAAAACGCCCCCATCCTGTCCTGGGGAATGTCGACGGGAACGCCGTGTACAGTTATTCTGGTCTTTCTTGTCCCCATGTACTCCGTTTGGAGTCGCAAGTTTGCCGTGGACAAGACATTTCCGGCCAGCTGTTTTGCCTCTTGTTCGGACCCCAGTAGTATGTCCCACATGGCATTGCTTTTGCGGGCCAACATCTTGGGAGCAATCTTGAGGGTCTTCAAAGCCTCCTCTACTTTGTCTCTGTTGACTCCAATGAGTCTATGAGTTTTGACGTCCGTTGTCAGCAGGGAAATGACTTTAACCTTGATGGCATTCAGGGCTTCTGGTATTGTGATAAAGTCATTTCCCTTCACGAACTCCTCATATTTCAGTCTTTGTTCTTCATAGTATGAAGAGTCTTTTTTCCTTGGTCCACTTACGGACCATGTTTTTGCAGGTGACACATTTTGAGTTTGCACCGGCGGTGCTCCTTCCATTGGAGACGAGCATATGTCTGTGTCGTCGGCCATTTTGACCGCGACCGATTATTTCTTTAACGTGAAATTGTTTTTTTTTTTTCCAAAAAGTTATCAACAGAAAAAATAATAATACGGGAAAATAATATAGGTAAAGAGAGAGAAAACCAAAGATAATTCAAATAAATATAAAACAAAAATTAAGTACAATTAATGCAAAACAAAACCCGTGAGGAGGGTAAAAAATATAAGAATGGAAATAAACAAAAACGAATCAAAAAATGCTCAAATAAAGTCAAAAACTGAAAAGTTCAACGAAGGTTTAGCAAATAAATTCAAAAACTTAACCGTTCAGATTCAAAAAGAATTGTCCAACACGCTCAAACCACTCCAAAGGAAAGAATTCAGGGTATTTATTGTAAAAATTTACAATTGTGGCACGTGGCCGATGAAGGGGAGGGGTAAAGGCTGGTCCAAACTAACTATCCTATACCTAGCTAATCAGATTCACGACCCATTCATACATTACAATTTACCCATTCACCACAAGAACTCATCCATCACCAATCGTTCTATCATGCACCATAATACCACATTCTTACCAAGGGGTCCTACAAAAAACGCGCCCCACACCATAAAAATTTGATGATGAAATACATGCTATACATTAAAATTCTAATAATGATAGAATGAGAGGGGAGGGGAGATGAACCCAATAATCAAATAAATATAAACACAAAATATAAACTAAACATAACAGATGTTAGTAGGGGACCGTCCTACCCTCAAAATAGAGAGGCCGCTGTATTCTGCCCAGGGGACAGAATCAAGAAGCTCTCTCGCTAAGGGAGTGGGGAAAAAGGATAAAATATTATGCGGGAATGGGGAAATATACAGCTGACCCAGTCGAGATGAAAAGGAGGGTTAAAAACAAACTGGGGAGGTTGGGAATCTCGACTTGGATCATAACCAAAGAGTAGCCGGGTTACAGGCCAGGAACAACACTTACTCACATTAACTAGGTACACTGAAGCTTGTCTAATCCTAACCAAGGGGAGGGTTCCACAGGAAGCCACCCCGATGTGCAATAGGTTGACCTAGAAGAGAAAATCAAGGCTAGCCCCGGTCACACGAACCAAGCTCGCCTCTTTTACCCACCTTTCGCTAAAGACTGTCGAATGCAATCGTTTTCTATCAGATCTAATCTTCATCTTGAGCTGATGCTCAAAGAATAGGATTAGATGCTGATGAGAAAGATGGTTGCCCCGCAAGACTTCCTCCTTTCGCGTCGTCCAAATCACCATTCGAGCCGTGGCCAGCAGCGTCAGAAACACCATTCGTTTCACCCCGGAATACGGGGGCGACACATTGTCACACGCGTATGCGCGATCAATGGACACAAGCTGTTCGGGAGCGAGACGAGCCGTCAGCTCGCCGACATGGTCCCATAAGGGGCGGACCCGGGGGCAATGGTAGAAGGCGTGCGGAGCCGTTTCTTCTAAGCCAAGACCACACCGTTCACAGTCTGGCAAATCCGCCAAACCCCATATGAAAGCCTTGTCGTTGAGAGGCAGCCGATTCCGAGCCAATCGCCAGGTAAGCGAAAACTCAGGGTTACTGAGGTAATCCGCCGCTGGCGCCCAAGACCAGTAGGAGCGATACTCCTCCTCCGACAAGCCGAGCGTATCACGTAGGGAATCCTTCGCGGGCCCCTCCACTAATCCACGATAGAAGACCTTCCTAGGCCGTGAAAGGTCACTGGACCGGGGAATGGCCCTCAAGGCCGACCGACACTCGCGGATGAAATCCGACTCGTCCCGGGGTTTACGACGGCGCTCAACCCACGAGATGGGGGGTCTGATGGTAAGGCTAGGGAAGGCGTCCCTAACAATCCCCTCCAGGATCGGATCTCTCCCAGTCAATGCGCGGCGTAGGAAAGCCAACCTAGAGGCACGGACGTGACTCAAGAGGTGCGGCATTCCCAGCCCCCCATGACACGGACGTTTAGTGCAGACTCGTCTGTCGACCCTGTTCACGCGTCCCCTCCATAAAATGGAGGATAGCGATCGCTCGAGCGCCTTCCAATGGGTCTCACAGAGAGGAAGTACAGACAATCGATAAAGAATCAGGGGGAAAATGTATATAGCACACACCTCCGCCCTGCCCTTCACGGACAACCGCCGTCGATTCCAAGTCTTGCCGGCAGAATCGACCTTTGCAAGTACTTCAGACCAATTCTTCTCCAGCTGGAGGTCCGGTCCAAACCACACTCCAAGAATGCGGACAGGTCCATCCGTCCAACCGAAGCGGCCCGGAAGAGCGACCCCCTTCCAGGCACCTAACCGCAAGCCGGAAGACTTGTCGCGGTTTATCTTGGCCCCTGTCACCTTCTCGTACCGGTCAAGCGCCTTCTGTACCGCCTCGATATCGTCCCGGGACGACACGAAAGCAGATACGTCATCGGCGTACGCGGAAACCCTGGCTCGAGCCCCTCCAGGAACGGCGATTCCGCGTAGGGCCGGACTGCCGGTCTCGTCCTTCAGCCGGCGAAGGAGAGGCTCCAACGCCAAAGCATAAAGGAGAGGCGACAGCGGACAACCCTGACGAACCGACCTAGACAGCACGAACGCGTCCGACAACCTTCCGTTCACCTGTACCACAGCACTGGGGGAGCGATACAGGAGGCTAATCCAGCGGCAGAAGTTGGGTGCGAATCCAGCGGCCTGCAGGACAGTAGCAAGGTAGCGATGGTCGACCCTATCAAATGCCTTGGACTGATCCAAATTGATCAGCGCGGCTTGCTCGTCGTCTTTTACACCCTCTATGATCGTGCGGATCAGATGCAGGTTGCTCTGAATTGTTCGGCCCCTCACAGAACAAGTCTGCTCAGGTCCCAACAGAGACTCGGCAACTGACTGCAAACGCTCCTGCAGGATCTTGGCCATAATCTTTAACTCTGTGTTTAGCAGAGTTATGGGCCTGTAGTCATCTAGTTTCCCCCCACCACCTTTGCCCTTTTTCAACAGAGTGATCACGCCCCTGGTGATCCGATTGGGGATGGACCCCGACCGAAACCAGTTGTTGAACACTGCAGTCAAAATCGGAACAAAGATGTGCGACAGCCTCAAGTACAATTCATAGGGCAAACCATCCAGACCGGGCGACTTGCCTCTGCCGACCTTCTTCAAAACCGCGTAGACTTCGCCCTCCGTGATCTCTCCCTCGCAGCTAGCCGCTTCAGTCGGCGAAAGCCGAGGAAAGTCAGCCAAATAGCTACGAAACTCCTCCTCACGGAGACCAGGCTCCTTGGTAAACCGGCTCTCGAAATGGCGCCGAAACGCCTCGCACATGTCGTCAGTGGCCCGAAGAGTACGCCCCTCCGGGGATTCGACTTCACGAATGTAACGATCGCCACCTCGACGGACCTCTTCCCTGCGCAGATCTGCGCCCAAGTTCACCGCTTCGGAAGACATCTTGCTTAACTTATGTCTAATTACCTGGCCCATGTACCGCTCGCTATTCGAACGATCCAGGGCCTCCTTAGCTAAGGCTATCTCTAGGGGATCCCCCCCAGCCACCGCCCGGGAATAACTAGACTTGAGTGTCTTCACCTTATCAGCTCTATCTAGAGCGAGCCGTTTGCCGAAATCAGTGGTGAAGGACCTAATCCTACACTTAAGGCGTTCCCACCACTTATTCCCGATAACCGCCCCCACTAGCTCCCGCTGCACTAGTCTAATTAGCTGTTCCCGAAAGTCCTCCCTGTCCAGTAAGGACAGATTGAACTTCCAGTAGCCAGCCATTCTAGGCCTACCGTCTAACGCCACCCGGGCACAAACGAGTTTGTGGTCCGAATAGCCTACCCAGTGGAACGTAGGGCAATCTAGTAGATCTATGTCGGCTCTTCTAACTAACATTCTGTCAAGGTAGCTGACTACCTTGTCAAAAGGCCAATCAAGAGCCCACGTCCACATTTTCCCCCCGGGATGATCGACCCGGTATCTATCGACGAGACCATAATCGACGATCAGATCAACCAGGCTACGATCGCCCCTTCTCCCGCTAGCTCCCCGCCCCCTGTCTAACTTGGGGTCCAGGATGGCATTCCAGTCCCCCATTAAAACTAGGCGCGTTGAACCCACCAGGAACGGCCCCAACCGCCGAAAAAACGAGACCCGCTCCCCCCGGTCGTTGGGCGCATAAACCGCAACGACTCGGAACGAACCACTTTTCACGGCAATATCGGCCACGATCAACCGGCCCTCGGCATCGGTATGCACAAGGTCCACCTTCGCATCGAGAGTACGCCTAACAAGCAAAGAAACTCCTCTGGCAGAACGGTCCCCATATGCTGAATAGACGACAAAGTCATTGTCCAGCACACACGCATCGGAACTGCAAACAAAGTGGGTCTCCTCGATCGCGGCAACATCCACATCCAGGGACAGAAGGTCCCGGAGCAGGCGGGCAGCCTTACCCCGATCCCTTAAGCCCCTCACATTCAAAGTTGCTATCTTAATAGACATCTTCTAAGCCTGCAAATAGAAAAAAGAGTCAGCGCAAAAACCTACTCACATACGGGACGGAAATCTGCGGGTG
Source organism: Acanthosepion lycidas (assembly GCA_963932145.1). NCBI lineage: Eukaryota > Metazoa > Mollusca > Cephalopoda > Sepiida > Sepiidae > Acanthosepion > Acanthosepion lycidas. The sequence continues at coordinate 100,348,844 of OZ010599.1, forward strand.
AAAGGACCCCGACGGATTGTCCCAGACTTCCTGTACCCAACTCGGTCGTCATACGACCACCCAGGACAATACCGCCGACGTCCGTAGGGTAGGTTAATTTAAGAGCTCTATACAAAGAGGGATGGAGCCGAACAGGGACCCTCCCAGAGCAAAAATTCCTTATTTTTCTTAAGTCTTCCGCGTTCTCTTCGTACACCCTTATTTTAGGGAAGGCAGCTTGTGCCTCATTTATATGGCTCCACACTTTCAAGTGTGCCCCAGTGTCTCTTACCACTGTGATGACCCCCGGGGCGTTCGGGAAGTTGCGTGGGTCCTCCACCGACTTGCCATCTACCTCCTCGAGCTTAAAAAGTCGCCCCAACATTTCTTTTTTATGTTTAGACAGGCCCTTTTGGGCCTCGTCTTTGTCTATCTTGCATATCCCATCGGGACCCGTGAAATACTTTTTCTTTTTCTTCTTCTCCCTTGCACGATGGGGAGGGGAGGAAGGAGACACGAGCGGGGAAGTATCGGGAGAGCTTAGGGGTGTAATGGGGAAAGAAGGGGATGGAAGCCGGGAAGGGGAAGAAGGGACGCTTCTGACTTTGGAGGAGCCAGAAGACCTTGTTGGTGAAGCGGGGAAAGAGTGCCGCCTGACTCTGTCTGTGCTCTGCTCCACCCTGCTACGACCCGAAGGTCTGGATTCTGTTTCTTCCGATTCCTCTTCTTCTCTGCTTCTTTTAAGGGACGCCGTTCGTGGCGGAGGCATTTTATCCACCACCATTGAAGTCTCCTGTTTGTGGAGGTCTTCCTGCTGCAGTTTCTGTTCTTTTTCCTGCTTTTGCTGCTGCTTCGGCTGCTGCTGTTGCTGAGGAGACTGCCGCTGTTGGGGCTTCTGCTTCTGTTGGGGGGGCTTTCCCAGTTGCTGCTGCTGCTGGGGCTTCTGTTGTTGTTGTTGTTGTTGTTGTTGTTGTGACACTGGGGAAGAAGGCGGATTTGTCACTTTTCCCCCTTTCTTCACCTCAGTCCAGGCTCCCGGGGTGGCCTTGTCATTGGTTGGTGCCACTGCTGCTGCTACTACTCCTGCTGGCGTCTCTTTTGTTGGCTGCTGGTTCTTTTTCTTGGGACACTCCTTTGCCATGTGTCCAACCGCACCACACGACCAACAACACGGCCTCCTACCCTCCACCACCACCAGCATTCTCCTATCTCGACAAGTTAAGACGTTTGGGATGTCTCTGAAGTTGTCTCGGTCGAGGATCACTTGGAGCACCAAATCTCCTGTCGCTATCCCCGACTTGCTTCTGACAGCGCTGACTTCTTCCACTTGCCCAAACTTGGCAAAAAACGCCCCCATCCTGTCCTGGGGAATGTCGACGGGAACGCCGTGTACCGTTATTCTGGTCTTTCTTGTCCCCATGTACTCCGTTTGGAGTCGCAAGTTTGCCGTGGACAAGACATTTCCGGCCAGCTGCTTTGCCTCTTGTTCGGACCCCAGTAGTATGTCCCACATGGCATTGCTTTTGCGGGCCAACATCTTGGGGGCAATCTTGAGGGCCTTCAAAGCCTCCTCTACCTTGTCTCTGTTGACTCCAATGAGTCTATGAGTTTTGACGTCCGTTGTCAGCAGGGAAATGACTTTAACCTTGATGCCATTCAGGGCTTCTGGTATTGTGATAAAGTCATTTCCCTTCACGTACTCCTCATATTTCAGTCTTTGTTCTTCATAGTATGAAGAGTCTTTTTTCCTTGGTCCACTTTCGGACCATGTTTTTGCAGGTGACACATTTTGAGTTTGCACCGGCGGTGCTTCCTCCATTGGAGACGAGCATATGTCTGTGTCGTCGGCCATTTTGACCGCGACCGATTATTTCTTTAACGTGAAATTGTTTTGTTTTTTTTTTTCCAAAAAGTTATCAACAGAAAAAATAATAATACGGGAAAATAATATAGGTAAAGAGAGAGAAAAACCAAAGATAATTCAAATAAATATAAAACAAAAATTAAGTACAATTAATGCAAAACAAAACCCGTGAGGAGGGTAAAAAATACAGGAATGGAAATAAACAAAAACGAATCAAAAAAATGCTCAAATAAAGTCAAAAAACTGAAAAGTTCAACGAAGGTTTAGCAAATAAATTCAAAAACTTAACCGTTCAGATTCAAAAAGAATTGTCCAACACGCTCAAACCACTCCAAAGGAAAGAATTCAGGGTATTTATTGTAAAAATTTACAATTGTGGCACGTGGCCGATGAAGGGGAGGGGTAAAGGCTGGTCCAAACTAACTATCCTATACCTAGCTAATCAGATTCACGACCCATTCATACAATACAATTTACCCATTCACCACAAGAACTCATCCATCACCAATCGTTCTCTCATGCACCATAATACCACATTCTTACCAGGGGGTCCTACAAAAAACGCGCCCCACACCATAAAAATTTGATGATGAAATACATGCTATACATTAAAATTCTAATAATGATAGAATGAGAGGGGAGGGGAGATGAACCCAATAATCAAATAAATATAAACACAAAATATAAACTAAACATAACAGATGTTAGTAGGGGACCGTCCAACCCTCAAAATAGAGAGGCCGCTGTATTCTGCCCAGGGGACAGAATCAAGAAGCTCTCTCGCTAAGGGAGTGGGGAAAAAGGATAAAATATTATGCGGGAATGGGGAAATATACAGCTGACCCAGTCGAGATGAAAAGGAGGGTTAAAAACAAACTGGGGAGGTTGGGAATCTCGACTTGGATCATAACCAAAGAGTAGCCGGGTTACAGGCCAGGAACAACACTTACTCACATTAACTAGGTACACTGAAGCTTGTCTAATCCTAACCAAGGGGAGGGTTCCACAGGAAGCCACCCCGATGTGCAATAGGTTGACCTAGAAGAGAAAATCAAGGCTAGCCCCGGTCACACGAACCAAGCTCGCCTCTTTTACCCACCTTTCGCTAAAGACTGTCGAATGCAATCGTTTTCTATCAGATCTAATCTTCATCTTGAGCTGATGCTCAAAGAATAGGATCAGATGCTGATGAGAAAGATGGTTGCCCCGCAAGACTTCCTCCTTTCGCGTCGTCCAAATCACCATTCGAGCCGTGGCCAGCAGCGTCAGAAACACCATTCGTTTCACCCCGGAATACGGGGGCGACACATTGTCACACGCGTATGCGCGATCAATGGACACAAGCTGTTCGGGAGCGAGACGAGCCGTCAGCTCGCCGACATGGTCCCATAAGGGGCGGACCCGGGGGCAATGGTAGAAGGCGTGCGGAGCCGTTTCTTCTAAGCCAAGACCACACCGTTCACAGTCTGGCAAATCCGCCAAACCCCATATGAAAGCCTTGTCGTTGAGAGGCAGCCGATTCCGAGCCAATCGCCAGGTAAGCGAAAACTCAGGGTTACTGAGGTAATCCGCCGCTGGCGCCCAAGACCAGTAGGAGCGATACTCCTCCTCCGACAAGCCGAGCGTATCACGTAGGGAATCCTTCGCGGGCCCCTCCACTAATCCACGATAGAAGACCTTCCTAGGCCGTGAAAGGTCACTGGACCGGGGAATGGCCCTCAAGGCCGACCGACACTCGCGGATGAAATCCGACTCGTCCCGGGGTTTACGACGGCGCTCAACCCACGAGATGGGGGGTCTGATGGTAAGGCTAGGGAAGGCGTCCCTAACAATCCCCTCCAGGATCGGATCTCTCCCAGTCAATGCGCGGCGTAGGAAAGCCAACCTAGAGGCACGGACGTGACTCAAGAGGTGCGGCATTCCCAGCCCCCCATGACACGGACGTTTAGTGCAGACTCGTCTGTCGACCCTGTTCACGCGTCCCCTCCATAAAATGGAGGATAGCGATCGCTCGAGCGCCTTCCAATGGGTCTCACAGAGAGGAAGTACAGACAATCGATAAAGAATCAGGGGGAAAATGTATATAGCACACACCTCCGCCCTGCCCTTCACGGACAACCGCCGTCGATTCCAAGTCTTGCCGGCAGAATCGACCTTTGCAAGTACTTCAGACCAATTCTTCTCCAGCTGGAGGTCCGGTCCAAACCACACTCCAAGAATGCGGACAGGTCCATCCGTCCAACCGAAGCGGCCCGGAAGAGCGACCCCCTTCCAGGCACCTAACCGCAAGCCGGAAGACTTGTCGCGGTTTATCTTGGCCCCTGTCACCTTCTCGTACCGGTCAAGCGCCTTCTGTACCGCCTCGATATCGTCCCGGGACGACACGAAAGCAGATACGTCATCGGCGTACGCGGAAACCCTGGCTCGAGCCCCTCCAGGAACGGCGATTCCGCGTAGGGCCGGACTGCCGGTCTCGTCCTTCAGCCGGCGAAGGAGAGGCTCCAACGCCAAAGCATAAAGGAGAGGCGACAGCGGACAACCCTGACGAACCGACCTAGACAGCACGAACGCGTCCGACAACCTTCCGTTCACCTGTACCACAGCACTGGGGGAGCGATACAGGAGGCTAATCCAGCGGCAGAAGTTGGGTGCGAATCCAGCGGCCTGCAGGACAGTAGCAAGGTAGCGATGGTCGACCCTATCAAATGCCTTGGACTGATCCAAATTGATCAGCGCGGCTTGCTCGTCGTCTTTTACACCCTCTATGATCGTGCGGATCAGATGCAGGTTGCTCTGAATTGTTCGGCCCCTCACAGAACAAGTCTGCTCAGGTCCCAACAGAGACTCGGCAACTGACTGCAAACGCTCCTGCAGGATCTTGGCCATAATCTTTAACTCTGTGTTTAGCAGAGTTATGGGCCTGTAGTCATCTAGTTTCCCCCCACCACCTTTGCCCTTTTTCAACAGAGTGATCACGCCCCTGGTGATCCGATTGGGGATGGACCCCGACCGAAACCAGTTGTTGAACACTGCAGTCAAAATCGGAACAAAGATGTGCGACAGCCTCAAGTACAATTCATAGGGCAAACCATCCAGACCGGGCGACTTGCCTCTGCCGACCTCCTTCAAAACCGCGTAGACTTCGCCCTCCGTGATCTCTCCCTCGCAGCTAGCCGCTTCAGTCGGCGAAAGCCGAGGAAAGTCAGCCAAATAGCTACGAAACTCCTCCTCACGGAGACCAGGCTCCTTGGTAAACCGGCTCTCGAAATGGCGCCGAAACGCCTCGCACATGTCGTCAGTGGCCCGAAGAGTACGCCCCTCCGGGGATTCGACTTCACGAATGTAACGATCGCCACCTCGACGGACCTCTTCCCTGCGCAGATCTGCGCCCAAGTTCACCGCTTCGGAAGACATCTTGCTTAACTTATGTCTAATTACCTGGCCCATGTACCGCTCGCTATTCGAACGATCCAGGGCCTCCTTAGCTAAGGCTATCTCTAGGGGATCCCCCCCAGCCACCGCCCGGGAATAACTAGACTTGAGTGTCTTCACCTTATCAGCTCTATCTAGAGCGAGCCGTTTGCCGAAATCAGTGGTGAAGGACCTAATCCTACACTTAAGGCGTTCCCACCACTTATTCCCGATAACCGCCCCCACTAGCTCCCGCTGCACTAGTCTAATTAGCTGTTCCCGAAAGTCCTCCCTGTCCAGTAAGGACAGATTGAACTTCCAGTAGCCAGCCATTCTAGGCCTACCGTCTAACGCCACCCGGGCACAAACGAGTTTGTGGTCCGAATAGCCTACCCAGTGGAACGTAGGGCAATCTAGTAGATCTATGTCGGCTCTTCTAACTAACATTCTGTCAAGGTAGCTGACTACCTTGTCAAAAGGCCAATCAAGAGCCCACGTCCACATTTTCCCCCCGGGATGATCGACCCGGTATCTATCGACGAGACCATAATCGACGATCAGATCAACCAGGCTACGATCGCCCCTTCTCCCGCTAGCTCCCCGCCCCCTGTCTAACTTGGGGTCCAGGATGGCATTCCAGTCCCCCATTAAAACTAGGCGCGTTGAACCCACCAGGAACGGCCCCAACCGTCGAAAAAACGAGACCCGCTCCCCCCGGTCGTTGGGCGCATAAACCGCAACGACTCGGAACGAACCACTTTTCACGGCAATATCGGCCACGATCAACCGGCCCTCGGCATCGGTATGCACAAGGTCCACCTTCGCATCGAGAGTACGCCTAACAAGCAAAGAAACTCCTCTGGCAGAACGGTCCCCATATGCTGAATAGACGACAAAGTCATTGTCCAGCACACACGCATCGGAACTGCAAACAAAGTGGGTCTCCTCGATCGCGGCAACATCCACATCCAGGGACAGAAGGTCCCGGAGCAGGCGGGCAGCCTTACCCCGATCCCTTAAGCCCCTCACATTCAAAGTTGCTATCTTAATAGACATCTTCTAAGCCTGCAAATAGAAAAAAGAGTCAGCGCAAAAACCTACTCACATACGGGACGGAAATCTGCGGGTGAAAGGACCCCGACGGATTGTCCCAGACTTCCTGTACCCAACTCGGTCGTCATACGACCACCCAGGACAATACCGCCGACGTCCGTAGGGTAGGTTAATTTAAGAGCTCTATACAAAGAGGGATGGAGCCGAACAGGGACCCTCCCAGAGCAAAAATTCCTTATTTTTCTTAAGTCTTCCGCGTTCTCTTCGTACACCCTTATTTTAGGGAAGGCAGCTTGTGCCTCATTTATATGGCTCCACACTTTCAAGTGTGCCCCAGTGTCTCTTACCACTGTGATGACCCCCGGGGCGTTCGGGAAGTTGCGTGGGTCCTCCACCGACTTGCCATCTACGTCCTCGAGCTTAAAAAGTCGCCCCAACATTTCTTTTTTATGTTTAGACAGGCCCTTTTGGGCCTCGTCTTTGTCTATCTTGCATATCCCATCGGGACCCGTGAAATACTTTTTCTTTTTCTTCTTCTCCCTTGCACGATGGGGAGGGGAGGAAGGAGACACGAGCGGGGAAGTATCGGGAGAGCTTAGGGGTGTAATGGGGAAAGAAGGGGATGGAAGCCGGGAAGGGGAAGAAGGGACGCTTCTGACTTTGGAGGAGCCAGAAGACCTTGTTGGTGAAGCGGGGAAAGAGTGCCGCCTGACTCTGTCTGTGCTCTGCTCCACCCTGCTACGACCCGAAGGTCTGGATTCTGTTTCTTCCGGTTCCTCTTCTTCTCTGCTTCTTTTAAGGGACGCCGTTCGTGGCGGAGGCATTTTATCCACCACCATTGAAGTCTCCTGTTTGTGGAGGTCTTCCTGCTGCAGTTTCTGTTCTTTTTCCTGCTTTTGCTGCTGCTTCGGCTGCTGCTGTTGCTGAGGAGACTGCCGCTGTTGGGGCTTCTGCTTCTGTTGGGGGGGCTTTCCCAGTTGCTGCTGCTGCTGGGGCTTCTGTTGTTGTTGTTGTTGTTGTTGTGACACTGGGGAAGAAGGCGGATTTGTCACTTTTCCCCCTTTCTTCACCTCAGTCCAGGCTCCCGGGGTGGCCTTGTCATTGGTTGGTGCCACTGCTGCTGCTGCTGCTGCTGCTACTACTCCTGCTGGCGTCTCTTTTGTTGGCTGCTGGTTCTTTTTCTTGGGACACTCCTTTGCCATGTGTCCAACCGCACCACACGACCAACAACACGGCCTCCTACCCTCCACCACCACCAGCATTCTCCTATCTCGACAAGTTAAGACGTTTGGGATGTCTCTGAAGTTGTCTCGGTCGAGGATCACTTGGAGCACCAAATCTCCTGTCGCTATCCCCGACTTGCTTCTGACAGCGCTTACTTCTTCCACTTGCCCAAACTTGGCAAAAAACGCCCCCATCCTGTCCTGGGGAATGTCGACGGGAACGCCGTGTACCGTTATTCTCGTCTTTCTTGTCCCCATGTACTCCGTTTGGAGTCGCAAGTTTGCCGTGGACAAGACATTTCCGGCCAGCTGTTTTGCCTCTTGTTCGGACCCCAGTAGTATGTCCCACATGGCATTGCTTTTGCGGGCCAACATCTTGGGGGCAATCTTGAGGGCCTTCAAAGCCTCCTCTACCTTGTCTCTGTTGACTCCAATGAGTCTATGAGTTTTGACGTCCGTTGTCAGCAGGGAAATGACTTTAACCTTGATGGCATTCAGGGCTTCTGGTATTGTGATAAAGTCATTTCCCTTCACGTACTCCTCATATTTCAGTCTTTGTTCTTCATAGTATGAAGAGTCTTTTTTCCTTGGTCCACTTTCGGACCATGTTTTTGCAGGTGACACATTTTGAGTTTGCACCGGCGGTGCTTCCTCCATTGGAGACGAGCATATGTCTGTGTCGTCGGCCATTTTGACCGCGACCGATTATTTCTTTAACGTGAAATTGTTTTTTTTTTTTTTTCCAAAAAGTTATCAACAGAAAAAATAATAATACGGGAAAATAATATAGGTAAAGAGAGAGAAAAACCAAAGATAATTCAAATAAATATAAAACAAAAATTAAGTACAATTAATGCAAAACAAAACCCGTGAGGAGGGTAAAAAATATAAGAATGGAAATAAACAAAAACGAATCAAAAAATGCTCAAATAAAGTCAAAAACTGAAAAGTTCAACGAAGGTTTAGCAAATAAATTCAAAAACTTAACCGTTCAGATTCAAAAAGAATTGTCCAACACGCTCAAACCACTCCAAAGGAAAGAATTCAGGGTATTTATTGTAAAAATTTACAATTGTGGCACGTGGCCGATGAAGGGGAGGGGTAAAGGCTGGTCCAAACTAACTATCCTATACCTAGCTAATCAGATTCACGACCCATTCATACAATACAATTTACCCATTCACCACAAGAACTCATCCATCACCAATCGTTCTCTCATGCACCATAATACCACATTCTTACCAGGGGGTCCTACAAAAAACGCGCCCCACACCATAAAAATTTGATGATGAAATACATGCTATACATTAAAATTCTAATAATGATAGAATGAGAGGGGAGGGGAGATGAACCCAATAATCAAATAAATATAAACACAAAATATAAACTAAACATAACAGATGTTAGTAGGGGACCGTCCAACCCTCAAAATAGAGAGGCCGCTGTATTCTGCCCAGGGGACAGAATCAAGAAGCTCTCTCGCTAAGGGAGTGGGGGAAAAAGGATAAAATATTATGCGGGAATGGGGAAATATACAGCTGACCCAGTCGAGATGAAAAGGAGGGTTAAAAACAAACTGGGGAGGTTGGGAATCTCGACTTGGATCATAACCAAAGAGTAGCCGGGTTACAGGCCAGGAACAACACTTACTCACATTAACTAGGTACACTGAAGCTTGTCTAATCCTAACCAAGGGGAGGGTTCCACAGGAAGCCACCCCGATGTGCAATAGGTTGACCTAGAAGAGAAAATCAAGGCTAGCCCCGGTCACACGAACCAAGCTCGCCTCTTTTACCCACCTTTCGCTAAAGACTGTCGAATGCAATCGTTTTCTATCAGATCTAATCTTCATCTTGAGCTGATGCTCAAAGAATAGGATTAGATGCTGATGAGAAAGATGGTTGCCCCGCAAGACTTCCTCCTTTCGCGTCGTCCAAATCACCATTCGAGCCGTGGCCAGCAGCGTCAGAAACACCATTCGTTTCACCCCGGAATACGGGGGCGACACATTGTCACACGCGTATGCGCGATCAATGGACACAAGCTGTTCGGGAGCGAGACGAGCCGTCAGCTCGCCGACATGGTCCCATAAGGGGCGGACCCGGGGGCAATGGTAGAAGGCGTGCGGAGCCGTTTCTTCTAAGCCAAGACCACACCGTTCACAGTCTGGCAAATCCGCCAAACCCCATATGAAAGCCTTGTCGTTGAGAGGCAGCCGATTCCGAGCCAATCGCCAGGTAAGCGAAAACTCAGGGTTACTGAGGTAATCCGCCGCTGGCGCCCAAGACCAGTAGGAGCGATACTCCTCCTCCGACAAGCCGAGCGTATCACGTAGGGAATCCTTCGCGGGCCCCTCCACTAATCCACGATAGAAGACCTTCCTAGGCCGTGAAAGGTCACTGGACCGGGGAATGGCCCTCAAGGCCGACCGACACTCGCGGATGAAATCCGACTCGTCCCGGGGTTTACGACGGCGCTCAACCCACGAGATGGGGGGTCTGATGGTAAGGCTAGGGAAGGCGTCCCTAACAATCCCCTCCAGGATCGGATCTCTCCCAGTCAATGCGCGGCGTAGGAAAGCCAACCTAGAGGCACGGACGTGACTCAAGAGGTGCGGCATTCCCAGCCCCCCATGACACGGACGTTTAGTGCAGACTCGTCTGTCGACCCTGTTCACGCGTCCCCTCCATAAAATGGAGGATAGCGATCGCTCGAGCGCCTTCCAATGGGTCTCACAGAGAGGAAGTACAGACAATCGATAAAGAATCAGGGGGAAAATGTATATAGCACACACCTCCGCCCTGCCCTTCACGGACAACCGCCGTCGATTCCAAGTCTTGCCGGCAGAATCGACCTTTGCAAGTACTTCAGACCAATTCTTCTCCAGCTGGAGGTCCGGTCCAAACCACACTCCAAGAATGCGGACAGGTCCATCCGTCCAACCGAAGCGGCCCGGAAGAGCGACCCCCTTCCAGGCACCTAACCGCAAGCCGGAAGACTTGTCGCGGTTTATCTTGGCCCCTGTCACCTTCTCGTACCGGTCAAGCGCCTTCTGTACCGCCTCGATATCGTCCCGGGACGACACGAAAGCAGATACGTCATCGGCGTACGCGGAAACCCTGGCTCGAGCCCCTCCAGGAACGGCGATTCCGCGTAGGGCCGGACTGCCGGTCTCGTCCTTCAGCCGGCGAAGGAGAGGCTCCAACGCCAAAGCATAAAGGAGAGGCGACAGCGGACAACCCTGACGAACCGACCTAGACAGCACGAACGCGTCCGACAACCTTCCGTTCACCTGTACCACAGCACTGGGGGAGCGATACAGGAGGCTAATCCAGCGGCAGAAGTTGGGTGCGAATCCAGCGGCCTGCAGGACAGTAGCAAGGTAGCGATGGTCGACCCTATCAAATGCCTTGGACTGATCCAAATTGATCAGCGCGGCTTGCTCGTCGTCTTTTACACCCTCTATGATCGTGCGGATCAGATGCAGGTTGCTCTGAATTGTTCGGCCCCTCACAGAACAAGTCTGCTCAGGTCCCAACAGAGACTCGGCAACTGACTGCAAACGCTCCTGCAGGATCTTGGCCATAATCTTTAACTCTGTGTTTAGCAGAGTTATGGGCCTGTAGTCATCTAGTTTCCCCCCACCACCTTTGCCCTTTTTCAACAGAGTGATCACGCCCCTGGTGATCCGATTGGGGATGGACCCCGACCGAAACCAGTTGTTGAACACTGCAGTCAAAATCGGAACAAAGATGTGCGACAGCCTCAAGTACAATTCATAGGGCAAACCATCCAGACCGGGCGACTTGCCTCTGCCGACCTTCTTCAAAACCGCGTAGACTTCGCCCTCCGTGATCTCTCCCTCGCAGCTAGCCGCTTCAGTCGGCGAAAGCCGAGGAAAGTCAGCCAAATAGCTACGAAACTCCTCCTCACGGAGACCAGGCTCCTTGGTAAACCGGCTCTCGAAATGGCGCCGAAACGCCTCGCACATGTCGTCAGTGGCCCGAAGAGTACGCCCCTCCGGGGATTCGACTTCACGAATGTAACGATCGCCACCTCGACGGACCTCTTCCCTGCGCAGATCTGCGCCCAAGTTCACCGCTTCGGAAGACATCTTGCTTAACTTATGTCTAATTACCTGGCCCATGTACCGCTCGCTATTCGAACGATCCAGGGCCTCCTTAGCTAAGGCTATCTCTAGGGGATCCCCCCCAGCCACCGCCCGGGAATAACTAGACTTGAGTGTCTTCACCTTATCAGCTCTATCTAGAGCGAGCCGTTTGCCGAAATCAGTGGTGAAGGACCTAATCCTACACTTAAGGCGTTCCCACCACTTATTCCCGATAACCGCCCCCACTAGCTCCCGCTGCACTAGTCTAATTAGCTGTTCCCGAAAGTCCTCCCTGTCCAGTAAGGACAGATTGAACTTCCAGTAGCCAGCCATTCTAGGCCTACCGTCTAACGCCACCCGGGCACAAACGAGTTTGTGGTCCGAATAGCCTACCCAGTGGAACGTAGGGCAATCTAGTAGATCTATGTCGGCTCTTCTAACTAACATTCTGTCAAGGTAGCTGACTACCTTGTCAAAAGGCCAATCAAGAGCCCACGTCCACATTTTCCCCCCGGGATGATCGACCCGGTATCTATCGACGAGACCATAATCGACGATCAGATCAACCAGGCTACGATCGCACCTTCTCCCGCTAGCTCCCCGCCCCCTGTCTAACTTGGGGTCCAGGATGGCATTCCAGTCCCCCATTAAAACTAGGCGCGTTGAACCCACCAGGAACGGCCCCAACCGCCGAAAAAACGAGACCCGCTCCCCCCGGTCGTTGGGCGCATAAACCGCAACGACTCGGAACGAACCACTTTTCACGGCAATATCGGCCACGATCAACCGGCCCTCGGCATCGGTATGCACAAGGTCCACCTTCGCATCGAGAGTACGCCTAACAAGCAAAGAAACTCCTCTGGCAGAACGGTCCCCATATGCTGAATAGACGACAAAGTCATTGTCCAGCACACACGCATCGGAACTGCAAACAAAGTGGGTCTCCTCGATCGCGGCAACATCCACATCCAGGGACAGAAGGTCCCGGAGCAGGCGGGCAGCCTTACCCCGATCCCTTAAGCCCCTCACATTCAAAGTTGCTATCTTAATAGACATCTTCTAAGCCTGCAAATAGAAAAAAGAGTCAGCGCAAAAACCTACTCACATACGGGACGGAAATCTGCGGGTGAAAGGACCCCGACGGATTGTCCCAGACTTCCTGTACCCAACTCGGTCGTCATACGACCACCCAGGACAATACCGCCGACGTCCGTAGGGTAGGTTAATTTAAGAGCTCTATACAACGAGGGATGGAGCCGAACAGGGACCCTCCCAGAGCAAAAATTCCTTATTTTTCTTAAGTCTTCCGCGTTCTCTTCGTACACCCTTATTTTAGGGAAGGCAGCTTGTGCCTCATTTATATGGCTCCACACTTTCAAGTGTGCCCCAGTGTCTCTTACCACTGTGATGACCCCCGGGGCGTTCGGGAAGTTGCGTGGGTCCTCCACCGACTTGCCATCTACCTCCTCGAGCTTAAAAAGTCGCCCCAACATTTCTTTTTTATGTTTAGACAGGCCCTTTTGGGCCTCGTCTTTGTCTATCTTGCATATCCCATCGGGACCCGTGAAATACTTTTTCTTTTTCTTCTTCTCCCTTGCACGATGGGGAGGGGAGGAAGGAGACACGAGCGGGGAAGTATCGGGAGAGCTTAGGGGTGTAATGGGGAAAGAAGGGGATGGAAGCCGGGAAGGGGAAGAAGGGACGCTTCTGACTTTGGAGGAGCCAGAAGACCTTGTTGGTGAAGCGGGGAAAGAGTGCCGCCTGACTCTGTCTGTGCTCTGCTCCACCCTGCTACGACCCGAAGGTCTGGATTCTGTTTCTTCCGATTCCTCTTCTTCTCTGCTTCTTTTAAGGGACGCCGTTCGTGGCGGAGGCATTTTATCCACCACCATTGAAGTCTCCTGTTTGTGGAGGTCTTGCTGCTGCAGTTTCTGTTCTTTTTGCTGCTGCTTCGGCTGCTGCTGTTGCTGAGGAGACTGCCGCTGTTGGGGCTTCTGCTTCTGTTGGGGGGGCTTTCCCAGTTGCTGCTGCTGCTGGGGCTTCTGTTGTTGTTGTTGTTGTTGTTGTGACACTGGGGAAGAAGGCGGATTTGTCACTTTTCCCCCTTTCTTCACCTCAGTCCAGGCTCCCGGGGTGGCCTTGTCATTGGTTGGTGCCACTGCTGCTGCTGCTGCTGCTACTACTACTCCTGCTGGCGTCTCTTTTGTTGGCTGCTGGTTCTTTTTCTTGGGACACTCCTTTGCCATGTGTCCAACCGCACCACACGACCAACAACACGGCCTCCTACCCTCCACCACCACCAGCATTCTCCTATCTCGACAAGTTAGGACGTTTGGGATGTCTCTGAAGTTGTCTCGGTCGAGGATCACTTGGAGCACCAAATCTCCTGTCGCTATCCCCGACTTGCTTCTGACAGCGCTTACTTCTTCCACTTGCCCAAACTTGGCAAAAAACGCCCCCATCCTGTCCTGGGGAATGTCGACGGGAACGCCGTGTACCGTTATTCTGGTCTTTCTTGTCCCCATGTACTCCGTTTGGAGTCGCAAGTTTGCCGTGGACAAGACATTTCCGGCCAGCTGTTTTGCCTCTTGTTCGGACCCCAGTAGTATGTCCCACATGGCATTGCTTTTGCGGGCCAACATCTTGGGGGCAATCTTGAGGGCCTTCAAAGCCTCCTCTACCTTGTCTCTGTTGACTCCAATGAGTCTATGAGTTTTGACGTCCGTTGTCAGCAGGGAAATGACTTTAACCTTGATGGCATTCAGGGCGTCTGGTATTGTGATAAAGTCATTTCCCTTCACGTACTCCTCATATTTCAGTCTTTGTTCTTCATAGTATGAAGAGTCTTTTTTCCTTGGTCCACTTTCGGACCATGTTTTTGCAGGTGACACATTTTGAGTTTGCACCGGCGGTGCTTCCTCCATTGGAGACGAGCATATGTCTGTGTCGTCGGCCATTTTGACCGCGACCGATTATTTCTTTAACGTGAAATTGTTTTTTTGTTTTTTTTCCCAAAAAGTTATCAACAGAAAAAATAATAATACGGGAAAATAATATAGGTAAAGAGAGAGAAAAACCAAAGATAATTCAAATAAATATAAAACAAAAATTAAGTACAATTAATGCAAAACAAAACCCGTGAGGAGGGTAAAAAATACAGGAATGGAAATAAACAAAAACGAATCAAAAAAATGCTCAAATAAAGTCAAAAAACTGAAAAGTTCAACGAAGGTTTAGCAAATAAATTCAAAAACTTAACCGTTCAGATTCAAAAAGAATTGTCCAACACGCTCAAACCACTCCAAAGGAAAGAATTCAGAATAAAAAGGAAGAAGAACGCAGCTTTTAAAGAGGAAAGGGAACGTGTGAAAAGTCACGTGGACAAGAAAATTAGTTTCCTTTTCTTTTTACGAAAATATAACACCACCCTATGTGAACGGTTTATTGGGAAAGGTATAAAGGATCTGTGGTCTGTATATCATTAGAGCAACCTTCCGGTGTGGTTCAACACTACGTAAACACCTCTTTCGAGTAAGACCACCTATAAAGGAGAACAAGATTAAGGACTGTGCGTAACATCATCCCGTGGAATTGTGGCAAGAAATATGAAGGACAAACAGGCCGTCACCTAAAGACTACAGGAACACCGTCAGGACGTAACACGAGGAAAAATAGGAAGATCAGACATGGCTGATCATATATGAAGGGAAGAGGGAGATCCCTGCCTCTGTGGGATCAAGTTTATACAATAGAAAACATTAGCGAAAAATACAAACACTTAAGGAATCAGCGCCAGACTCCAAAAATCTCCTAAGCCAGCCAAGCATTAACATGAATGAAATATGGGAACCAGTAATACAGAGAGCTAGTGAAAAACGACAATAACAAAATTGTATATATATATATATATATATATATATATATATATATATATATATATATATATATATATATTTACTGAGCAATTACGTTTATAAGTCCCCCAAATGAATTCACTGAAGTCTCCAAGGACACATGTTCGAGTGGATAAAAAAGGAGTTGGTTAAGGGATCCAAAAGTGTGAGTTTAAAATACCTAGCAACAAAGGAAAAAAAAAAACTTGGAGGCTTACGAATTAATATCCAAATGACACGTGGTATTAGAACAATATACCCCCGTGGACTAAATAAAGGGTTCGGTTCGAAACTTATATCACCTGAAGAAGGCCTGAGCGTACAACGCCCAAAACTTCGTGAATATAGCAATAAAGATCAGGACAACAGTCCAACCAAATATAAGTTCCTTTTTTTAGAAGCGGGTATATAAATTATTTAGAAATATTATTTTTGTTATAAATTTCCATATTTTAGGATTGACATCATTAGTTAACGATCTTATTTCTGATTTCTTCATAACAATTGTTCTCGTCTGGCATTACTACACTGCTACAGTATAGTCAAGCGGAACCGAAAAAGTTCTACAGAATTATCTAAATAAATCAAAATAATGTACTTAATTAGATTCTGTGAAAACTGCCTGTACTGAATTATTTAAACAGATGAAAAACAGCAAATTTTAAAAGATATTATTTTTTGTTGTTGTAGTAGTATTCAAGGTAAATAACAAACATTAGTTAATTAATTTTTTACATGGTAAAATAACTCCTATGGATCAATGTCTCTAGAGTTTGAAATTCAAATAAACTTCTCATAATGGTAAAAGGAAATTTAGAAAATTGATGTCTTGCTGAAAATGTTGCTTATTTTGAAATATTATAGAATGTGTTGTGGAAGAGAAAAAGAACAATAAAATGTACTGCCTAGCGCAAGGATTGAACTTACAACATTCAGTCAACGAACTAGCGATGTTAGCTCTTAATGTCTTAGTCAAAATATCACCCCTGTCGACTGAAATAAGATCATCCATAGGAGCTGTATAAAAGATTTTTCCTCTCTCATTAAATTTTTTTTTTGTCTGTTGCTGGGGGAATTTTTGTCACTCGTCATATGGTTCCCCCTCCCCCCCCAAACAAAACACCGCAGTTGTTGAGAAGACGAAGAAATCAAAACAGTAAAAGAGAGATCAGGAAAAAAGGCTTGATTTCAACGACAAAAGGTAACAGAGAGGTTTTTTCCAAACAAATCAATTTATTCTAATTTCCCCATGTATAATAAGCATTTTTCCTAAAAAAAAAGCAATATTAAGAGTGCGTATTATGCACAGCTACAAAAAAAAATCTTTAAAAATAAAATATTGCAGTTTCATACGTCGATTACTGTTGCAAAATGACTACTCACCACAAACATATGACAATTTGACACTAACATTCGGCAATTCCGACCGCATAAGGATGTTAAATACAATCATATGTACCTGACAATAAATCTAAAATAAAATAAGAATTATTATAAAACTAAATCAGAATATTATTCTATGTTTAAAACCATTTTTTTAATAAGAGTAGGAAACGCAGTCTGTAATGAAATTGGACAGGTACAATTTATAGGGTTTGATTACCAATGGTGCGTATTCTACGTGAGTAGAAGCATTTTCCCCACAATATACGCCTTCATCCAAAATACGCACCCCTAAGGTGCGTATTTTGGATGAAGGCGTACATGAGGAATTACGGTAGTTCGCAAAATTGAATGAAACATAATTTGTAAATCTTGACAAAAAATGTTTGTGAAGACTTCAACAATACTAAACACTGTGAGAATATCAACATGGCGTGTTGCAAAAAATCCCTATCTTCATGTAATGTGAATATTTCACGGAAATATGCTGAAAATTTTCTAGAATTAAGAAAATATGAACTTTAGGCAAAAATGGTCACAATATATCATAGGGATTCATTTCGAAATTAAGGGATATATGGTCTTGAATATATAAGGTCTGACAATATTTTTGCTTGGAACAGGAGTAGATTTTTTGTTCTTTTTTCCTGTTTTTTTTTTTTTTTTTTTTTTTTTGGTTTGGATTTCCGGTATTTTCCAAAATCTGCTACAACTCCATATGCCTAGTGTCCCTGTCTGAACTTTGAAATTCTATTTACTAATTATTTATTTTATTTTGTATTTTTAAAAATGTTTCTCTCTTTAGGATTGGGTTTCCAGTCCCGTCTAAAGTCTTTTCATTCTCTTTCACTCCTAGTAGCCCATTGAGGTATTATCATCTTGCTTCGGGTGAAGTGATTAAAAAATTCTAAAATTAATACAAAATAGAATGTATGATTTATAAGTGATAGCCTTTTCTTTAAGACTTTGGGTTTTTTTTTTTTTTTTTTTTTTTTAGTGAGTGATTTCAGATATTGTACATTCTGACCTTCCTCTAATGCCAATCACATTTGATAATGTACTAAAAAAATTCAAGTAGGGCCCTTTATTTGAACCCAAATGATATATAATATCATTCTTTCTTTAATTTCTGATCTCTTTTCTAGGAATCTTCAAAATTAAATCCTATCTTTCTCCCTAATGCTATGTTGATCTAATTCTTTTATCATTTCTGGTGTCTTTTCTAGGGGATTTTGGTACTTATAACCATGAAGTCTTTCTCATGATGCCACTCACAGAATATAGTTGTGCATTACCTCTCCTTATATCTTAGTCTTAGCGCTTACACCCTTCAACCCTTTCAGTAATCCTCTACTTCGAATGGCTTTTAAGCCGTCCATAAAATTCCTTTACAAGTCATAAATGAAGCAAATATTTTAAATTTCTTCAGAAGCCATGAAAGTAACTTTGCTAGCACAATTCTTGGTAAACCTGTGATGATATTTTCTGGTAGAAACAAAGATCCATTATTGCTATTGATTTGTGGCATTAACATCTATGGAATATGAAAAAGAACATTTGGGGAAAAACATTACTTTTAGAGTCTCAGTGGTTGATAGTTGTTTTCTGCACTGTCTACAGCCCATCTAACCAAGTGGCTCCTTTTTATTTGGAATTTTTCATAAATATGCAAATCAGTAGATGCCATTTATGTTTCAAACTTTCACCTCAAGCATTATGTTTGGGAATGTTATCTTTTATTCATTATTAATTTTTGATAGCTATCTGTCTTCTGATGTTACTTTTCACCACAGCTACTTCAATCGACAGTAAACAATACGGATTGGAAATAAGAAATTGACTCCAGGTGAGATTGAACTTACAACCTTTTTACTTCAGGAAATCTATGTACAGCAGCTGCTCTACAGATTAAGCTACTGGAACTTTTGTGTTTGGCAGAAGATCCGGTTTAACCATTAAACATTTTCCATTTTCCCCTTGGATGTTTGATGCCATATTTGTGATTATTTTTACCACTATTATTATTAGTATTAGCAGTGGTGGTGGTAATATTGATTTATTCTTTATTAGATAAAATATTGTCAACCAATATTAATTTTTGATTAGTATTGTCTAGTATTGTTGAGAAAATGCTCCCAATCCTTAAAACGAACAGACTGGTCAGGTCGAGGAGAGAGAAAAAAAGCAATATCACTTGAGTTGCGAAATATATTGTCACTTTTCCATGATGTATAACTGTCTAATAATATGGAAGGTAAATTTAGTAATAAAAAGATTTTTCCTTCCTTTTTATGCAACTTCAGGGATTACATAGTAAACCTGTCATGTGACCACAGTAACTCTAAAGGGTTAGTACAGAAAATATTTAGTAAGCATTTGAACAACACAAGCTAAATACACTTCTCCTTTCCTGTCTGACCAACAGTTAATTTCTCCACAGTATTTCTGTCAGCTTAAGTTTTTTTCTCTCTTAGTATTAGCAGTAATATTATCTTGAATTTTTTATAAGATGAAGCATTGAATGTCATCAGTCAATTGACTTCTTTAATTTCTATTGTTTTTCATCAAGTAGTATTAGTATTAATATTGAATTTTTATTAAACATTGAAAATTATAGTTTTCCTCTTTTTCTTTCATCTTAATTTGACTTGCTTTTCAAAACAAGTATTTTGAATGTTAGTCTCTGATTGGAATTAAACAAAATGGATTGGAAATTAATTGTTGACAATCCTTCATTTGATAAAAAAGCAAATTCTCTTCCACTTATATTCCTCAATATACTTTTGCAAAGAATATTGACTTGTGCTACAAAAATTGCATAAAACATTCAGTTGACATTTGTTTTTGCTGTTGAATGAAAAGAAAACTCAATCATAAACCATGTGGTACTTAATGGAGCTTAAAAATCAGGGTACATGTACACTGATATTTCTGAAGAAATGTTAGCTGCCTTCATTGATATTTATGAAATGGCTTAATCTTCCATAAATAATTGAAAGAAAGAACTGAATTTATTTGAATTATTGATTTTTTTTAAAACCAATTGTTCACCTAATACAAGGCTCAAGAGCTACTCAAGGTAGAGGGTTACTGTTTGAAGTGGAGGCATGGGAGGTAAAAATGGTTAACTCCTTATATAGCTCCAGTAAGTACCTGACTCTTCATGTTATCCTCTACCTTTAAAAGAACCAGGTCAGGCTGAAAATGGAGTCCTGTTGTTATATTTTGGAGTTGTTTGGTTTTCACTTTCTAGTCTTGATAGAGTTCAGAAGTGTCTCTGAGTCTTTGTGGGTGACAAATTATTCTCCACCCAACAAATATCTCTCTCACAGGTGACAAGTGGCAAGTCTCTTACTGCTCTTCTATGGAAAGTGCTTCCATTAACTGCATTCCTTGCTGCCACCAGGTCTAAGCCTTATGATAAGGACTCGCCATGCCACTCACATTGTAGCAAACCAATCACATTCCCTCAGTACTCCATTGGTGAGAAGGAAATTACACTAAAATAGCTGTTTGCCACAAACCACTACTCTGTGGAACTGACTCCCAAGAGGATGTTTCCTCAATCTTAACCTGTTCATATATAGTCTACCATTATCTTCCCCTCGTATTTGTATAAACTACTCCTTAACATAATCTTCTATATCGAGTGGACACCCATGTTTTTTTTTTGTAAAAAAAATAAGTGTGATTTATGAGGATATTTATGAAAGATAACTGTTAACTCTAGGCTTCAGTTGTTAAAGATGTGAGAGTCCGTGTTTTTGCCAAGCATCGTCTGGCTGTGTTCAGGTGTCCATTATTTTGGCTTTAGGGAATATCTTGTTCCTGTGGTGCCATTTCTTGTTCATTCTTAATGAGCCAGAGTGTGGTATTCTGAACATGTGCCCATTTCCTCTGTAACATGTTTTCTTCTACTAATCTCCTAGTCTTGGATATGATGATAAACTACATTGGCCAGCAATGCCTCTGACTAGGTGGTTTTGAGGAGTGTAGAACCACCTCTTAATTGCACCTGTTACAATCCCAGCTATGGGCAAATAGTGAACTTCTTACAATTTCTTAAATCAAACTGTATTCCAAAATATAACTTCAACAAAACTGCAAGGTGCGATTGATAAATTGTCGCCTAAATTATACAAAAAATGAAAATAACACTGTAAATTCATTTTAAA
Source organism: Acanthosepion lycidas (assembly GCA_963932145.1). Lineage (NCBI taxonomy): Eukaryota > Metazoa > Mollusca > Cephalopoda > Sepiida > Sepiidae > Acanthosepion > Acanthosepion lycidas. The sequence continues at coordinate 100,369,936 of OZ010599.1, forward strand.
ACATATTTACCAAAATTACATAATATCTTGAAATACTAAACAGTAAATTTATTCAATAAAATCCCCATTGGCTTCGACCATGGCCTCCAGATGCCTTCGAAATCTCATGCATCTTTTCTGGGTGGTCTCCTTGTTTAAGTTGTTGAATACTGCTATAATCTTTGCCTTCAGTTTATTTTTGGTGTTACAAGGAGTTTTGTTAGGCTCTCACTCAGCTGCACTTCCACACATAATATTCAAGAGGATTGCATTCTGGGGCGGGGATCAGTGGTCAGATGTAAGAGGTGATATGGTTACAGAAATTGTTTAACAACTACGACTGGGTTCTTCTGCTTGTGTGGCTTGGTATCGAGAAAATCTTGACCCAAGACAAAAAAAAAAAAAAAAAAGAAAATCCATGACAGTGCAGGTCAGGGAAATGAGCAAAGGTACTTAAGTTGTGAAAAAAATGTAGTTTCTCTGTCAGATAACTTATGTTGTATAACAAAAGTAAAAAAAAAAACTGAGGAAAACACATTTCTTTTATATAACCACTTCAGTGATCATGTGATAAGGGGTCATCATATCTTGATCACTCTGTGGGGCATTACATATTGGACAAAGCCAAACCATCTCCCATTCATCAGAAGGTGATGGGTGAGGAGAAACTGCAGCTGCACCAGCAGAGGACGGTAAGGGCATCACTTCATCTTCACTTACTAACAGAGACAACTCTAGCAAAAACAGGTGCTTCAAAGAGTACCTGCGCCATCCCATCCTGTTTAACCCTGGCCATCCTAACACCACCATCCCTTCAGTTGATCAGCTCTATAACCCCACCTAGAATCCAAAAAGGTCTGGTTTTAAGAGGGCTTTTAATTATCACCACATCCCCAACCTTCAGCCTGTTATGGAACGGCATCCTATATTGGCTCTGAGGCCTCTCCCTGGGGCTCATAAGGTACTTGTCGTACTACTGGGCCCTAAACTTTTCTAGACACCAGTTCCTCATCCGCATAGCTTTGACAAGTTTTTCCCTACTGGGGGCTGGGCAGTGAGGACACACAATCTTCCAATTGTCCAACAGCAGCCCAGGACTCCCATTTGACTGCAAAAACCTGCTCAGTGTTACTGCTTCCAGCTCTCTCTCTGCCAATTCTCAATAGGTTAGGGGTGATTATTGACAAAAAAAAAAATATGACCAAAACAATTCTTAATGACATTGTCTTTTTTATTTTTTGTATTTTGCTTCTCCAGAGGGTGTGGAAAAATTGATGGTTCAGGTGGGAGGAGTAAGGTACTTACCTGGGTTGTTGTTCCGGACATTAAAAGTCATCTTCTTTTTACCAATTTTTAATGTCCAGAACAACAACGCAGTTAAGTATCTTACTCCTCCCACCTGAACCATCAATTTTTCCACAATGGTACAGAGTCCTGTTGCCAGACATAGTCTTCCAGCAGTCACCCTCTTTGACTAGCTCCTTGAGGCATTTGATATAGGCTTCTGTGTTGAGTCTGAGGCCCTGTGGGAAAATGAATGGAGACATAATGTTACCATCACTCCAAACACCTTCATAATCACCATTAGACACAGCCAACTCTTTCTGAATCCTCTGTACTGTCCTTAGATTGACACCCAAAACATTCTGAAATGTTTGCATTGGAGCTTCTGGCATGAATGCCAAGCAGTACAGCATGCCATTTCCAGATTACTGGACGAGTGAATTGTCATGGTGCTCGTTTTCTCACAGATTCTCTTTTTCCCAATTGACCCTACTATAGTGTTCAGTCAACAAAATCAAAAACAAGCAACATGCATGTGTGAAATTAAAAATACAAAATAGTGACAATTTACACATCGCACCGTGTATAACATCAGACACATTACTACTTGTAGCAATCATGCTGACAAAAAAATGTATATACACAAAAGCTGAGTATCTGAAAAATGATGATGGCTTGCTGTGACAGATACTACCCTTTGATCCTCATCATTTTGACTATAGAAAGCATAGATTTATTGCATAAAAAGACAATTGTGGCACAAGTTGAGGTGATGCTGGTCATCTCTATCATAAATTTAACTAATCTGATTCACGACCCATTCATTCATTGACCATTGAATGCTATTATTTTTTGCTTTGTGGCCTTTTTTTTTACCCTGAACCAGTCTCACAATTAAGCTGTTTAAGCTTTTTCTTTCAGTTATTTTTAAAAAATGTGGGAGTGCCACCATGATACAACAAAAGCATTAATTCTTGGTTTAGTCATTTCAGCAGTTTTACCATTGCTTTTAGAAGAAATGTATTTTAATTTCCAGGCATTTAAAACTTCTATAAGATTATAGTGATGTTATTATGAAGGGAAAAAGTAAGGTTATTGTATTGGCAAGATGCTAAGGTAAACTTAGAATATTGGTCTAGATTATGTTCATCTGTTGACCAAACTCTGGCAAATCATTTTTTTCTTTCAGAAATTAGTATATATATATATATATATATATATATATATATATATATATATATGAACCACAGTTCCTTTGTATTTTCTCTGATAATCCCTTTACATAGGGTAGGCAGACTGAAGCTGTTTTCTGTGTTCTGTTATCCTCTTCTAACCTATTATCCTAGTTTGTTGGAGCTGCTGCCATGTAACCAGGGTGGTAGTTATATTGTAGGGTACTGCTTATACTGACCATTTCTTGTTTGTATGTTTCTGGATTGCCACTTATGACTTTTGCTCAATGTTGTAAGCAGTAGACGACACTTCTTTTTACACTGAATGGCAGTGGGAGTTGAAGTTGATTTAGTTTTTGGTGAATGTTGGCTTGTGGTATACAGATGTCTTGAACTCTCTGCTCTGTTCAAGATATTAGTACGTCCAGGAAGGCATGTTGTCATTTTCTTATTCCATTATGAACTGTATCAATGACCTTATTTAGTTCGCATGGTCCAGTAGTAGCTAGATATCGTCCTAGTATGGCCACAGTATGCAGATGTCATCTATGTATCTCAGCCATAGGGTTGGTGTTAGTGGTGTTGACTCTAATGTCATTTCCTCATAGTATTCCATATAAAAGTCTGCCATTGCTGGTGATAATGGTGTTCCAATTGTTAAGTCTCCATCCTGTCAATATGTCTGATCACATTCTTAAGTAGTTTGTGTACAGAAAGTCAGCATCTCATCGGGTTATCTATGGGTATACTGGTCCGTCCTCCTAAGGGAGTAGTCTGAGGCCAGTCTGTCCCTCACTACCAAGAGTGCCTCCTCCATGGGAACCTTGGTGAACAAACTCACCATGTCCAGGTTTACCATCTGGTTGGACTGGATGGGATCTTTCATTATTTCCATAAAGTGGACAGAGTTCTGAACACATGATTGTCTTTTCGATTAATGAGTTGATCATATCTACTAGGAAGCAACTCAGAAGGTGGCACGCGGAGCCTTGGAAGCTAACAATTGGCGTGAGCAGAATACCATCTCGATGAATCTTTTAGGAGACCATATATGTGAGGTAGCTTAGTGTAGCACTGTGACAACTGCTTGTATGTCTTAAGAGTGACATGGCCCTTGTTCCTGATTAGGATCTGTGACATTTTGCATTCTGTTTTCATTGTAAGATATTTCTTTACTGTAGCTGCCATTTGCAATGAGGACTTCCAGGTTTTTTGTATATTCTGATTTTTCCATAACTATAGTTGCATTGCCTTTGTTAGAAAGTAGTATGATGATGCTTTCATTCCTCTGTAGAGTTTTGATTGCCAGCCTCTCCAGTTTCATGATGTTTGATTTGGGCGGCTTAGCTTTCTCCAGTGTCTGTCTCACTTTCCATCTTAGTTCATCCACATGAGACTGAAGGAATTTCAAGGCTATTTCCTTGATTTGAGCAATGATGTTCAAGTACAGTATCTGCCTGATGGATGTGGCTAAGGTGAAACTCTTGTTTAGAACTGACTCCTCAGAGCTACTCAGCTGGTGTTGATTGATACTGACTATTGCCTTTACTGATTGGTGAAGGACCTTGTTTGTCATCTTCTAGCCTTTCAATCTACTTAATTGTTAAATAAAGGGTTCAGTTCACAAATTCAGTCAACTAAAGAAGGCCAGAGCATATAATGGCCAAAACACTGTGAAGATGAGGATAATAGTCCGAATAATATAAATACAAGTAATCATAATACCTCATCTCAGAGATCTAGACAGATAATAAAAGAATAGTCATATAATTAATATTGAAAGCCATCCTTAAAATATTATAGCCCTCCTTAGTCTGGTGCATCTGCTATGGATTTGATAATTCTTGAGGAAATGTAAAGAATCTGCAATGTTATCAGTCCTGACCTAGCATCTCGGCTTCACTCATTTTCCCACCACCATGACATAGCTTCTCAGTGCCTTTTCTATAAATATTTTCATGGTAATTCTTTTTGCTTTTCTCTTTGGTACTTTGACTTTATGAATTTAAGTGCAGTACTAGATTGGCAGCTAGGTCTCATCATTTTTCAATTGCTAGATGGAATGGTAAGTTATAATGGCAAGTTCTAGGCTAACAGTTTCTTCTCTTACACTTCTCACTTGCAAAACTCTCTTCTGGCCTTTTGCTTTCTAGTCAATTTCAATCTTCAAAAATTTAAATGCTATTGAGGTGAAATGAGTAAAAAAAGAAAAAATTAAATTCCTGGATGAAGCTATTTATTGGTGTTTTATAGTAGTTGGCTTCATGCCAGACAAAAAAAAAACAAAACAAAAAAACAAAACAATGTTTTTATCAAAAAAACTTGTTTTCTCTTTGTTTTACATTGATGTTTATTTGGTCCAGTCAAAACTCAGGATAGCCAAATAATTTTCAAGCAGTGGCGTAGCTAGAGTAAACGTCACCCGGGGCGGTCCGCTCAAATGTCACCCCAATGACCCCGATTCACCCTATGCTGAATGGTTAGCTGTAGCTAAATTTTCATACATGCTCTACCTCTACTTTACTCTACTGACCGGTACGTTACTGTTTACATGTATGATCCAAGACAAAATCCAATACCACAAAATAATCAGTTCAAATCAAAAGATTTTAAAAATGTAACTGTTCACTTTCAGAACAATTAAATACAAAACACGGCAATACACAAAAGAATGACATTCGATACTATGGTCTTAGAATGAATGTTTTCTTGTTTTCATTGTGGTAAACTGGTCAATGACATCGTCAAAATCTGTTTGTCTTAAGCTCGCTTTCAATGGGCAGCACAGCCAGATCTGACAGTCTCGACCGGCTCATGGTTGACGTAATTTTCTGTTGCTAATTTTACGGTGTCCAATTTTCCGTTGCATCATTTTCTGGGTACCATTTAATTATCAATGATGTTTGAAAATATTTTTCTTGACAAAAATGTCCTATTTAATTTTTAAGCATTTTTCGGAATATTGTAAATCAACTACATTCTTTTAAAGGTTACCTAGAGAATTTATGCAAAGTTTATTTTTTTGTTTTTCTTTATACAAGTAAAATAAATTTACATCGTATTTTGATGTTATTACGATTTTAGTTTTAGTGATAATTAAAAAAAACAATAAATATTTATCATTAGTACCAATAATGGAAAATTAAGTTAAAAATTTAAAAGAATCGTTTTTGGAGTCGGAAAATAGGCACAAATTTTTCCCATTCCGATACCGTTTCTGATACCCCAAAAAAAAGTTCCGATTTTTCCGATTCTCAAATCCGATTCCGATTAATCGTCCCAACACTAGTAGATATATTCAAAAAAAGTATCTCGCTCAATCAATGGAAAATTGTATCGCAGCGAATTGATACACAGGCAAGACTGAAATTGTTGCACTTTTGGCTTCGTATTTCGCTTTGTTGTTATTAATGATGCAGAGTTAAAACACCATATCATCCGATAAAATGTTACAACAATGTCTCTTGTTAGTAACCAAGATTGTAGCAACTGAAACACATGAAAGCTGAAAACATTGCTATTTTTCCTACTCACAAATTTCCCGACAATTTATTAGAACATTTCTGACGGGGGGGTAGGACAAAATTGGGGGAGTCATAAATTATTTCGGGGGGGGGGTCATATACCCGCCTGCGAAACCTTGTGTCTCCACCACTGTTTTCAGACTATTTTTGGCACCTTAGCCTGGTTGAAAAATTTTGTTGGGGGTGACATTATGTCACCCCTCCTGTGCTGGCAGCCGGGGCGGCCCGCCCCCCGTTAGCTACGCCACTGCCCCATGGACATCTTTTAGGTGGGAATCTTCACAACTGGACAGTGTTGTATTCATTGTAGGCACTTGCTTCATGGACACCCAGCTGGCATGCAGAATGAATTGGAAAGCGATCTAATTGCAACAAAGCATAAAACAGTGTTGTGTGTCTCATTTTATCAGAGTTATTTGTGTGATTTTCCTTTTTGTGGATTCTATAAGCTTTTCTTTCTACATTGTATATGAAGGATACTAATGTAAAAGTCAGAAGAGAATCTGTTTTATTTTTCTTATTTCTTCTGGGTATGTAAGGCATTGTTTACTAAGAATTGCTTGACCTGAACAGGACTAGTATTACCAAAGGTCGTGTAAAATTATAGCTGATTTAGATGCCAAAGCTCAGTTGCTTGTTGCACTGTTAACAGATTGTATAAAGACTGCTGCATTTGAGTTGAGGCACGTTAAACTTACCAGACTGGGCATACTCTGATTTGTAGCAGCTTCTGTGCAGAAAATTTTCAAATATCAGAGGTTTTGAAATTCCAACCATTTTGAAAAATTTTAATGCAGACCACTATATGAATCACAAAGGAATCTGTTTTGTTTACACATGTTGTCAGTTATTGAAGAAAAATGTTTGATCATATTGAAGAATTGTTTTAATTTTCCTTTTTGAGAAGTAAAAAAAATATCTGTAGAAAAAGTTTGAAAACTTTAATATCCCCTAAATAATTGAGAGCATGAAAGTTGGCCTTTTGCTATTAATTGGATCAAATAAATCTTGTGATCAGACAAGATTATTTGCATACCATTTTTTTTGTCGACTGATTGATGAAAATCACGACAAAAAGCATCAGTGTAATTTGAGAATTTGTTCATATATATTAGGTCTCTCTTGGGGAGCAGTCATTAGATTCTGAGCAGCATTTTTAATCTGAGGAACTTGAATCACTTCATGGTGGGGGTGAATTGCAACATACACTGCTTTGAATATACGCTCTTTAGCGCTAGAGGGCGTCGTCAGTGATGTTCGGATTTGGATCATTGGGCAGTTTCGGGTCTTTCAAACATCATACTGACCTCACCAAGTCGACCCCATCAGAACTGATCGGACTCTGATACGCCCTCTAAAAAATGCTTGTAGACACTGACTTCTATACCCCGTTATCACGCATTTGATTGGAGGTTGACCAATAGCCAAACACAATGGTGTGAACTCTATTTAAGTTGTATACGGGGAATTTTTCTTTTTTTTTTTTTCATTTTTGAGTGGACGCCTTTTCATCGGATACTTAGAAGGTAATTATGTTTTCCGTTTTTACCCACTTCCCATCAAGTTTCATTTCACCAGCTAATGATCACTATTTATAGAGATAATAAGAAAAATTCGGCCATAAAAAAAACTAAAAAACTCGTTTATATACGATTAAAATGAATAAATAAATTACAGCGAATTAAACCGAGAGTGCTTATAAATGTCATAATAAAACGTTTAAAACATGTTGACGATTAAAAAAAACAACCCTTTATTATAAAGTTAAATTTATATTTCAGATCGTTAGAAATATATATATATCATAAAACAAACGGGAAGAGGGGTAAAAAAAAAATAATATTGGTGAGAAAGTCGTGATTAATCATGCTTTGCGTAAAGTCAAATAATTAGGGAGAGAGAAAAAGAAAAACGGAAAATGAGGTCAAATGGAAGTCAAATGGAAGTCAAAGCTCAGGAGATTTCTTCAGTAATAAAGAACGAAAATGGGGGAAAGACTATCGAAAATAGAATTCTTTTGAACGTCACGATGTTATGCAATTATTCTAGATGCTAGGGTATCAGGATAATAGTGGTTATGCGAAATAATTCTTCAACATTTACGCAAAAAGAAAATAAATAATAAATAAAAACATGAAATAATAATAAGTAAAATAACGTATGTTAATTGGGTAAATAAAGAGCCGAACTGTTATCGCGAGAATTGTAAAAAAATAAAAAAGAATAATAATAAATAAAATAAGGAAAAAATTAAATTAGTAGAATAAAATATAGAATGAAACAAAAACACTTTCTTTCCTCCTTTCCTTTGAAGGTTCGTATGTATTATTTACTAACGAAAAAAAAAAAACACCTGTTTTCCATTACGTTTTTACAAACCGATTACGGCATTTATAATTAGTTAAAAGTTGTGGCATATCTTTACACTATTTACATTTAATATACAATGAGATTTACAAAGTTACACTATGCGTAAAATTTACATTAGGCTTTCCCCAGTTTGCACGTTCAGGCACTTGCTCGTCTTAACCATTTAGCTGTTCTTTCTGCTGTCACAGTAATGGTTTGGATAGCCTTTCGTTTTTTCCCACTATCTCAATATCTGTCAAGCCGCTGACTAGGGATTTTGCCACAAAACCCCTTGTGCCTATTTCAATTGGCTTGCAGCTTGCTTCCATCCATTGTTCCTACAATTTTCTAGCAATTCATCGTATTTTAGTTTTTTCCTTTCACTGGCTTCTACATTATCCTCATAACAGACTGTTAGTTCCCACATGATGATTTTCTTTAGTTTATTTGAAAAGAGGACTAGGTCTGGACGCAATCGGGTCTTGGAAATGTGATCGGGGAAATTTAGCCTTTTACCTAAATCCACTCTAAGTTCCCAGTCTGTTGCACGTGATAAACAATTCGGTGCGGTCATTTTCTTTGCGTTCGGTTTCGCGCCAGCTTTAATAAAATTTATGACGGTCATGTTTGGATTCGGTTTGTTTGCATGGATGGCTGTACTAACGACTTCTGCTATTTCTTTTAGTATTTGATCATGGCGCCATCTATACCTACCATCAGCTAGGGCTGATTTGCAGTTACGAAGTTTTTAAAGAACCTATTTGACCGTATAGGGGGCATGAGGGCGATTCTGATTTAGTCCATAATTGTAGGTTACTGGAGGGCTTGGTAGAAGGTCATAAACAGATCGGATCAAAAAGTTCCTTACGCCATAGATCTGACCATCCGACTTTCCTAGGTATCATTGTCTCCCATTTTGTCCATGAACCTTGTTGTTTAAACCTGATCATCTTTGCTACTCTCATTTCCTCTTCTTCCCCTGGGCGAATTTCGTCCAGTAAGAGTTGGTGTTTTTCTTTACCTACGGCTTTGTAGATTCTAACAGTAGGAAAGAAACCCAGCCCTGCCCGACCCGTGGCGACAGTGCCCAGCACCGCTTTTTCACGAAGACGCTCTTCTGCCACTTTCAACTCCTTTACAGCGTTCCATTTCCTCCCAGTGTAAACCTCAATATTTGCTCCTGCTACTTTTGGGTCCTTGGAGAACTTGTATTGTATTATTGTTCGCACCTTAGCCACTTTGTATTCTTCTACAAGGCTTTTAAAGGGGAGTTGAAGAATATTGGAATTATCGTAAAGGGCAGCGCTACTTAGACACTTTGGTAGACCTAGCCATCTCCGTAAACGGCAGTTGATCTTTTTTTCTATAAGTTATAAGAGGTAGTGAACTCAGAGATGGACAAAGGCCACAATATACCCTAACCCTAAACCCTAACCCTAACACAGTATCTACCTTAAATAATTTTTTTTTCTTTGCAGAGGATTTACTTAACTAAACCTGTTAATGTTTGGGGATAAAGAATTTTTGGTTTCACATAATTTTGACATTTTTTTTCTTATGAATCAGTCATTGTTATTATGGGATATAGCAGATGTAAAGCTGTCAAATTTTACTGAGTCATTCTAAATTTTATGAAATCACTGACTGGATTCTGATCCTGAAGCAAATAAAACAAATCAATGTACTAGTTTAATTAAACTATTTAAAATCCTGTTTGAAAGATATTAAATTTTTTTTGATTATACTCAAAAGAATTTGAAGGCAACACCAAAAGTTGACATTTGAGATAACCTTCACCATATTACAATAACAGATATGTTTTTTTCATTCACCTAATCATTTCAGCCAATTAATTCATATCATGGCAAATATTGCCTTTATTAGTATTGTCTCAATCTGCTCTTTCTCCTCAGTATATGTCATCTGTTAGTGCTGCCAAATGATGGAAAGTTAACAAAGCAATATAATTGCAGATGAAGAGCTTCCAATGAGAGTGACAGTCTCATTACCTAGACCTGACAGTGCTTTTTTTTCCAGTGTTGTTTTTGGGCTGTTTTTTGATCTGTCATTTGACATTTATTCAGCACTATTTGCTTGCTTCACCTCTTTTTAGACCTTCACACAGTCACAGCCTCTATTGAAATTGATAACTTGGATCATACTCTCTCCTACTGACATTCATATTTAGTTACTCTATGTCACTCATGTAGACATCTGTGAAACAAAGATGGGCCTGACTTTGGTTTCTCTTGCTGGATTCCATTGAATTCCATGTAGAGAACATGGCCCAAAGCAGGATGAAGAGATTGCCTATTACAAACTGCATTTTTGCCACTATACTTTTTATTTTAATTTCTTATTTTACTATTGTTCATCCAATGCAAGTCCCAAGAGCCACTCAATGAAAAGGCTTACTCAAGTTGTTAAAAGGATTTACAAGGAAGAAACTAAAGATGCGTATTATGAAGATATGTACTACAGATAAGAGTTAAGCATTGAGAAATAATTTTCTATAAACATCCGTTATTTGAGCTCCTGTCGCCTTTCTGTCAGTTTGAAAGAATCTCTATATTCTCCTCTGCCATCTTTCATCGACAAGGGATTCCCACCCACAGAATTGCCGATCATTGCAATTTATTTCTTTTCTAAGAATTCTTTGTAAAATACAGAAACGTTTCCTGTTGCTGCTTGTCATGCTTGAGTGCACGCATCATAGCTTCTCCTTTGTTACAGCAAACAACAGCTTGAATGGGGTGAACACTAAGTGAACAGCACTAAAATAAGAACTAGATATGATATCCCTTGAAATGGAGAGCGGAATGAGAATTTCTTTTCTCGTACTTCCCACCTGTAGAACTTTCTTCTGTTTCTTTGCTTCCCTGGTAGCTACAATCTTCAAAGATTTAAATATATCGTCAGTCACCATTTTCTATCTTCTTGAATTTCGTTAATCTTCTGTCCTTTCATAAATCCTCCCTTTTCTCAGTCTTCTTTTTCACTTTAACTCCCTGGAGCCGTCTGCATACTAATGGCATTACCGCCTTGCTTGGGGTGAAATGATAAAAACAAATAAAATAAAATAATTCTGCCAAACCAATAAAGGATTCTTCTGAAATGTAAGTCTCTCAACATCTTTAATAATACTTTTCAAATATAAGGGCACGACCTCTATACACACACTTTAATTCCCTCCTTTTGTATATTTTCTGTTTAGTTTTCTAAGGCAATAAAATATGTTCGTAATTATATGTAATTGTTTATACATTAATGCAAATACAAACAACCTAGGCTTACTTGACTGCACGCAAGCATATATAATAAACTAAATCAACAAAGAACTCTGCTCAAATGTAAGTCTCTTGCAATCTTTCATTGGAAGTCTATACACGTATGCATAAAAACAGGAATATATCTCTATATGCACACTTTCATTCGCCAGTTTTTGTATTCTTTGCAAGTTTATCTGCTAATGGTGAGTTGATGTTCTCGCCATCTACGGACTCTGTGGCGATTCACCTGTTTAGTATGTGGTCATTCCGAAGTCATAAAATGTGTTCAAAAAAAGGTAGAAAAGTGCGCCAATCAGCAGCTGTAAGGTGATTGGCTAACCTTAAAACTGCCAACGGCAAATAATCCTACAATATCTTATTTCTCGTAATCGCCATCGGCATCCAGCACCTTCTGCCAACGTGTCTGCAGCTGTTCAGTGCCCTTGCGGCAGAACTCAGGGCGTTTTGACGCAAAGAAGTCCGTAAGGGCTTTGCACAAGTCTGCTTCATTTGTGAAGGATTTCCCACGAAGATGATTATCCAGGGAGTGGAAGAGGTGGTAATCAGATGGCGCAAGGTCAAGTGAATAAGGTGGATGGCACAAAGTCTCCCACCCAAGTTGCTGTATGGTATCCCTGACCACTCGCGCGACATGCGGCCTGGCGTTGTCATGGAGGAAAATCACACCTTTGCGATTCAACAGTGCTGGCTCCTTCTGACGCAATGCCTGTTGCACACGTTTCAATTGCTGCGAGTATAGGTCTCCAGTCACTGTTGGGCCCGTTGGTAGCAGTTCATAATGAGCCACTTGACGACCTGTTCACCAGACACAAAGCATAATCTTGCGTGGGTGCATAGGCGGTCTTGCGGTGTGAGGAACAGCATCCTGGGGAGACAACCAATGTCTGGAACGCTTGGGAGTTTCGTACAGAACCCACTTTTCATCACTGGTAAGCACTCGATTGAATAAGGATGCGGTACGGTGGCGAGAAAGCAGCGATACGCAGACTGCCACTCGTTGTCCCTTGTGGACCTCCAGCGTTTGCGGAACCTACTTGCTCAGTTTGTACGTCTTATCTAGGCGGTGCAGGTGAATTCTAACTGTTTCATCGGAAACGTTGAACTGTCTTGCAAGTTCACCACACGTTAGACTACTGTCCTCTTCAATGGCCGCCTTCAGGACTCCATCATTCAAGACCTGTGGTCGTCCACTGCGAGGCTCATCATGGAGAGACAAATCTCCTGGCTTGAATTTTCGAAACCAACGCCTTGCAGTACGTTCATCCACAGCACTATCCCCAATCGCTTGACATATGCGGCGACTTGATGCAGCCGCTGATAAGCCCACTTTGAAGTTGTAAAGCAAACCGCCCTGAACGAGATCTCTAGACACTTCCATCAGTCTCACAGCTGTCCGGCTTATAACTGATGGCCGGGCACGATGCGTGTGTTCTTTATAACGCCTGATGTTCCTACATCCGGCTGTCCAAATTTGAAAACAATTGCTACACGCATTTCGTATATATTTCAACTTCATTCAATGACTAATCAAAAAACGGACAGAACTTTTTTGGTTACCTTTTAAGTAAGATTAGTATAAAAAGATTAGGAACCTTGCGGGCAAACTGCTCTGGAATTCCTTGGCATTACTATGGCCATACTATTCTCTTATTAATAGCTTGACGTGAGAAAGAAATGTTGGATAATGTAGACCATGTTACAAATATATTCTTGGGAACTTCCTCATATAATGATAATGTGTCAAAAATCCTGGCTGACTGGATTAATATCTGCCTCCTAGTCCTCACATCTCTGTCTATTGTGAGCTTTGTCACTGTCATCGTATCATTGTTAGGACAATGGTTATATCCTAATATCTTTTCATAATGTTCATGTGGAGAGATGGTATTTTCCTTTACCATAATTGATTCCTTACTAGTAATGCTACAAGAACGAAGGTTGAAATTATCTTCTTTGAGTCTATCAACCGCCTTTTTATACAAGTCAATAAATTTATCAGGTCTATTGCTAGTTTGTTGTAGATTATCCACATAAAAGTTATTTTTGAGCATTTCAGTAGATACATCAAGCTGGTACTGCTCTAAATAATACTTTAAAATGTAGTTAAGAATAAATGGGCTTGTGGTAAATCCGAAAATGAAGTTGTTATATCTAAGGACAACAGTTCGTCTCCATTTTTTATGAAGAAACAGAATTTGTGCTTATCTTCTTCACTTTTGATTTTAATCATTTGAAAAGCTTTCCTTATGTCGCCTAGCATATCATACCTGTTTGCTTTAAATTTTATCAATAATACGATCATATTATTGATCATGTTTATTCCTGAATAGGCAGCCTCGTTTAAGGAGCATTTGCCCTCCATTTTCAGTGAACAATTGAAAACCGGTCCATATTTTTGTTGGAGCTTGAGATTCCATTTTGAACACAAGTCTATGTGGAATCCAAACATATTTTTTAAATAACTCTTCTGATGATATGTGTATTCTTTTTAGAAAGCCTTCTTTTTCTTGCTGAAAGAATACTTCGTTATAATCTTTATGCAGATTTTTACGTTCAAGAGACTGCACTGTTCATTGGAGTACAGCTAGGGCTACTTTATAATTAGACGAAAAAAAAAATGATCCACGGCAGATCCACATAATATTCATCGGTTTTAATTCAATAGATTCCTTGAATTCCTCTATTTTTTCTGTCATATGAAATTATATCTACCCCCGTAATAGTTGAAACTATTTCTAACATGTGCTCTACATTTGTTTCTACTAGAGACATATCAAACGTATCAGGTATGTTATCAGTATATGTCTCTTTTGGATTTAATACACAATGTACTACTCTCTCAGAACATTTGGCTAACTCCTTTAAGATAGTATAATAATTGTTTTGACTAACTGAAGTCTTAGAATTTACTGGTTTTATCTGATGATCATATAGAAAATGATTAAATGCCTCCAAATGGCGCTATATAACTCGTTAATTCCCATGCTAAGCCTCTCATCCATTTAATGAGTTTGGTAGAATGCATGAACATGTCGACACCTATTAATCCTAAGATATTGACTTGGCCATGTTTATTTCTTGAAAAGGATAATCTTTTGTTCAAATTGATTAGGTTTTTCTCAATTGAATCTAATTCATCAATTTGTATTTAATCTTTGCTAAATACCGACCTTGTGCCATCTATGAACATTGTTTTTGTATAATACGAAATTACTTATTAATGTTTATATAAATTAATATTGTTATACTCCAGGCCAGGATGTAGTTTATCATAACTTATTTACTCATTCATACATCGATTATAGTGGTTTAATCCTTACAAGGCCCAAATCGAACCACATATTACCAAACATAACCTAGGGAATTTCATTGGTTGTTAAATAAAAATAAACTTCGAGAAATTTCCATAACAAAACAGTCAAAATTTGAGCAAAAATAGTCTCAACTGACATAAAAAAAATCTTTCTCCAATTCATTCCTAACTTAAATGTTTTTTGGCTAAAAAATAAAAAATACAACATTCGCCCACGCATTTCTCAGAAAAATTCGCAACAGCTATCAAGCTCCGTTGGAGACAATTTCGTTGTAAAGAAAACTATAAATAGAAATAGCAAACGAATTTTCGTTGCATTTGAGACTCACACACGCGAAAGATACACACGGGAATTATGTGCCGCCAAAGAAACAAACTTCCTTTATGAGAGATTACAAAAATTTACACAACAAACTTTTTCTCTCAATATCTTTAAAAAGGTTGAATTTAACTTAGACAAAAGATTTTTCTATTAATCAAAAGCAGACAACTTTTTAGACATTGAACATTTCCGAAACAGCAAAGAACATTTTCTCCAAAATATACCTTTGCACACATCATTACAAACAAAGAAATTGTCACTTGTGTATATAAAATTTAATCTTTTGTTTCAAACATATATTTTTGTCGTTACCATTTGGCCATTTCTTATAATATGTTTGTGAATATTACATATTTCATTTACAGCACAATCTTAAATATTCACGCAGCCTTTTTAGATCCACTACAGCCTAACAAACAAAATGTGCAAACACAACACAGTTTACAACCTAATTCACTTGTATCAGATATAAGTTAGGGAAACTAATTCGGCGAAACATGATAGTTTGCGCATAGTCGCCGCTTCTTGAAGTAGCCACACGGTTAGGGGCTAGTAACGTGAATTTTGTTGTAGAAACAGGAGCTGCTGTATCAGTAATACCAAAACAGTTCTTTTTTTACTCGACCAACATTTCTATAGTAGCAGCCAACGGAATAGAAATTAAATGTGCCGTTCAAGCTGTAATCACATTAGAATTGAATAACCTCAGAAGGAACCTTTCTCGTTGCAGAAACGACCAAACCTCTCCTAGGGTATGATTTCTTGAGTCATTTTGAACTATTGGTTGATTGCACCAATAATCAATAAAACAACAAGTAGACATTCTAAAGCACAACCATCGTCTACGATTATGAACATTGATGTTTATCCAGAAAACAGTAAAAAATATCATAAAGAAATATCCAAATATAATCTCTCCACGTCGAGATCTCAGCGCTACCAAACCCAAGGTATTTCACAGAATTGAAACTGTCTGGCCTTTGAGAACGAAGGAGGATTGCTTCCAATTATTTCCACAAAAATACGACACAGCGATTGAGGATTTTCGGAAACTTCAAAAAACTGGAATAATTTTCCCTTCCAAATTGGAATGGAGTAAAACCTTACATATGGTACCTAAACATGATGTAACTTACCGACCCATATTTGATTATAGACTATTGAATTCGATAACAAAACCTGAATGCTGCCCGATTCCAAATATAAAATTTCTGTCGTCTAAATTGCATAACAAAAAAATGTTCTCGAAAATCGATCTGTCATCGGCATATCGCTAAATACCAGGACACCCCGATGACATATGTAAAACAGCGATAACCACACCTTTCGGATTATACGATTACAATTATATGCCTTTCAGCTGGCAAAACGCATCCAGTACCCTCCAAAGGATGATGATTAGTATTTTTCGTGACGTCAAATGCACGTTCACTTACATTCTTATCGTCTTGGATGACGAGTATAGTCATTCTAAACACCTTGAGGAAATATTACAGAAACTCAATGAATATTACTTTAAAATCTCTCATTCGAAATGTACATTTACTGTCAGCGAACTCGAGTTTCTAGGATTTCACATCTCAGTTGATGGACTTAAATCAATGAGTAAAAATCTTGACGAACTAACACAATTTCCTCAATCAAACAATTCTAAATCGCTATGTACACTTATCGAAATGGCGAATTTCTGTAGAAAACTTGTATTAAATTTCAGCAATATTATATTACCGCTAAAAGAACGAATGCGTCTTGAACAACCATTTCAAATAATAACGTTTACATTATTTAAATTGTTCGGACTAATGTCCTCATCTTTGTTGCCGTATTTATCACAACGTTTCGTCGGTTGTACGTTCCGACTTACTCCAGATGGTTGGAATGTCTAGGGTTAGGTGTGGAACCGCGCAGGGATTCCACCTACTTTTACGTGCGCGCACGTATTGCACCCCTTCCTTTCAATTTCGGCTAGATATAGTAGTAAGCAGCCGTCTGCTGCCGACGTGAGGAAGTTGTTGGCTGCTGCTGATTCCAGCTAGAACAGAATTTGAAGTTTTCCCGCGCATTCTCTGACGTCACTGACGAACGGTGTTTTTCAAATCAGTCGCTGCCTGGTCTCCGAGCTAAAAGGTCGACTCATTAATTTCGCGCCCCTTACTCATACGCGGGCCGAAATATCTTAACTACAAAAAACTTCCTAGTAAACTCCTTGGCTCATCATGCCGAATCTCTTCATGTGGTTGCAACTTTCTGCGAACAACTTGTTTGTCCTTTCCTCCGTTTTCTACCAGAGAACGTAGAGTTTACGACACCGTCGCCATCACACTTTTACAATGACTAATTCCTCGTCCTGACGCAAACAACTTGTTCGAACTTTCCCCCGTTCACTACCAGGGAACGTAGAGTTTTTCGACACGGATGATTGATAAACTTCACATACACCTTTTGAACTCTAACCTTACGAACCAGTTTAAAAAGAAAGAAAAAAAAGATAACATTACACACACATGACAAAAATCTCGCAGTGAGTATTTTCCTTGTTGTGTATGCATGTACCTTTTGCATAAGAAGACTCTGTTCCAGAATTTTCCTTCTGAGGGAACCTTTCCCGCCTTAGTCATTTTGATTTTCGTTTTGGCGCGGAACATTAACATTATTTTACTGACTACTTGTCACTACCTTATACAACTTACCTAATTGCTAAGAACTAGCTTTACTTTTCTGATAGTCTCCACTGTTTGAGACAAAATACTTTTTATTAAATAAAGTTTTATATTTGTTTTCCACCAGACTCGTTTTCGTCGTTCCTTCTGGCAACCTATTTTTACCTTTTTATGCATGTGTTGAATGACCCTTTCTTTTTCCTCTCTAAGGAGACTGTAATAATTCTACAGTTAAAAGATCACACATTTATTATTTTTACTTATTCTTTTTTTTTACTTTGCTAGTGAATTCGGTAGTCATGAGTAGTGTCTGGCACAAGGCCACCTTTTCGTAGGCCAGGACTGCATGCTACCGGATCTGCTACAAGATTGGTGACCGCGACGTGATCTTGAGGAACAGTTATTTCTTCTAAAAAAACAAAACACTGTTTATTTCGGGTCAGATCATAATCTGTAAACGTGCATTAAATTTGGTAGCAGGAATGACGTCTGGTGAAGCCGGAGAGTTGTCGAACATGGCCGCCGCCGTTGCTCCCTCCCCCCTTTTACGAAGGGAATATTAAGAACTGGTTCCTTCAAATGGAAGCCATTTTTATCGTGAGAAAAATCTCAGACCAGAAGACGAAGTTTGGCCACGTGGTAACAGCTTTACCACCCACCATTGTGGATGAAGTGTCCGATTCCTTGGAAGCCGTCCCGGAGGTTGAACCTTACACCCAATTGAAGGAGGCTATTCTAAGGAGAATGGCCCGTACTGAAGAAGCGCTTATCCGCGAGTTATTTAGCGACTTAACTCGTGATGGTAGAACCCCTTCGCAACTTTTACGTTTCATGAAGAGTCGTTTGGGTAAAAACATTATGGCTGACCCAATTTTAAAAAGCCTGTGGTTGGATCGCCTCCCCACCAACATTCCCCAAATTTTGGCGACCAGTTAGCGGACGCTGCAGGTCGTATTTTCTCCCAACTGGATCATCAAACGACACCAGTACACAGTGCTGAAGCATCCAGTGACCACATGTCCATGGAGAAAACTGTGGAAGAACTACAGCGGCAAGTCAGAGACCTGACATTTTCTCTGAAAAACCGTGGTCGAAACCGGTTTCCTTCCCGCCGTCGTTTTAGGAGTCGACGACGTTCGTCTAGCCGAGACGATGATACCTCTTCTTCCACTATGTGCTACTATCATCGTAGATTTGGTTCTGCAGCACGTTACTGCACTAAGCCGTGCAATTATACTGCGGTCGCGGGAAACAAGACCGCCAGCAAGTGAGAGCGACTAATCTTGCTGGCAAGGCACCTTCACAGAAGCTTAGTCGCCTTTTCTACGTGTTAGATACACGTAATAATTTACGTTTCTTGGTCGACACCGGCGCTGCCATCAGTGTGTTACCTGTTTGTAATAAAGCAAGTCTAAAGCCTAAAGCAGCGAATGGCTCCAGCATAAACACCTACAGTACTAAGACCCTTACCTTAAATATAGGAATGCGTCGTGATTTTACCTGGAATTTCACTATTGCTGATGTTCAAATGCCAATATTAGGTGCCGATTTTCTGGCACACTATGATCTTGTCGTTCGAATGAACAACCATTCTTTAACGGATAACCTGACTAAACTATGTGTTGTTGGAACCTACTCCAAACATACCACTACTGGCATCACCGTGGCAACTTGCCATAGTAAGGAGTATTTGGACATTTTGAATCAGTACCAGGACCTTCTGCGTCCTGCTGGGTCTATTGATTCAACCAAACACCAGACACAGCATTTTATTAAGACCACTGGTCAACCTGCTTTTTCTCGTCCTCGTCGCTTAGCACCTCATAAGTTAAAATTCGCTAAGAAAGCTTTCGACGACATGTTACGACATGTTATTCGTCCATCCGACAGCCCCTACCCTTCCCCCTGCACTTGGTACCTAAACCAGGAAAGGATGATTATAGAATTTGCGTGGATTACAGAAAGTTAAATTCCATTACTATCCGGGATCGCTATCCGATTCCGCATCTCCACGACTTTGCTTCTGGCTTACAAGGAGCGAAAATTTTCTCTAAAGTAGACCTCACAAAAGCCTACTATCAGATACCGGTAGCTGCTGCTGATATCCCAAAGACGGCTGTCACCACGCCCTTTGGTTTGTTTGAATTCTTAAAAATGCCTTTCGGCCTATGCAACGCGGCACAGACCTTTCAGCGTCTTATGGACGAAGTGCTGCGTGCACTCCCCTTCGTTTTTGACTATATCGACGATATTTTAATAGCTAGTGAGGACGCTGCCTCTCATAAGCGTCATTTAAACGAAGTTTTTCAACGTTTGTCTCACTATGGTTTCCGTCTGAACCTTGACAAATGTGTGTTTGGATCGGACCACATGGAGTTTTTAGGCCATCATACTGACGCTAACGGAATCTCTCCTGTGGCTGATAAGATTAAAGCTATCGCTGAGTTTCCCGTCCCTGTTTCCATTAAACAGTTGAGACGTTTTATCGGAATGATTAACTTCTACCGAAGATTTATTCCCAATTGTTCGAATATTCTGACTCCTCTTACAAACCTTTTACAGAAAAAAAATAAAGCGATAACACTAGAGAATAAAGCTTTGGATGCCTTTCGAGCAGCTAAAACCACTCTAGGCAACTTTTCTAAGCTTAGTTTCATAGAGGACGACCCTCAGTCAGACATTTACCTGACCACCGACGCCAGCGAATCCGCAATAGGCGCAGTCATCGAACAAGTTCGTGCCTCTCAACGCAAACCCATAGCATTCTTTTCTAAGCTTTCTCCTGCACAATCACGCTATAGTACCTTCTCGCGTGAACTGCTAGCTATCTTTCGTGCTGTTAAGCATTTCAGACACCTCTTCGAAGGTAGGTCTTTCGTCATCTTTACAGACCACAAGCCTTTAACTTCCATTATGTCTACTAATTCGGATAAATACACTTCGAGAGAGATCAGATATCTGGACTACATCTCTCAATTCACCACTGATATTAGGTACATTAAGGGTGCAGATAACACTGTCGCCGATACCCTATCTCGAACTGAGATGTACGTCGTGCATACTGATGCGCTCAGTCAGGACTTGATCGCCGACATAAGCGGACATAACTCTGAAGCATGTGTTATCTGACACTTCTTTGGAACTTCAGAAATGTCCAGCTCCTTTTAGCAACAAGGTCCTACACTGCGATGTAAAGTCCAACATCCCGAGACCGTATGTCCCTCCGTCTCTTCGTAGACAGGTTTTTGACCACTTGCACGGACTCTCACATCCTAGCAAGAGAGCCACCGTTAAATTGATTTCGGACCGTTTTGTTTGGCCGAATATGAACGTCCAGATTCGTGAATGGGTCACTACGTGTCTACAATGCCAGAAATGCAAAGTACATAGACACACGAAATCTCCTGTGGGCACCTTCAGCGAGCCTGATGCTCGTTTTACTAATATTCATCTCGACTTAGTTGGGCCTCTACCAACTTGCCAATGGTATCCTTACCTCTTGACGATAGTCGATCGTTTTTCTCGATGGCCTACTGCCATCCCTATTAAAGATACCACTGCGGAAACCGTCGCGAAAACATTTCTACGTGATTGGATTTCAATTTTTAGGACTCCCAAAATAGTTACTACCGACAGAGGAGCACAGTTCCAGTCATGTCTGTTTAAGGAATTCACTGAACTCCTTGGAGTTAAACACATACGTACCACAGCATACCACCCGTGTGCTAACGGATTGGTGGAACGATTTCATCGTACCCTCAAGGCTTTGCTGTCAACGAAGCATGATAATAATAATTGGGTTGATGAACTACCCCTCATCCTTCTTTCACTGAGAAACATTCTCAAGGACGATTTAAAATGCTCACCAGCAGAACTCGTTTTTGGTACGTCGCTGTCATTACCCGGACAGTATTTTTTCACCGGCTGTAGATACATCTCCAGTTTCTTCTTCCTTTGTTCATGACTTGCGCCTTAAAATGGCCAACTTGAGTTACACACCACCGCGGCACTGCCCGGTTAATATATATTTACCCCATAAGCTTCAGGGCTGTGATTTTGTATTTATTCGCAATGACGCTACCAGGCGACCTATCACGCCGGCTTATATGGGACCGTATCGCGTTCTCAAACGCGCTGATAAATATTTTCAAGTTCAGAAAGGTATTCACACCGACAACGTGTCAATAGATCGGTTGAAACCTGCATTTTTGGAAAAGACGGCATCCCATGCTACTCAGACATCTCCGCGAGTTAATGAGGATCCGAAGAAACCTACTAGTTACCTTCCCGAAGAGATTCGAAACCTTTCACTATTTTTAGTTAAATGTCTGCCGACATTTAATCCGCGGAAGGGCTCTGTGGAATCGTGCAGGGATTCCACCTACTTTTACGTGCACGCGCGTATTGCACCCCTTCCTTTCCCGTTCGGCTAGATATAGTAGTAAACAGCCCCCTTTGTGGCCGTCGTGAGGAAGGTTGCTGGCTGGCTACTGCTGATTCCAGCTAGAATCAGAATTTGAAGTTTTCCCGCGCATTCTCAGACGTCACCGACGAACAGCGTTTTCAAGTCAGTCGCGGCCTGTTTCCAGAAGAAGAAGGTCGACTCATTTATTTCGCGTCCCTTACCCATACGCGGGCCGGAATATCTTAACTAACCAAAAATTTCCTAGTGACTCCTTGGCTCATCATGCTGAATATTTTTCCTGTGATTTGCAACTTTTCTTCGAACAACATGTTTGAACCTTCCTCTATTTTCTACCGCAGAATGTAGAGACTACGACCCTGTCGTCATCACACTTTTAAGACCAATTCCTCGTCCTGACGCGAACAACTTGCTCGAACTTTCCTCCGTTCACTATTAGGGAACGTAGAGTTTTTCGACACGGTCGATTGATGAACTTCACGTCCTCTTTTGAATTCTAACCTTTACGAACCAGTTTAAAAAAAAGATAACATTACACACACATTATTAAACCTCGCAGTGAGTATTTTTCCTTGTGTACGCATACACCTTTTGTACAAGTAGACTATATTCCAGAACCTTCCTTTTGAAGAAACTCTTCCCGCCTTAGCCATTTTGATTTTCGTTTTGGCGCGGAACATTAACATTCTACTAGTGACTACATTATACAATCTGCCTACTGGCTAAGAACAGTTCTTACTTTTTCTGATAGTCTCCACTGTTGAGACAAGATTATTTGTTATTCAAATAAAGTTTATATTTGTTTTCCACCAGGCTCGTTTCCGTCATTTCCTCCTGGTTATATTTTATTATTTTTATGCACGTGTTAAATGACCCTTTTTCCTCACTAAAGATCACACATTTATTATTTTTACTTTGTTAGTGGATTCGATAGTCGTAAGTAGTGTCTGGCACAAGGACACCTTTTCGTAGGCCAGCACTGCCTGCTACCTGGGTCTGCTACACACTCTTAGTCTTACTAGTAGTCGTGTAATACTCTTCTGGTGTACTTATTGTTTAATATACGATATATTTGCAAACCTGGTTTTTGTTATTACTTAACCATTTACTTGGTCACAACACACACATTCTGAGACTAAAAGTTACCCATTAATCTCAGCCTTTCAGAACATTCCCTTACTCAAGTCGTTCACACAGCAGCTTTCGTTCATTTCTGCAAGTGAATGAACGTCTAAGTTCTCAACCACAGAACATTATTATTACACCGTAAAGTTCTCAAATACAGAACACTAACTCACTTTGCCAGTGAGAAAATCAGTCTGCGGAGGAAAACACCCACTCACTAACTTGCACAGAGATCATAATTCATTCGCGTCAGTGAGTTCAACAATCAAAGAGAGACAACTTCTGAATGAACTGTGAATTGGAAACTAATTTACACTTAAAATTCAGCTCTCAAGAAACTGTTTAATTTTAACATACACAGTTTAATATTCATTAAACTAACACAACTTTCATCCAGCAATTTATTCAGCACACATTCTTTCCACAAAACTTTCATTACTATTTCAAACAAACGAGAAAAAGATGTTGAACTAAAAATTTAAACTTACGTAACAACAACATATCATTTGTACACAATCTCTAAAAATGCAATAATAATTTCAATGCAACACATCAACACAATTTGTATCAATTTTGTTTTGTCACTGATAAAAGAAAAATCTATTTTCGTTATTACATTGATTTATCGAATTTATTTCTCTTGTTATCTATTGTTTCTTAACACATTTGTTGAAAGTAAAAATAGAAGGGATTGAAATGAGGTCGTTCGATTCTACACTAATGTTCAGGTAGAAATAAGTCACCATTATGTTGCGGAATACTAGTATATTTAGGTAGAAATAAGACACCAATTTGTTGCGAGTATCATCTCTTTGGTTTTGATATATAGACATTTATATAATTTATGGGATCCTGGAACATTTATCCCACAAACAATAATGGCGGATTTAATGTGAATCCGGATAAAAACAAGACAACAGTGAATATAAAACAAACGAAATTGCATGCTATTAACAAAATGAAATTACATGTGTACACAATTGTAATGAAAGTAAAAACATTAAAACTACAGCCTGTATGAAGACATTGTAGACTCGTCCTATTTTCCTTACCTCAACCCTAGCAAAAGCACAGTCCATATCGTACGCCTACGTACTAAAAAACTTCAACCAATAAAAACTGCACAAAGCGAAACAAACAATCTCATTGGTTCATCACTGAAGTTCACGTGCAGAATGAAAATTGCGCCAAAACTCAAGTGAGCCACCTTTGGAATTTCAGACCTTATAAAAATAAACGAAGACAGCCCCAGTCAGTCAGTATCGAACGCCCACTGACTGTTGCGGACAGCTGATTTTCGCTTGACTTCGTTTTGAAATTACCCGTTTGCATTTTGATATTCATTGGTTAAAGTTTGTTTATTTTACTTTTACACTTTGTTTTTTCTTGCGACTGTTTTGAAAAAGTTTTTTTGTTTTTTCTTTCTTCTCTCCATTTGACTTTTACCCCCCTCCACCTTTAATTTTTTGCACTTTTTCTTTTTATTCCAGTTTTTTCTATTTGCTTTTCATTTTTTAACCCCTTTAACTTTTTGCTCTTTTTGATTTTCATTTTTACCCCTTTAGTCTTTGCAATTTTTTCTTTTCTTATTTCTACCCGCTTTAATTTGCTCTTTTATTCTAGTCCTCCCTTTTAATTTTCTTTAATTTCTTTAATTCTCTGTTCCGCTTTATTTTTGATTTATTTATTTATTTAATTGTTTCTTTCTATCTTTTAATTTTTACGTGTTTATTGTTTGTAATCGTTTGTATTGTCCAATTTATTTGTTTGTTTTCGTTTGGTTCGACTCGCGTTTCTTAGGGTCGGCCATCTTTATTTTTGTAAGTAGCTTCGGCTATTTTTCATCGTTGCGTATTTCTTTTTTGTTTTGTTTATTGACATCGGCCATTTTGATTTTTTTGTAACTAGCTTTGTGCTATTGTTCCGTATTTTTTTTTCTTTTATTGTTTCGCCTTTAGGCGATATTTGTTCCTTATTGTTTTCTTTATACGTATAAGTGAACCGTGTTTATTCTCGTCTGGTAATTTTTTGTGCATAATTATTTTATTTTGTTGTGTTTTGTTTATTTTTTTAATTTAATTTATTTCTTTTCCTCCCGCCCTTAAATTTATTTCCCATCTCCCTCCCCCTTTCCCCTCCACTTCTCTGTTAAAAATGGATAAGAAGGAAAAAAAAGTTCCTTCCTTTTTAATTCAAAAAAAGAAACCTAAAATTGCTACTTTTCGACGCAATGTAAGGAAACAACTCTATAACCCCAAAAAAGATCCTCCGGACAAGGACAACAAGGATGAATATCCTGATCTGCCCACTGTTCCTACAAATGAGGAAATGGTGGATGCGCTGAAAAAAGCCTCCAAAAATATGGAGGCTGAAAAGAACAACAATTGTGACCAAGCAAAAGACAACTCAACTACTAATGCTGAGGCCGGGGAATCGCCCTCTTGTTGGAAGTCCCCTCCTAAATGCATAATCGACATTGCGGAGTTCTTGGATCGTGCCAAGGGTTACGCAAACCTTGTGGTGAAAGGTGGGCTCTTGCAGGATCCAATAGAACTGAAGAGTCGAGAAAAGAATAGTGTCAGTTTTTGTCGTCGACAAGCGATCTCGCAAAATTTGTCGTTCGACTAAAGACACAGTGTTCAAATCACTGGAGTCCCTGGGGTTTAAGCCCCTCCGAATCGTTAAGGGCAAGGGATATTTTATGTGGGACGTGCTGCTGCCCACCGCCGAAGATTGTATAAAGGCAACAACCCGTGATCACATTACGAAGGATCTCATCTTTCGTACGGAGTTCGAGGGCCGGCGAAGGACCAGTGTAGCGGTATACTCAGGTTATCGGGGAGCACCTGGCGGCTTTCTTGTCCAAGTACGGGGAGATTCTGGGTGCTTCTTGCGATAGCCTGACCGGGGGATGGAGCTTTGAGATGATGCTCGATCAAAAAGGCTTCGGCTCCATCCCCAACTGTCTTGGCGTCGGTGACCTGAAGCTGCCTGTCATCGTGACCGGCCGTAAACCAGTTTGCTGGAAGTGTGGAGTGACTGGTCACCTCTCCTCTTCCTGCCCAGAGAAGAAGGCCTCTGGAGCTCAGGTCCCAATCGACCAAACTCCCCCTCTGACCGATTCTTCTAAAACCGCCACGCCTGTAATGGGCACGCCGGCTACCAGGACCGGAGCGGTTGTACCCCCGGTTGGGACCTCATCAAAGCCCACATTCCCCGAAGAGCCTTCTTCCACTGCAAGTGTGGTTGAAGAGAAGGAAAAGGGGGAATGGCAGGTAGTCAGCAGGGCCAGAGGGAAGCGTCAGACAGCGGGGCCTCAGTCCCCTGAAGCCTCGGGGACTAAAGACACACACAGCCCCACTCCCTCTGGCAACAGTAAGGGCGATGCCCCGGCCTCAGATCAGACCCTTGAAGACCTAAAAAGAAAATACGACCCTGGTTACAGTAAAACAGAAAAGATAAAAGAATTGAAAATTCAACTGGATAAACAAAAGAAAGCAAATTCAACTCCATCTAAGACCTCTCCCACTTCGCAGGCTCCACAGCCCTCTACATCCCGTCCTCCAAAGTCCCCCTCCCCAAAGAAATCCACTCGCTCCAAATCCTCCGACTCATCACCTTCGCCCCGTCCCTCAACCTCTTTATGTAGAGTGAAGCCTCCTCTTGCTTCCCCTTCCACTTCTGCCCAGCCCCAAATTCCCCCCAGTAGAGAACCCAGCCCATTTAGACAACCCTTTACCCCCCGGCAGTACTCCCAGTCCTTCCCCCACTAAAGCGCCTGTAATGCCTCCCCCGTCAAAAAGACCCAGAAGCCCTTCCCAAGAGGTTAAAAGAAAAAAGCTAAACCCTTTTTTAACTTAGGGACTGAAGTCTGCAAAATTTCTCTGTCACAAGCAGAGAAAGCAAAAGACTACGGAAATAGAATAACTAACTTAAAATACTTACTGTCGATCAAGCAGTTTGCTGACAAGGACATTGATGACCCTCGCAACTTCCCTAGCGCGCAACGGGTGTTAACTGTGGTCAGATCCGACCCGGGCTCGAAACTTATTTGGGATATGTTGGACGAGGCTATAACTTCGTTCGACATGACCCCACCCATCGCCATTATTGAAAATAATAGTTTTAAAAAAATGAAGCAATTTTGTGCAGGGAGGGTCCCGATTTTCGTTCACCCCTCCCTTTATAGAGCACTAAAATTGACTTTCCCCTGGGATATCGGCGGAATCTCCCAAGACGGTACCATCAAAACTGAAATGGGCCATGGGTCTATGGGAGAGGCTGTCGGTATCCTTACCCCGGCCATGTTTAATTCAGGTAAACAACCCTAATCGGACTTCTCGATGATTTTCTCTGGTTCGCCCTTTATTCAGTATGTTTTGATGGTCGTTCGAGGGGTGTCTCTTGGCTAGTGAGCAGGTCTTTGAAGGCTGCATGTACCTTTGTCTTCGCAGATCCGGCGGGCAGGCTTTGTGTGCTGGATGCTACCATAAAGGATAAGGCTTTACGTCTCATTCGGGTTTATGCGCCAAATAACCATGCTGTGCGCCCTGCTTTGTTTCGGCAGATCGAGCCGTTTTTGATGACTTCTCGTCGGGTAGTTTTAGTGGGGGATTGGAATGCCGGGTACTAACAATCCTGATGTGAAGACATTTCGGGACTTTATCGGCGGGTTTGATCTTGTCGATAAGTTTCGGAATGAGCACCCTCGGGAGGTAGCATGGACTTGGACAAATAGTGGCAACTCGGCTCCTGGCACGCTTGCGAGCTACCTGGACCGAGTCTTAGTTAAGAGAGTCGATGTAGGGTTCTTAGGGTGTCCAAGTTTCCACTACATAGTTTATACGGATCATAGGCTTGTCCGGGTTCGTGTAAACTTACATAAGCCTAAGATTAGAATTGTGACGTCGTCCCCTGGTCGCAGCGCCAACGGTGTCGTTCTATCCCAGTCTACCAGGGCACCAACTGTGACGTCCTACTTTGATTCCCAGTCTGACTACCCACGTTGTGAATTGATCTAGGCAGAGGCCGTACTGCAAACCGAGTTCAACGGGGGTGATACCACACAAATATGCATAAAAGGCAATAAAATGAAAACTCAAAAGTTCAAAGTATCAAAGAAAAAATGTAACAAACTTTATGTCTAGTTGTTCGATACATAGGACTGCATCTATCTCCCGACCCGTTCTATGGATTGTGACAAGTCGTTTTCCGCTAGGCAAGTTTTAACACTTCAAGTCCTCTGCTCTCTAAGAAATTGGTGTTTCGGTGGGTCTTTGGACGAAAGTAAAAAAAAAAAACTTATTTCGGTGATCTGGATCTAAGTTGCTCTTCAAAATAATTGTTCTTGGTTTGAAGATGGGCCCGGAATGTGCGTGAATCCTGGTCAGCTATCTGCGAGGCTTGCCTCAACCGAAGACTGACTCTGGGAACTGCTGGGACTCAACTCATTTCTGCTCGTTGTGGCTTCGTTTATATGGGCGCCGACCAAGACCGGGGTGGGTTTGTCGGCGCCGGGGGTTCCTCGATAATTCTAAATACATATCCACCTCTCTGGTTAGGAATTTCCACCTTTTTCCATTTTTGGGAACCTTTCCTCACTCCCACCTTCTCATCATACTTCAGAGGGGCGTGAACTGCCCTCCCCACATCTTCGTGGCAACCTCTCTTACTCATCCTCCAGATGGGCGGCAACAGCCTCCCTCGTGCATCACGTGACCACCACTCGACCAATGATGTCTTAGTCGGGCGTGGACGAATCTGCGGCTTTGTTTCAGGAAGAAAAAAAATATCTTGCTTAAAAAAAAAAATTATCTCATCTCTTTCCCTTTTCTTCCCCTTAATGGTTTATCATTTCTCCAGCCGCGAACGGGACAATATGACAATGGCAGTCATAACTCTTGTTCTACACGTGGTTTACGTCAGGTATTTTATCGCTAATTATCAGAATGTGTGGTCTTCTTAACACGGTCTCAGAAAGAAACATCTCCAAAGTTCCAGTCAGTCTGTCGCCTCGAAGAAAGAAAAAAAAACACATTCATTTTCCTTCGGTACAAATTCCTGATAACAAAATTTTATTATCGCAGGCCAAGGATATTCCGTCGGACGCTCGTGGGTGGTTTTTAATTTTTCATATCTGTCCAAGTCCTTTTAGTTGCCTGTTTTTCGTCACTTAACGAAATAACATTTTCATTTGAATTTTTTTCTTCTTTGGCCAGCCGGTCTGTAGTTGATAATAAGATGTCTTCCCGTACCAATAGTTTGTTTTCATATCCTTAGATAACACAGCCGATGCCAAACATATCCGATTCTTTCCTTCTTTCCCTTTCTTTTTACTCAGAATTTCCCTGTCATTGTAATGACACTCTTTCGCCATTTGTTACTTATCAAAATATCCTTTTATCCATTGTCTCTTAGCTGTGTGTGTGTTCTTGCTTATCACTCACGATTCGGTCCTTAGCCTCTCCTTTTCTTCTTTTCTTTCTTTTCCCTTTCTGCTTCGTTAAATGGTGCCACAAATGGCTGGTTACTGGAAATTTAACTGTTCATTATTTGGTGAGCAGGATTTCCGGTACCAGCTGCTACTAATGATTCAGAGGGAATTGACGGGGGCGGTTGTGGGAAACGCCTGGTGGGACAATTTAAAATAAAAAATTAGAACGTTTGCTGCCGATTTTAGTCGTCGACTCAATCTAGATAGATTAGCGGCGCAAACGGCTTTAGAAGATAAAGTTGATCGGGCCGTGAAATCCCGTGTTAGTGGGGACATAGCCTTAGCTAAGGCAGAGTTGGCCTCCTTGCTTATCAAGAAGGATCAAACTCTGGTAGTTAGGGCTAGGCTAAAAAGAATGTCTTCTGAGGCGACGAACATGGCCGCTGAACTGCGTGCAGAGGAGTTTCGGAACGCGTCTAGGCGACATACAGCGAGCGTCACATTGCCGGATAAGCGGTCCCTGACTACAAACGCGGGCATATGCGAGGCCTTTCGGGATTACTTTCAGGATCTTTTCACCAGGGAGCCCGGTCTGAGCTCTGCTTAGTTCGATGCCTATTTGGCTGACTTTCCCTGCCTTGAGGCAGCTGAAGTGGCTAGGTGCGAGGGTCCCATTACAGAGTTGGAAATCTGGGAAGCGCTGAAGCAGGTTAGCCTGGATAAATCTCCGGGACTAGATGGTCTTCTCGACGAAGTGTACTTGAGGTTGTCGCCCGTTTTTGTTCCTTTGCTGGAACTGATCTTCAACCACTGGATGAAGCAGGGCTCTTTACCTCAACGCTTCACCAGGGGTGTAATCAAGTTGCTGCGTAAGGACAAGAACGGTGGGGATGGGTTAGGGAACTTTCGCCCTTTAACGATGTTAAATACTGACTTAAAGATTTTGGCGAAGATCTTAGCCAACCGTTTGCAGCTTGTCCTGTCTCGTCTGATTGGCCCCGAACAGACTTGTGCTGTGAAGGGCAGGACTATTCAGGATAACCTTCATATGGTACGCTTGATCTTAGAACAAGTCGACAGTGAAGCCGCGTTGATTAATTTAGATCAGTCCAAGGCCTTCGATAGGGTTGACCATCGCTTTCTGGAGGCTGTTCTTTTCGGCGGCCGGTTTCGGAGCCGACTTTCGCTCCTGGATCCGACTTTTGTATGCGACCCCCGGTGCGCTGGTGGAAGTGAATGGGGTAAGATCGAAGCCTTTCGTATTGTCTCGCTCCATTCGTCAAGGTTGTCCGCTCTCGCCTTTGCTTTACGTTCTTGCGTTGGAACCATTCCTTCGCAAGTTAAAGGCGAATCCGGTCCTGCGCGGAATTTCCCTGCCTGGGGCTTCCACCTCAGCCAGGTATTCTGCCTATGCTGACGACGTTTCGGTTCTTGTGTCGAGCAGAGCCGAGATTGACGAAGTCAGCAAAGAGATCAGTGGGTATGAGATGGTGACGGGGGCCAAGATCAACCGCGATAAGTCTGTTGGCTTGCGGTTGGGTGCGTGGAAGGGAGTTTCTCTGCCCGGACCTTTCCTCTGGACGGATGGGCCGATCAAGATTCTCGGCGTCTGGTTCGGTCCTGATCTCCAGTTGGAAATGAATTGGTCGGAGGTACAAGGGAAGGCCGAGGTCGCGGTTAATCTGTGGTCTCGGAGGGGACTTTCCCTGAGGGTAAGGGCGGAAGTATGTGTTTCTCACATATATCCAATTCTCCTGTACCGACTCTCTGTCCTTCCACTCCCGTATGCCAAACTAATTTTATTAGTTCGGACTCTTTCTTGTGGAGAGACAAGGGCCCTATGGTATGTCGCGAGATCTGTTGCCTTCATCCCTCGGAGGGCGGTCTGGGTATGCCTAGGATTGAGATTCGTCAATATATGCTTCGCATCACCTTTCTAGACCGAATGTGTCGCGGGTCGAATGAGGAGGGTGCCTTTTGGAAAGAAGACGTCCAGAAACATTTCCCGTCCCTGAGAAGTGTGCACTCGTGCGAAGAAGAGGCCGGCCGTACACCACGAGCCGAGTGCTCCTTCTATCGTGAATGTCGCGCGCTCTGAAGTACCTCTTGCGGGCTTCGGATGGCCTCTCCAACGCCCAGGCGTTGTCTCGTAAGGCATTGTATCAAGTGTTAGTTAGTGGGGCCGTACAAGATGATCTAATTGGCGAGCTCGGTCTTACGAAGCAGGAGGCTCGCTCGATATGGCCTTGGGCGCCTGGGTTGAAATGCCTCAATAACGATGAGGCATCACTCACCTGGCTGGTGATTCGTGAAGCCCTCTGGGTCGGCAAAAGACTTTGTTCAGCAGGCTTGGAGAAATATCCAAACTGTCGTCGCTGTACTGGGGAAGTCGAGACCATTGGTCACGCCTTTTTTCAGTGCAAGGTGGTAGTGCCGTTGTGCAAGTTTGTTGAAGGCCTCATGGTCCGCATGTTGCGGGGAAAGTTTTGTCCTTGAAGCTAGCTCTGTTTGTAGCAATGTGGTGCCGCAATTGACGAAGGCTGAACACTGTGTGTTCTGTTGCTTACTAGGGGTTATGTGAGTCGTGATTTGGACGACGCGTCAGAACGGATTCTATGAGGGCGAGAAGTTCA
Organism: Acanthosepion lycidas; assembly: GCA_963932145.1. Taxonomy (NCBI): domain Eukaryota; kingdom Metazoa; phylum Mollusca; class Cephalopoda; order Sepiida; family Sepiidae; genus Acanthosepion; species Acanthosepion lycidas. Next base: position 100,402,443 of record OZ010599.1, read on the forward strand.
CTTCTTCCCAACTGATCTTGTACTTTAAGCATCAGCTTAAAGTCAAGATTAGGACGGAAAGGCGGCGGCTCACCTCATCTGAATTCAGCAAAAGGTGGGTGAATCTTGCGCGTTTGTGCCGTGTAAAAGGGGCTGACTTGGAGTGGCATTTTGATGCCGGTTAGGCATCAGGATATTGTTTTCCTGGGTTGAACATGGGCAACCCTTCCCGAGATTAGTTTAGTGTAGGTCTGTTTTATTTTTTAGTTTTAGTTTTTTCTTTTCTGTAAACTTAGCTAGGGTGTGTTTTCTCATTGGCCCCTTTTATTTCTGTCCCACCTTTTTTAGTTTATTTCCCCATCCCCCCCTCGTTTAGGTGGTCAGTGATGCCAGTTCTCTGGTGGATGCGGGGCGCCTTTCGTTTCGCGTGTGTGTTTTTTCGTATTTGTTGTTGTGTATGAATGTGTGTGTGCCTGTGTGAATGCCTTGAAGCAATGAGTGTTACCTTTATTTTTCATAAGCCCCGCGTCGATTTTCGTCCGGTTAACCAATATTTCTGAACACATATAAGGTTTGTGGTTTTTTTTATTACTAACACTCTTTTTGTTTAGTTTCTTGTAAATATATTATGTCATATTGTATATACTCATTGGGGATCTTTTATAAATATTGTTATTTTTATGCCCTTCCCCCCACAGACAATGTTTGTACATAAGGGAACTAGTTAGGATTTTCATTGAGACAAAGAGGTATTTTGGTGGATGTAGTAAGAAAGGTATGGTTAAATGTGTTGTTTTGGTGATAGGAATATTGTTTATGATAGGGTCAGTGGTTGTGGCTAGCTAAGTTTTACTTTAAGACAAGTGATGACCGTCCTTTTCCCCAGCCCCCTTTTTGGCCTTGTGCCACATTTGTTGGAATTACAGCAATAAATATTAGTATCGAACGCCCACAGAGAACTTTCCAAAATACTCCACGTCACTAAGAATCACGATTTTGCCGCGAAAAAAGATACATCTTCGCTGACTCATACCCGATCAAAACTTACCTGACTCTGTTAACAATAATTCTCAACATTGCTTATCTAAAGTGAATCATATTCACTGCCTATTAAGTAAACACGAACGAACGAACGATTTTAGAAAGACATTACATTACAGTTAAAGGTAGATAACTTTTAAAGAAAACTCTTTCTAAAAAAAAGACACAAATTACAAATATCAACACAAACAAAAAAGACTTTAAACGAATGAACAATTACAAAAAAAAGACATTCAGAAATCTAAAAACCTCATACACATTTCGCCAACATAACATATACCAATTATCTCGTTGTATATATCTTTGAATTGTATATAAATGTTGTATTGATTTAATCGAATATGTCTCGTTTTTGTTCAATTGTATTTTGAATTTCGCTTATTTATTTGTTTGGGACGCAGAAAGAAACGCAACCTACTCAAAAAATCCTTCTGATTCTCTCTAACATAAATAACAAACTCTGCACGTCCCCAACAACATTACACAAAAAAAAAACAAATTAACCACAATAACTCAAAAAGTTTGGAATCAATATTTGTCAAATTTAAACTCGTCCACTTCCAACCATAGTAAAATATTTAATTAAATTTTCTGTCATTTTTAAAAGGTTTAGTTTTTGAGATTTACGAAGATGAACTGACTGAAGTTAATATGCTTAAACTAATATTAGCTGAAGACCTCTGAAATCTAATAAAAAAATATTTTCTCTTTTTGTCCATAACATATGTTGAAACATGGGTTGACAACTATTGAAAAAGAGAAAATAGCAAAGTTAATGAATGACGGAATGTCCACATTGAAGATATCAAAGGAGCTTTGCAGAGATCATCGAACGATAAAGAAGGCTTTTTGAAAATATAAGTAAGTTGAGAACTCCAAACAAAGAAAAAGGCTTTAAACTTGCTTCCTCACGATGAACTTAAACTAAAGCCATAATTATAACGGAATAACCACTTTTAACCGGCTGTCAGATCTTTGACTAGGATGGAATTAAAGGATCCAAGACGAACAAAAGGTGTAGAATTCTTTGTGAATTGGGATCTGTAAAAAATCTCCTAAGCAACCTCCGTTCACTAAAGCAAATATTTAAAACGTCAAAATTGGCCCAGAAATATGTGAAAAATGAAAATTGATTTTTCTTAATTTTTACGGACGAATCTCGAGTGACAACTGATGGACCTGATGGATAAACCAAAGGATGGATTTTATCCAATTCAGACGTGCCTGTGGTTAAAAAAGTAACAAAGAGGCAGTAGTGTTATGATATAGACTGGAATTGTTGATCAAACCATTTTTGGACCATTTAAAATCGATGAAGGAGTTAAACTGCTATCTATTACGATTTTATGAACAAAACTTTCTTTGCATGAAAGTCTCGCAGTTTCAAAGCGATGTGTGTATTGATAATGCATCTTCTCGTGTTGGTCTTCTACATTTCAATATTTCTGGCCATTTAGTATAACTATCAACTACCACTAGATAGTATGTTCCGTTTAACGGTCCTACGAAGTCTATATGTATTCTGGACCATGGCATATCGATTTTATTGATAGGAAACTACAATGTCTCCTGTGGGGAAAAAAGGAATGGCTTGCCTCCCAAACGCCCTCGCGTCTGTCTGGCCTGTGGGTTACGAAAGGAAAGGATCCAAGATGGCGTCCGTGACTTTTAATATTTACGGTCGCGTGCGGTCACGCAAAGTCGCGTTACACGCATGGTAATGAGGTGTTTCTGGACTCCATAAAAGCAGGAAAAAAAAAAAAAAATGAACAGAACACCATTTTCACCAGTGTTCGGTGTACATGGCTTTGCGTTGCAGCGTGTGAGACATTTTCCGACAGAAAGAGTTGCGTCCCTTTCACCCTTGAATTTAACGCCCTTGCTACAAGCTATTTCGGCCATTACTACAACATGGACATATTCGACTTGAAGTTGATACCAGAGTTCGACGGTTCCCCTGCTGGCCCGTCTGTGGTCGAGTGGTGGGAAAAGGCCGAGCGGGTCTGCCGGCTGTGTAAAGTTAAAGATCCCGCACTGGTAATCCCTCTGAGGCTCACCAAAGGAGCTTACGCCGTGTATCAGCAGCTCAGGGCTGACGCAGACTTGGAGGAAATTAAGCAGGCTCTATACGTGGCATTCGGTGCGGACCCCTTTGTCTCCTGGAGGCAGTTCACCGAACGGCGGCTTGGGCCAGATGAAACGGTAGATGTCTATCTGGCCGATTTGAGGAAGCTGGCCGCACCGTTCGGTGGAGCAAGCGACCAAATCCTAGGATGCGCCTTTCTGGCCGGACTCCCAGACAACGCCAGTCGACTGCTACGAGCATCGTCAAGGCTCAATGAGCTGGGGTTAGACGAGTTACTGGCCAGAGCCCGGAATATTCTGAAGGACGACGCGGAGCCTGTCTCAGCAGCTGTGGAAGCACCCGCACCGCCAACTGAGGACACAAGGTGCTATAAATGTGGCGAACTGAACCACTTCTCCAAAGACTGCCGAAGCCAAAGCAGTGCGAAGGATACGCATAACCGAGGAACACTGAGACGTATGCGTTGCTACAGGTGCAACAAGCTGGGCCACGTAGCAAGAAGCTGTCCGGGAAACGGGCAAGGGGAGTAAGCTACAGCGCCAGTCTTCTCCCCAGATCACCGCTGAACAAGGCGCTACCCGCAGTGAGCGTGCGGATTAACGGGCGTGAGCGCTTCGCGCTTGTAGACACCGGGTGCACCCGGACCCTTGTGCGCAAGGCATGTTGTGACACGTGAGATGAGAAAAAGATTCCAATTCTGACTGTTGGCGGGGGCTCGCTAGCCTCTTGTGGAGTGAGCGTCATCCGCGCAAGCATCGGCGATGGGCCTACAGTAGCCGTACAAGCCCTGGTCGTGGACCGAGAACTGCTCTGCTATGATCTGCTCCTGGGAATGGACGTCATCAAAAAAGTGGGTGGCGTCCATGTTAACGAAGAGGGTCGGGCGCGTTTCACTGAAACTGGTCTTGCTCTAAGTGCAGCAATGGAGCTAGAACGGCCTGACTTTCGTGCGGAATTCGACCAGCGCACAAAGTCCTGGACAGTTTCCTGGAAATGGTCGGACGATCAACCGCCAGAGAAGCTGTACAACAGTGTGCCAGAGTATAAAATCCCCCCGCTAGCTCGTGCGGAATACGACAAGGAGTTGCGAGCCTGGATTAATAACGGGTGGTTGGTTCCTTATCCAGAGAAGGAATTGGGGCCCCCGAAGGGCCTGATCCCGCTAATGGCGGTTCTCCAGCACAAAAAACAAAAGGTGAGGCCGGTGCTCGACTATCGGGAACTGAATGAGCACGTGGACCCTTTTACAGCCCGCGCGGACGTGTGTACCGAGAAGCTAAGGGAATGGCGACAGGCAGGATCAAATGTATCTGTGCTGGATCTTCGCAAAGCATACCTTCAAGTGCATGTGCACCAATCACTGTGGCCCTATCAAACTGTGCTTATCAAGAGGCAAAGGTATTGCCTGACCCGCATGGGGTTTGGACTCAATGTGGCGCCATCAATTATGCAGATGATTGTTGACGCCATTCTGACGAAGGATGAGCGTATACGGCGGGCAACATCTGCATATATTGATGACGTGTACTTGAACGAGGGAGTCATATCTGCGGCGCGCGTGAAGGAGCATCTCTACAGCTTTGGCCTCCTCAGCAAGGAACCGGAGAGGCTGCAGGATGGTGCACGAGTGCTTGGTTTGCAGGTCTGGGGAGAGGATGACGTTCTGTATTGGAAACGGGGAAACGAGGTCCCAGACATGCCCACCGTTGTCACGCGGCGAAGCATATTTTCCTTGTGCGGCAAGTTAGTTGGGCACCTTCCTGTAGGTGGCTGGCTGCGTGTTGCAGTGGCGTTCATCAAGCGGAGAGCATCTGATGTCACCACTGGATGGGATGACGAAGTTCACGACGCCCCTCTCCTCACCATGATGAGGGAGGTCCTCGCTAGAGTACGCAAGGAAGACCCAGCGCGGGGCAGATGGTGCGTCGACAGCCAAGACCTCAGTGTGTGGGTTGACGCAAGCTCTCTTGCAACTGGTGTATCGATAGTTCACGATGGAGCCGTGGTGGAAGATGCTTGCTCGTTACGTCCAGAAAAGGACTCCCAGCACATAAACCTAGCAGAGCTCGATGCTGCCATCAAGGGGATCAACTTGGCGATCCTCTGGAAGTCGACCACCCTGCGTCTGTTCACGGATTCCGCTTGCGTCTATAAGTGGATCTCGGATACCCTTACTAAAGCCGCCAGCGAGATGCTTATCCGACGACGGCTCGACACGATCGTGAAGCTGGTGCAAGAGTACGCACTGACAATGGAGGTGTCCCTGGTCAAATCTAGCCTCAACAAGGCAGATTGTTTAACGAGGGTGCCCCAAAGGTGGCTTGACGCCACTAAGAAAGCTATTGAGCCCGTGCAACCCGCCTGCGCTGCGTCCATGAGTCCCGTTCGATCTAATCGGATCAAAGAAGTCCACCAACAAAGCGGGCACCCTGGAGTCAAGCGGACCCTGTATTTCGCCAAGTTGGTTGACCCAGGAGTACAAAAGACAGTCGTCAGAAGAGTGGTCAGAAACTGCGTGGCGTGCCAGTCTATAGACCCAGCACCCGTTCGCTGGAAGAAAGGGCAGCTGAGCGTGAGGAACCACTGGAGCCGGCTGGCGATAGACGTTACTCACCACAACGGCGAGGATTTCCTGACGCTCATTGATTGCGGTCCATCCAGGTTTGCGATATGGCGGCTGCTGCGTCGGCAGGATTCAGCCACCATCATCCGTCAGTTAAATGGTATCTTCCTTGAACGTGGCCCCCCAACGGAGATATTAACCGACAATGGCACCGCATTCAACAGTGAGCAGTTCAGGAGGTTTGCGGATGCCTGGGGAGTGCACCTACGGTTCCGGTGCGCCCACGTACCGAGTGGAAATGGGATCATCGAGCGGAACCACAGGACCGTCAAGACCATCGCAGCCAGGACGGGCTGCGCGGTGTCTGAGGCGGTCTACTTGTACAACGTGACCCCGAAGGATGATGTCTCACCCTCTACGACTCCAGCCGACACATTGCATAAGGTACCATGTCAGAGTGAAGGGCATAGAGACCAACCCGCTGACGGAACTGAAAGTAACCGGAGAGAGGCTGAAGAAAGGCGATGTCGTCTGGGTTAAAAACCCGCGCAGCAAGTGCACGACGAAATACGGAACCGGACGCGTCACTGAGGTGATCAGCCCACAGGCGGTGCGGGTCGACGGTGTGCCCCGTCACGTTAAGGACCTGCGGCCGGCGACGCAGTTGCAACCATCGCTGGACGACGGGAGCGAATCGGAATCTGAGACCAGTGAGGCATCGCTCTGGTTCATGCCAGCTCCATCAGGCAGTGACTCAGATATCAGCAGCCTTCCAAGGGACGCGGTGTTTTTCGACCCTCAGACCGCGGACATGAGCGCAAGCGGCGATGAGGCTCGCAGCGTCCCTCTTCGAAGAAGCACCCGGCGAAAGCGATCGCCGCCTCCCTGTCACCTCTGTGATCATGAGATCGGGGGGAGTGTGGGGAAAAAAGGAATGGCTTACCTCCCAAACGCCCTCGCGTCTGTCTGGCCTGTGGGTTACGAAAGGAAAGGATCCAAGATGGCGTCCGTGACTTTTAATATTTACGGTCTCGTGCGGTCACGCAAAGTCGCGTTACACGCATGGTAATGAGGTGTTTCTGGACTCCATAAAAGCAGGAAAAAAAAAAATGAACAGAACACCATTTTCACCAGTGTTCGGTGTACATGGCTTTGCGTTGCAGCGTGTGAGACATTTTCCGACGGAAAGAGTTGCGTCCCTTTCACCCTTGAATTTGACACCCTTGCTACATCTGCTATAGAAGTTAATTTAGGAAAACTAGAAGAAAGGACTGGACATCAGTTGCAAGAAGACGGAATGCGTTGTTGTTAGCAAAAGAAAGAGCCTAACATGCAAATTACAGATTGGAGAAAATCAAACAAGTACAACAATTTAAATATTTGTGAAGTATTTTAACAGAGGACAGATAGGGTGACACTGAAAGAAGCTTTCCAAAAGCTAAGCAGAGTATTAAGAAACAGAAAAAAATGTTAGAAACAAAGAAAAGACTAACAGACTGTTACATAATATTAGTCCTCCAGAGTACTGAACTGTTGCGTAATATCAGTCTTCCTATATGGCAATGAATGCGGGACAATCTCCTCACAGATAAAGAAGAGACTTCAAGCAACAGAAACAAAGAAAAGAGTAATGAACTGTTACGTAATATCAGTCCTCCTGTATGGCAGTGGATTCTGGATAATCTCCTCACAGATGAAGAAGAGACTTGAAGCAACAGAAACAAAGAAAAAAGTACTGAACTGTTCCGTAATATCTGTCCTCCTCTATGGCAGTGAATATTAGACAATCTTCTCAACGATGAAGAAGACTTGAAGCAACAGAAATAAAGAAAAGTGTACTGAACAGTTATGTAATATCAGTCCTCCTATATGGCAGTGAATGCTGGACAATCTCCACACAGATGAAGAAGAGACTTGAAGCAGCAGAAATATGGTTCTACAGGAGGATACAGAAAATATCATGGAGCGAACATTTCAGCAACGTGGAAGTTTAAGAAAAAATGGAAACAAAGAGGACACTTATATATATCACCAGGAAGAGACAGTTGAAAATTCTAGGCCAGGTAATGAAGAAAGAGGGCTTGGAAAATATGATACTCACAGGACAGATTGAAGACAAGAGGGATAGAGGAAACAACATATAACCTACCCTACCAAATGAATGGTAAACCAAGATTTAGGAGAGAAAACAAAAATTATTAAGAGCTACAAAGGATAAGAAATTGTGGAGATCCATGGCCCCATATACCTTGAAGGGACACAGCACAGAGAAGAAGAACTTAAAGCATTCCTTACCTTCCTTGCGGGAATATTCTTGCTGACAAATAATAAAATTCATGGAAGTTTTAAAGTCCCAATGTAGATGAGTTTCATGAGCACTAATCTGCGCGTTTTCAAAGAAAAGGGAGAAAAAACGTTTCTTATTAACCAAAATTTTCCCATTTGGAACTTTCCAAAAAACTTAATTTCCGACTTTAGTTGCTCCAACCCAGTAAGTTCTATAATCTAAAATGAAAACAAGAAAAGATTAGCATTTTCTTTTTATTTGGGATATTTGCAAAGTGGGCAATATAAAATGTGTTCATTATGAATAATATTGTTTGTATCTGTGCATTTGTGTAATAAATCCTACACGTTATATATTTAATCATTAGAAAAAATTAAAGGTCTGACATATTTGTTTAATAAATCCTACTCGTTATATATGTAATCCATCGAGGGAATGAAAGGTGTGACTTATTTTTTTAATAAATCCTACTCGTTATATATGTAGTCATTAGAGGGAATGAAAGGTTTGACGTATTTGTTTAATAAATCCTACTCGTTATATATGTAATCATTAGAGGGAATGAAAGGTTTGACGTATTTGTGTAATCAATCCTACTCGTTATTTATGTAATCATTACAGGTTTAACACTTTTGCCCCAGCCCCTCAACTTCCAACGTCTTACTCTCTTGGTTGAGATGTCTACTCGGTCCTAACCGAACTTAAGGGAGTGGCCGTAGGTTTTCTGAGCATCCGTAGATTATTCGACCGGTACTCTGGTTTCATCCTGCTCACGTTGTGTTTGGTTTGATCCTGGAAGAAGAAGTGATGTTCATCCATTCACGGTCGACTGAAGATATAGACACGGCTGGAGAGTCTGCGCTAAGAAATTTAGAATGCAGCGAAAAAAATATCTGCAGAAAGCCGGACAAACAACCAACTATTCAATGATTGAATTGTTAATGTCTTTTATATAGCAGAAAAGAATAGTATGGAAAAGAAACGGGTTACAGAAAAAAATGTAATTGACGTAAAAACGCATACACTGGATTCTGGACAGGGAGAATATGTGTTATGATTAACTTGTTAAATCATCTCAGAACGATATACGACACTTGCGATGGGGGAATAAGTTTTCTGTGCGCGGCTTAAAGTTTATAGTGGCGTTCCTCCTTAGCAGTAGTAACAGTAGTAGTAATATTCGTGGTAGCAGAAACAGCGGTACTTATATCAACAACACATGTTAGCGGACGCTTCGTTCCAATCTCTGACTTCATGTTCTCTCTTTCTTAACTCTCCAACTCGTCTCTCCACTGTCTCTAGCCCAACTCTTGCCCGGGCTAATTTTCTTCTGTCTCTCTCTTCCTTCTCAACGCTTGCCCGTCTGTGTTTTTCAGCATAACTACGCTTTTATATAGATAAAACAGGCTAATTACAACTGACCATTGGCCCTACATCCTCGCACCTGATTATCACGCGGTTTTGGCTGTTTCAACCAAAATCATGTGAATTCAAAAGTTCCTTCTAGTTTACTCGGCTCTATTTCAATTTTTAATCGATAAAAATTATTTCGACTATTTCCATTGTCTACTGATGACACAGATTCAATGGGTACAACTTCTAGATCAAATTTCTTCATCACTAAACAAAATGCTCTGATCTAATTTCGCTATTCAAATTTACCCAATTTCACTAAAAATATATATACGTTTGTGTGTTTATTTCCCAAACTATCTCTGTCACAGAAGTAATGAAAGGTTTAACGTATTTGTTTAATAAAACTTCCTTCATATATATATAATCATTTTAGGGAATGAAAGGTGTGACGTATTTTTTTTAATAAAACCTACTTCTTATATATGTAATTATTAGAGGGAATGAAAGGTTTGACGTATTTGTTTAGTCAATCCTACTTGTTAAATATGCAATCATGTTAGGGAATGAAAGGTTTGACGTATTTTTTAAAAATAAATCCTACTCGTTATATATAAAACTAGCAGCATGGCTCGGCGTTGCCGGTGCTTGATTCAAAATCGTACGGCTCATACAGCAATCGCTATCACTTAACTTAAAATATTTTTGCCCTTCCTTGCCTTTAAAGGAGTGCCCTTTTCTGTGCTGATGTTGCTACATGCCTTACTTCTTGCCTATCTCACACTGCGAATTTTTTCTAAGGTCTATACTAAACATTAAATCTGTTACGAAAAAAGAACTAAACAAAATGAACACAAAACGATCAGCTTTAAAAAAGGACTCGTAACTGGAAAAACTGAATGCAAAAAGAATGTTAACAACAAATACTTTTTCACCCCAACCCAGTTCTGCGGAATCAGAATCAACGTTGAGTTTAAGCAAGCGAATGAGCCAATTGGAGTAAAGTGACATGTAGATTTAAATTCTTCCCACTTGTGACGAATGCAGCTATCGATTTTTTGGCATGCTAGCATGTTAGTTAACATTCATGTCAGTCAGCTGTTTGCTCTCACGCTGGCCAATAGAATCTTCCTGCCTATTTGTGGCAGCCAGCTATAGGCTCTCACTCTGGCCAGTAGAAAATAGCCGCAAACTACATGAAATCTGCCGTAGAAGCATGAAAAAATCGATTATTTCTCCTATCGAGGGGTGTTAGGAAATGCAAAGTCAGTCTTGGCCTTTCCTCTAACTTGGAGGATGTGCATGTAAAATTTGGTGCAAATCCGTCGAAAATTGTGGCCGTGCATTCGTTACACACACACACACACACACACACACACACACACACACACCTCCTGCCATTTATAGATAGAGATCATTAGAGAGAATGAAAGGTTTGACGAATATGTTTAATAAATCCTACTCGTTATATCTGTAATTATGAAATGAAAAGTTTGACATATTTGTTTAATAAATCCTACTCGTTATATATGTAATCATTAGAGGGAATTAAATGTTTGATGTATTTGTTTAATAAATCCTACTCGTTATATATGTAATCATTAGAGGGAATGAAAGGTTTGACGCATTTGTCTAATAAATCCTACTCGTTATATATGTAATCATTAGAGGGAATGAAAGGTTTGACGCATTTGTTTAATAAATCCTACTCGTTATATATGTAATCATTAGAAGGAATGAAAGGTTTGATGTATTTGTTTAATAAACCCTACTCGTTATATATGTAATCATTAGAGGGAATGAAAGGTTTCAGTTATTTGTTTAATAAATCCTACTCGTTATATATGTAATCATTAGAGGGAATGAAAGGTTTCAGTTATTTGTTTAATAAATCCTACTCGTTATATATGTAATCATTAGAGGGAATGAAAGGTTTCAGTTATTTGTTTAATAAATCCTACTCGTTATATATGTAATCATTAGAGGGAATGAAAGGTTTCAGTTATTTGTTTAATAAATCCTACTCGTTATATATGTAATCATTAGATGGAATGAAAGGTTTGACGTATTTGCTTAATAAATCCTACTCGTTATATATGTAATCATTAGAGGGAATGAAAGGTTTGACATATTTGCTTAATAAATCCTACTCGTTATATATGTAATCATTAGAGGGAATTAAAGGTTTGATGTATTTGTTTAATAAATCCTACTCGTTATATATGTAATCATTAGAGGGAATGAAAGGTTTCAGGTATTTGTTTAATAAATCCTACTCGTTGCATATGTAATCATTAGACGGAATGAAAGGTTTGACATATTTTGTAATAAATCTTAGTCGTTATATATGTAATTATTAGAAGGAATGAAAGGTTTGACCTATATGTGTAATAAAACATACTCGTTATATATGTAATCATTTGAGGTAAGCAAATGTTTGACATATTTGTTTAATAAATCCTACTCGTTTTATATGTAATCATTAGAAGGAATGAAAGGTTTGACGTATTTTTCAAAAATAAATCTTACTCGTTCTTTATGCAATCATTAGAGGGAATGAAATGTTTGACATATTTGTTTAATAAATTATCTCTTTGATATGTTTACATGTGAAGTAATGAAAAGTTTGAAGTATTTGTTTAATATATCTTTTTTACAGGAATATTTATCCTATACTAAGCCCAAGAGACCCTCGAGGTAGAGGGTATCAGAGTAAGACGTAGAATTTCTGGCGGGATGTATAGAATGGACAACCCTAGACAAGAACAAATTAAGACTGTATTTATCTTTTTGGACTCCATCAACACTCGAAACTGATGACTGGACAGTTTCTGTCCATATATAGCTGCAATACTCCATTTTCGCCCTGATCTGGCTCTTGTAAAGGTAGAGGATTAGCCGGAAGAGTCAGTTATTTACTTGTGCACTGCAGGGAACCGACTATTTTCCGATTTCCTTTGCGGTGGATTATGTATACGAATTTCACTTGAGATCTGCGTTGAACTTAAGTGTTTGGAGATCTTGTCATGTCGGGTCTCATAGTTGAAACAATAGATTTGGGCTGCGTGTTCAAAAACATGTATCCTCAACACATTTATATTATACTCCAACGAAAATAAACAAAAAAGCATAGGACAATACTGAGAAAAGACAAAGGCATTATTATTGAATAACAATCAATTTTCATCTACATTGTATGAAGATTACAATGATATGTATTGTAATAAGCGTAGATTTTTTTTTATTGAAATCTCGTATTGTTTGTTAGTTTGATTAATGTTAAATACTATATATCTTTGTGTCAATGGTGCTTGTGAGTTTAACTGAGAGGTTAAGTGTTGAAAAATTTCACAAAGTAGGATGTTGTAATAAACTCTTGGTAAGAAAATTAAACAGTTTGTGTCAAATAATAAATTCACATTAAATTTGTGTAAATTTAGTTCGAATAAAGTTGTCTTCCTTTGACTGCTCTTGATGATTCTTGAAGTTGGAATGTTCGTGAAAGTTCGGAAGATGATTTTGTTATCGAAAAGTTCTTTGTTTCGTTTGAATGAAATTGCCATGTTTATTCACTAGCAGGAATGATTATGAGCTGCTGGGTGAATGGATTGATGAGTGAGTGAAATTTCTGGAAGTCTGTTTTATGTCCGCAAGTAACTTTCAAAACTCCACATGAAGTGACATAGGTTCGTGTAACAAATAGTTTGAAGTCACAATGCTCACTGGCAAAGTGAGTTAGTGTTCTATATTTATTTACTTGGGCAGGCTCCAGAGAAATTGGTTCTAAAAAATTTAACTTGATCACATGATGAAAAAACTTGTGCATGGGTGGACAGCAACGCCCACTTGCATGTTTGTTGACCAACTGGAACTCGAATATTCAGAAAAAAAAGGTGCGAAGTTGGATCTGTTCAAAACAAAGCTGTGATGCATTTTTTTTTTTGCGCAGAAATTGAACAAGCTACTTTTAGTAATTGGTAAATATGTAGAATTAGGATTCTACAAGTCTTAGGTTGTCAAGGCGCGGGTCCTCCCCGGGAGAACACATGATAGCAAAAATTCAGGGTCCACTCGGTGATGAGATAATGGAAAATATGTTAGTGACATGTTTTGTTCGGAGAAGATTTTTTAGAATAACAACAATTTTATTGGTGGAATCAATCATATTTATAGATTGGCGCGTTTAAGGGGAGAATACTACAAACAATTGTTACAATTTAACGTTTCAATATAAATTGTAATTATTATTTTTTGCATTTCAATCCCCATTTTATAGGCTACTTCTTATATATAAGACCTTTATCAATAAAAACTTTAATCGTCTAAAGAAGTTCATTCTCAGAGCAAAATGCATCACTAAAAATTTTTTCCATTTTGTCATTTACTTATCCATTATATATTACAATTTTCTGACCAAATACACAATGTTATATATATATGTGTGTGTGTGTGTGTGTATGCATGTATTTCTCCGATTTAACCAGTAGAGAAGACAATATTTATGAATAAAATTTTTTTTTTCGTATTTTGCTTTGATAAAGTTCACATTGGACGAAACGCGTCAGTAATTACTAGTTTTCCTATTATCATTTTTATTCATATATATATATATATATATATATATATATTATCGGTATGTTGCTATGGTAACGGAGTTAAAGTAGTAGTAGAGTGAAGTCGGTTGCTGTACTAAGATATGACATTCTCGCTCACTCCCGTTGTTACCACACGACAGTTTCCATCAATGATCTTGACTTGTGCAGCAGTTTTTGAAAACATTTCCCAGATCCGACAACGGCCACATTCCTTAAATATCACCGCTTACGACTTTTTCCTCTTCAAAAATCAAATCCCAGTTGAAAGGAACAATGTTTCAAGACATCGAAGAAATCCATGAGAATACGACGAGGCAACTACTCGCTATCCTTAAAAAAGAAGTTACAGAAAATGCTCCCGCTAATGGAATCACCGCTGAATTAAGTGTGTCGATTCTGAAGGGGGCTGCTTCGAAAGAGATTGAATGCCCAGTTGATAAGTGCTGTAGTTTTGTTTTTATGCCACCAATCCCGATCCTTTTGTATCAGACCTCGTTAAAGCTCTTCTATGAATCGAGCACTCTGAGTCACTGGCGTGTTTATTAAAAAATAAATACGTAAAAATTCACCTTCCTCTCTTCTGGGAGCTGATAGCTTATGGGAAAAATCTCCGACTGATTTAGCATCAGTCGGGTTTCGATCCTGTCTTGAAGCAATCGGATGTCAAGCCACACTGATGAGCTGTGATACAGTGAAACGGTCTGTGGATATATATATATATATATATATATATATATATATAAGTGAATATAGACGTCAACACTTAGAGGCGACAGTCTGTTTCATGCTGTTTAGTATGAAACAGACTGTCGCCTCTAAGTGTTGACTTCTATGTTCACTTTTATATTTACACACGCTCTCTCTGATATTGAACATTTTATCCAATAAATATAGCACATCTTAAGACTATCTATATCTAAGGCGGTACTTAGCGGAAAGCGCATAATATCAGTGATATTTATGCTTTATGCTGTAGAATTACAACTGCGTATGTACGCATATCGGAACGCACGGATGTGTATCTGCGCCTAGCCTTGAATTGCTTATATGGATGTGTTGATGTGTACTAAAAATGCGTACACCTGTATGTATGTCTCTATGCGTATGATAGTGCCACCCGAAACAAACACATAAGTAGTTTAACCCTGCCGCCACCAAACATAGTCAAACAGGCATAAATAGATCAATTTTAAAAAATAAACCAGTTTGTCTGATGATCGCAAAAGCGTGAAACCCAGGGTCACAAACTTATATCCACATAACTTATTATATATATATATATATATATATATATATATATATATATATATATATATATATAAAAGAAAAACAGACCACTTTAAGGTACCATTATAATAATTTATTTCACCAGAGCCCTTTTAAAGGACGCCGGATCATCAGACAGCACTTCCAAAAATGAAACGAAAAATGAAATTAAAATTAATTTGGTAGTGTAAGTTTTTGTAATTTAACAGAGAGTGTAAAAGGGATAGTTAAAGAGACATGGTAGAGTATAGGGAGGGGTTAATTTCATATCTCTCTCAAGCATACTTTGTATTGGGGGAGGAGGAGTGACATACCATGACCTATTTAAACGGAAGTGATATATTGAAATGGGAGGGGAGTAGGGAGATGAGAAAAAGGAAAAAGAAAGAAGAGGGAGAGAAGTAAAGAGAAAGAGGCTGTGATTGGGTTTTAGCAATTTATGTAAAGAATAGATTTTAATGCTTGATAGTAATTTAGATGTCTAAAAATCCCTACGGATTACCAAATTCTTCATAACTTAAATATATATATACACTGCGTGCCAAATTATTATCGAGATAACTTTTTTTCTAATATTTCCAAAACTGTCCAATCAATTCGCACAAAATTTTCACACAATGTTGGCAACACTGACCTGCGCAATCACTGAAATTCGTACTGATCTGCGCAATGTAAACAAACTGGTGCCATATTTGTTATCGGCACGGTGATTTGAGCGTGCCAAATTATTAGAAAGATTTAGTAAAATTCCCAGAATTGAGCAAACAAAAAGTTTATTAATGTTGAACGTGAATGTTTATGATCAAAAGAAGCTAATAAATGAGATAATCAAACAAATAATAACAGATACAAACAAAGGCACAGTTTTAAACAAATTAATAGGGAATGTACTTTCCCTATTTTGAAATTACTTGAAAAAGTCGACGATCCATAGAATTTGTTAATTGTAGGATGTCATCTGCTGTAATGCCGCGAGATGTGTCAAGAATTGCTTCTCACAACTCAGCGTTGCTCCTGAATTGTCGTCTGTTGGCGTACAGTCTTCGCTTCATCATGCTCCAAAGGTTTTCGATTGGGTTCAAATCCGGAGAATTTGCCCGCCACTTCATTTTTCGAGGTCCATCGAAGCCTAACTGTTTCAAATATTCAGTAGTCTTGTGAGCAGCGTGTGAAGGAGCATTATCTTGCATAAAAAACAATGGCCCTTCTGAAGGCAACTCTTTGCCTTTTCATCCACGGTTCAAGATGCTCCTTCATAAACGCTATGTATGCATCAGCAGTCATTTTGACGCCATCTGGTACTCTCCATGGGCCCACTAATGTGTTTCCATTAATACCACCCAAGATCATTATGCCTCCACCGCCTTGTTGGCGTCTCAAACACTGATGGCGATTCTGTCCATTCTTTACCCAGCCTTTGCACCATCTATCTGGCCCATCAAGTGTTGCTCGAGTTTCGTCTGTGAACAAAACTTTAGAGAAGTCAATCTTCATATTGTCCTCGGCCCATTTCAATCGATTTTGAATGGGATTTCTCGTCAACGGAGGCTTCGATACAGGTTTGACTGTTATTGCTATTTCCCTCAGATACCGACACCGAGTACTTTTAGACACAGTAGGATCCCCAATACGACTGAAAAGTTCTTGACTGGTAAGTCCAGGGTTCTTCGTGGCCTCTCGTTTAAGTAGTGATATGAGACGACGTGAAATAACCCTCGGCTTGCCTTTAGATGCCCTTTTGCGTACTTGTGTAGGGTCAGGGGTGAATTTTTCACTGTTTGATGACACTTCCCTGTCATTTTAAAAATTTCTAGGGTAGATTTACCTTTTGAGAGTTCTGAGGTAATAGTTTTCTTTTCAGCATCACTTAAACTGCTTTTACGACCCATCTTTTCACTAAATCCAGTTTGTTTACATTGCGCAGATCAGTATGAAAATTTCAGTAATTGCGCAGCTCAGTCTTGCCAATATCGTGTGAAAATTTTGTGTGAATTGATTGGACGGTTTTTGAAATATTAGAATAAAAGTTATCTCGATAATAATTTGGCACGCAGTGTGTGTGTGTATATATATATAGGGTGTGTAAGATATTTGAGGACATGTGGTTGTAGGCCTGCAGCCATATGATAATCAATTAATGTGCTTTTATCTTTTCATGAAATCAATTGGGAACTATTGGCTAATACATCAGAAGAAACGCACGCTGTAATTGTTGCCATATACGTAATGAACATCAATGTTGAGATTGCACATTTTGGGGAAGTTGCCAAGTCATTTGTGCACAAAGTTCGGACAGAGTTGGAAGCCTCCAGCGGGGATGTGTAGTCTGCAGCGAAGTGCAAAAAGCATTCACTGCATTCAGATTCCATATCAAGACGCCACAATTCATACAGTGGTACAGAACATTATTGATTCGGATTCCAGAATGTTATTGCTAGATCTCTGCAGGTGTCTGAGGGCATAATTCCCAATGAGGATATTCATACACGTTATACACTGTTGTGGTGTCCCCCCCTCTAAAAAGTCTATGTTGGTCTCTTCCGCTTATTATAAGATTAGTAGGAGAGGAGGCCTTGGGGAAACAGTCGAATAGATTGAACGTTGGGTCAACCGACACACACTCACTAGTCGGGTAATACTCTTCTGTTGTACTTACTATTTAATATATGATATATCTGCAACACTTGTTTTGTTATTTATTTAACCCTTTACTTGGTCACAACATGATGAAGAAAGGGCAGGTCATTTTGGATCACACATAAGAATAACAGTTGCTCTGCACAAAACGATTAATGGACAAGTTGAAACATCTAGGAGAACCTGGCATGCTTTGGGTTTTTTTGAAACGAAAAAAAAATTACCGGGATAAAATAAAATGTTTGTGTCTTCATAGCTGAAGATGGTTACATTGAATAAACGTGTAATCCAACAATTACTGCATCTATTTACCAAATTTTGTATCAATAAACTTATTTGTTTTGTAAGATGTGCTCGTTTTTCTTATGGTCTTAATTAAGCACTTCAACATTTTTGTTCTTTCTTTGCAATTACGTCCTCTGGTTTTACACTGTTTTCTGGACTCTCAGACTGATATTTTGACGTTAACAACTGTAGCGAACAACACGCGCTATAAAGGCAGTTTATTTTGTTGTTTTTTCCAATCAACAAGTCTGCTCAAGGGTCTTTGTCATTCTAAAGTTCTATTCTCTCGGAAACGCTTAAAATATTAAAGTTTCTAGTAATAATAAATACTCATTTATCAATGGTGGTATAAAACATACCCATTTATTTTGATTCTCAATAAAACATTCATGGTCAACAAATACGCATTCAATCAAGGTTATTGGATTTTGCTTGGTTAATCGTGAACAATAAAGGGAAATTTACCAAAACATGAAACACAGTGCTACCTACTTTATGTAGTTTTCCTTTCAAATCATTTTTCTCTATGAATGCCTTTTGATGGGTTGAGACTTTCTTGGAAACACTCGACACACAGTTTGGTCTTTATAAATATACCCACTATTAACGCCTACTAACCGATCATCGTCAAGTCTGTGGGTTACCCCACTTGGCTTCGCTAAACAGACGTTAGGTGGCGCTGTTTAAGTTCTATAAAAAGACGAACATTTCCTTTTTTTCTTTCTTTTTCTCCTAGATGTAGTAGATCTAGACGAAAGATCGCCACGCTGGGGGAAATTCCTTTCCCCGGTCGACTAACAACTGGACTCTTACACACACGCATATATAACACACGCAAACACGCACAATTCTTAATAGTTAATAGCTAAGTCTTTAATGCTTTCTTTTCATTTTCAACTGTGTGCACTTTAATATAATTTCTCGCTTGTTAATATATGCATTAAATTTCGTTTGTTTAAAATCCATGTTGTGTGCCTTATTTTCACCCGAATTCACACGAGTCCACCAAATATTGTTTGTGAGACAAATGTACCATGAGATGTTAAATGTTTAGCGACACAAAAGGCTATTATCTCTCTTTAGTCAGGAAGAAGTTATGTGGGTCACTTCATAGAGTGACAAAATGGTCAGTCCTTCAGTCAGTTTCCAGGATTCTAACCGAGCATTTGCCTCGCCCGGGCTTCTGCCCGGGGCAACCAGCTGCCACGTGGTGCAACTTACAAGCCCATGGCGTCGTTTTCCTACAGAAATATATCTTCACTAGATTTCGAACTATCTCCCGTTCACAGTCCTCATGTAGGGAAAACCCCATGGCTCACCGTTTCCCGTTGGCGGGAATATTCCCTTGCTAGTGACATGATAAATCCAAGCTGCTCGAATTTGGAATCTTAAATATGGCTTCTCCAGAAACACAGAAGAATCTCCAGCAGCTACAATTTCCGTTAGGAAGTATAAAGTAAGACCTAATATTTTAATTCACCTTTTACTCTGTTGTTGCATATATGTCATAGTTTCTATATGGTGAATGACCCGGTATGATATGGCATATTATTTAGTCTCCATTAACCGGTAACCATAAAATCTACGGAAAGTGATTTGCATTGTTACATTTGAAAACTGGCAATGTGACAACACGTGAGAATTTTCGTCAGTCCTTTCTGGTATAAAAACTCCATAAATTGGTCTGCCCAACGTGAAACCAAACAAGCCTTTACGTAAAAACTTCCACAACACGCAACAAAAATGATGACTTCTTCAACAAGTCAAATTGGTAGGACAAGGTTGATAATGTATTTATTGACTCTGGAATACAGTGACTAAAGGAGAAAATGGAAAAAGAGGGCGATTATAGATTATTACTAAACCATGAACACATCGACAAAGTGGTTAATAATATTGTGAAGTTTAAAATGTACAGCAGGCTGGATTGTAAAATTGCCTCCAAGCAGCTGCCCGTACGTGAGAATTAGAGACTATACATACACTGATACGTTTTTGAGCATGCAGATCAAATTTATAAAGAAACAACTGAAAGTCTGATGTTTTTGCTTGAGTACATTCCATCATAACTAGTCATTATCAAAGACGTTAATGTTATCAATCACAAAAGAAAAAAAATGATTCTACCTTTCCCATTACGGTTTGGGCCCTTATATAATCTCTATGACTTAACTATGATAATTAGATAGTCATTTACACAGTACTACAATTACAATTGTACCTTAAATATACGTGAATAGTACTTGAATTCATAAAAAATATAATTTAGGTACCGCCAATAATTCTCTGACAAAAAAAAAAAAAAAAAAAGAGAATAGCACAAATTTTATCGTCAAAATTTGTCATTATTATGTGGAAAGAGCAAACTATATTTTTTAATCATTTTATTAAATTTTTTTAGTCGTTTCTAGCACATACGAAATTTAGGTTAAAAATCTTGCTTTTCTTGCGGGGACAGCAAAGTAATAGTCGGATTCTAATGAAACTTTCAAAACTTATCAAGGAAACGAATTAAATTATTTTAGGAATTTTTTTCTTTTTAAGAAAATCTTGGTAGAAATATTGTATTTTCTTTTTTTTTTTTTACATTTGTTACCCGCCACTTAATTAAATTTCCAGATATTGATTTTTACCACTCTTCATATTTATACTAGTTAAAAGCAGCACTCCTTGGAGAATGTTAACCATCAATCTTTTTTTTCGAACAGATATTTACTGAAAATCTGCTCTGAATCGTCAAATAAAAATACATTAAAACATAATTAAAAAATTTTTTAATTGTTTTTATAAATAAGATATATTAAGGACATACTTGTCTTAAGAAAAAAAATTGATGAATAATGAATTTTTACAAGATTTGTTTTCATTTGTTTACATTTTAATTAGAATGAAATATTGAGGGGGAAATGACAAGGAAACACACGTGTTATATTTACCGAAACAAGATAAGGAATTTATTTACAAATTTACACATTTGAAGTTGTCAGTAGCTTGTTTCAGGAAAAGAAATCATATATTTAAAGTTCATAGTTTCGATGAATTGTTAGAAAGAGAAAATGTTTATATTAAATCATCGGCCACAAAGTAATATTCCAAAATATTTAACACAAATTGAGAGAATTGGTTTTTCACATAAAAGTTATACGGTTGTATTCAACATGAATGACAAGATATATTTTAAGGCAATTAGCTTTGGAGTTGAAAAGAGTCCTTCGATATTGCCTTGCTCTCATTAGAGGCTGATAATGTATCAGCGTGTAATTTGACACAGACGTCATTCAGACGCATGGAACTCTGGCTTTCTACCTCTTGCTTCTTTCTGCTTTTTCTCTCTCTCTTTCTTGATTCAAATTTCTCTGCCTACTTATATCAAAAGCGATGTGCCAATTTTCTATATACGGTCGACCACACACAACATTATCAGAAGATAAGAGCAATAACTATAATACATTTACAGCCAAATATATTTAAAATTCAATAAAACATTAGATTATGTAGAATATTTTCCTAAATTTTTAAGATTACTGAGTGAAAAATAATATATTAAGGGCGCTCACGTTAATTCATATAAATCCTTTAACGCCTAAAGCCCTCATAGAACAACCTTAGAATAATACCAATCTGTCATCAAACTGTCAATCCCGTGTACGCCTTAAATAATCAGTTACTGCCACTGAAAAATGCATTTCTGGAATATTTTAAACTTAAAATAAATAATAGTTGTTTAAAATCAAATTAATTAAATCAGCTGATATTCCTCAAATAGTTTCAGAAAAGTATATTTTATTTTTGAGAGATTTTTAAATAAAGAAAATTACATTGCAATGAAAGACGACTAAAGAAGGGCGCTAATGCTAATCAGCTATTTTAGCACAAAAACTAAAAGAAAAAAAAATATCCTTCCAGTCAATTTAGATTAGTTTTAGAAATTCAGCAAAGTATTTTGCCTATTGGAAATATTAAATTCAGTCTATTAGCTTGAGATTAAAACTAAAATAAAAGAGAGATTTTAAAAAATTAATTTTAAACCATAGGTAACTTTTTTTTTTGGTATAGTGGAAGTACCTAAAACAGAAAACTACTTGAAAAATAAATTTTAAAAATTCAAGGGAAATAACTCTGCAGTGTAGGATGTTGAGAGTAACGTCCCTTGAAAAAGTTTCAATGTTTTGAGATTTCTGGAACAGAATTTTCAAGTGAAGAAAATGAATCGTGCTGGCAGAAAACTTAAGAGAATTCAAAGAAAACAGGTTCAAGGTTAGTCAATTCATATTCATTAAGCGTAGGATATATGCATCCTTTCACTTCGTATCCCTCTAGAGGATGCAAAGAAGCTCTTGACCTAACTATGCTTTTCCTTTTCTTTTCTTCTATTTTGTACACTTGAAAATTCTGTTTCAGAAATTTCAAAACGTTGATGCTTGTTTCACAGGACCTTACTCTCAATATCTACAATGCAAGTAAACTTCTTACCCTTAAGGCTTTAAAAAATATCTTTTTCAAGTATTCTATATCGCATTTTTTTAATTCAAGTGTGATTGTCTTCTTGTTTCATACGTGTGCATTATATGAAATTACTGAGAATCTTTTTCTCTCTTGTAACAGATAACGGTACTGTTCTTCTTAATGATTAGTGATGGCCAAAAGCCTTTTTTTCTTTTATATATGTCACTTCAGGATGTGGACAATCAAGGGTAAGGCTGTCAATAACTGTTTTCCTTTGTAGCCCCTAACTGGTTTTGTATTTTAAAAATCACTTCCAGTCTTAAATATGCCATTCATTTACAAGCTCCTTAGATAACTACACACTGTTTCCCTCTGGCCCTCTTGTTTTGAATATGTCCTGCGAGTGTCAAACTCTTTTCTCATGTTCCAGAAATTTAAACTATATCTTTCTGATTTCAAGTACAAGTTTTCTTTTAGTTTTCATTTCCTTTAAAACTTCATTGTTTTTCACATGTTGAATCCATGTTATTCTCATAATCTATTCGAAGAAACATATATACATGCTCTATCCATCTCCTCTGGAACTGCATCACTGTTGTCTCAAATTTCCTTTTCCTCTGTAAGGAAACTGCCCTGCATTCATTAGCATATAACAGCATGTAACAGGATACTCAAATATTTTTGTTTCAGTCCAAAATCAGAAGTTGTTTTCTGATTTAATATGTGGAGTTCTGAAAATAACCAAATAAAAAATTCTTTTACCCATGACAATATATTAAGAGGGTGGGTTAAATGATGTCCAAGAAAGCAATTCCAGAAGCCATGGTCCATCAGGGCCTAAGGTATTTACCTTATTTCAACCACATCAAGCAGTCAAACATTTACTCAAAGATTTATACAAATTGAAGTTACAAAACTTTTACACTTACACATACATTTACATTATTACAATCAGACTAAAGACAAAGTTTTCACCTTTATTGTTAATATTAAAACATTTCAGCCATTTTGCTCTCTAGCATTTTTTTGGTAGGCTATCTGGGTAGACTTGTGGGAATTTTGAATTAAACTTTCTATTTAAATTGTTCTCGTTTCACTGTCCATGTCTAGAGATATCTCTTCTTGTTATTTTTTTAGTACTGCTTTATTACTCCTTGTCTTGTTTCCACTTAGTCTGATTCTGTACTACCAATCCCAGGGATTGAACTCACAATTATTATGCTACAAAATTCATGAACTCGTACAATCCAATGAATCTAAAACTGCTAGCCTTAAACCCAATGTTTTTATTATCTGTCTATTGTTTCTGCTGCCATGTTGTTTTGCTTGATGGATCCTCTAACCCACCCAGGCTGGTTCTTTATTAACGTAGATGCTACTGATGCTTTCAGTCTGAAGATTATATCAATACTTGAAACTAATAGTTACCATGCATTGTTTATTTCTATGTCTACACTTTGTCTACAAACTCTTTATCTCTGATATTCAGTGTTCTTCTTTTATAAATATAGCAAATTTTAAACTGTATATAAGGTGCTTTTGAATAGCAAAAATTCACCCAAACAAGTTTTGTAAAATTTAACCCACAAGGTCCGATTAAATTTTATTGTATTTTTCAAGTTTTTGAATATAATACAGTGCATAAGGATTAAATATAGTAGATAAACGGAAATGAATGTTTCATATTTTTATTCTATTATGTCTGAATACCTGTGAACAACACAGTCATTATCAAGTACTGGGTGTTGTTATTTTGATAGATTTTGTTAGCTATATCCTGGCATTTTGAAGAATGCTGGATTTGCACTCATTCCAAAGTTTTATATATATATAGTAAAAAAAGAAAGAACAGTAAGATATATAATCTGGTGTTCTTATTGATATTTTTATTTTTACAAAACAATGCTCAATGTAAATTTACAGAGCATAAATATTATAAATTAACTGATTTAAAAATATGCTTTCATCGATACATAGGAATTACTGTTTCAAAAACAAACTAAAAACTTCAAATTCAATTATATAATTAAATCAAAAGCATTAGTTCTGTTTCATCTTCAAGCAAATTTTGGAATAACTTAATTTGAAATTTACCGAGTTTTAAAAGCACATACATTCATAACTTTTGTTTCAAATGATACAGAGAAATCCAATCATTTAGATAGGGGTGGTAGCATGTTCATTTTTATTAACTATTATTGTGTCAATTATGAGTTACATTTGAAAAGAGGTTAAGTCTAGGTAAGATAGGGGTGCCTTTTTCATGAATTATGACATCCATTCAATGCATGTTGTCTGTTTTTTTTTTATTTATGGCAAAAAGTTTTTCGGCATTTTATACATTACAATTCTTACTTGTATACATACAGATTCTTTCTAAAAGAGGTGTTTGGATTAGAATACATTGTATTGAACTACAATTTTAAAATATTATTTTATTATTTTTACTTTTAATTACTAATAGATTATATTTATTTTAAAACAAATAAATGTAATTGAATTACTTAAATTATTTAAAAATTATTACTACATATCAAATATAAGTATCTATATTACCAGCTACGCATTTTTTTTATTTTTTAAATATTATTTAAGGAAAATTTTTGACAATGTCAGCAAAGAATAGCTATTTCATGTCTATGATTCAGCAAATTTTTATTTTTTATAAAGCTAGTAATATATAGTTTCTCATGTATGCACAAAGGACATGGGTTACTTAATGACTTACATATTCTAGCTTTTCTTATTAATTTCCATTTTACTGTAGGTGTTTTATTAGTTTCTTTTAAGTACCAGAAATATTTCGATAGGGACATCTGGTTTCGGGATTTATTTATTCTAAATGAACTTTGATGTTGATTGAATTTTTTCTTAAACTTGTGCAACCTATATAGACTTTTATGTTGTCAGTATCTTCAATAGATGAGATATTGCATTAGTATATTAATGATTCTGTGCAACATTTATTTTGTAGAGGAAAGTTATGAGGGTTTCTGCAGTTACATAATTTTTGTTTATCTTCATCTTTTTTTATTTTTATCCTGTCTAAATTTCTTTGGTTTTGGTCTAAGTATTTATTCATGATATTAGCATTATGTTTTTTAATAATTCTTAATAAGTTTCCAGTACGGCTGTAACTTAATTTTAGTGTATTTTTATTAAAAATAGTACTGAGTTTACTATCTTCAGGAAAATGTTTAACAATTAATGCAAGGAATTTTTGTCCTAATTTATTTTTTACCATTTGGTTGTATGCGGGTGTATACCAAATTATTTTTCTACTTCTGTTTTTTCTATGCTTTCCATTTTCATTCTTTATGTAAGTTAGTTTTGAACTTTTGTAGCCACTATCTTTAAGAGCTTTATTATAGAAATTAATATGGTCATTGAAAATCGTCTCATTTGCTGAATTTGTACTTATACTTTTTTCGATAGACAAAAGTATATGCTTGATTATAGATGGAGGATGATTAAATTTAGGGTGTATATACAAAGGATTCACACACACACACACACACATATATATATATATATATATATATATATATATATATTTTAAGGTTTGCTATATTTATTGGTTAATGTGCTCAATATCATGGATAGAGCATATGTAAATATAAAAGTTGGTGAAAACCTGGCAGCAACAGTCTATTTTAAGCTTAAATATAATCTTCAGGCCTGAAGACTGTGTTTAAGCATGAAACAGGTTGTACATATATATAATTATTTATTTAAAAATATGATTCCAACACGCTGCATAAGAGGTCTCATGTTTCAAAACAAGAGCCGAAAACTTCAAAATAATATTTGAGTTAAAGTAGGCTCTGTTCCATCTTCAAGCGAAATTTTTTGGGAATGACTTATTTCTGAAATTTACGAGTTTTAATGGTATGGTCAAAAAAAAAATAAAAAATAGGACACCTAAAGTAAAATGGAAAATCATTAACAGGACTAGAACTTGCAAAACTTGGGATGACCCATGCCCTTTGTGCCTCCATGAGAAACTACACATTATTAAGCTTCTAAACAATAAAAACCTATTAAACAACCGGCAAGAATTAACGGTTTTCTGCCGACACAACCGAACTTACGCTCTGAATAACTAGCTAAAACACGCATACATAAAAATAAACTTTTAAAATCCATAGCCCATATACATAGTTTTAATAACCTACAAAAATTGATAACCCTTTATGAAGTTGTCAAATAACAAATGTTACGGCCTTTTCATATACACAAATCCCTTTCATGAAGATATACAATAAAAGAATAAAATAAAAATAAATAAATAAATCTCCGTAGACGCTCAAGCCAGACTATGCGAAAACTTCCTCCGTCGTAAATTTAGCCACCCCCACCTTACCGTGACCCAGCATCTATGAAAGTAACTCTATACTGATACAAATTATTAACACCCCACCCCTGCCGATTCTAAACAATCCGCCCTTGATGTTACCATGGAAATTTTTGATTTCAATTGTGACCATACTATTAAAACTCGTAAATTTCAGAAATAAGTCATTCCCAAAAAATTTTGCTTGAAGATGGAACAGAGCCTACTTTAACTCAAGTTAATTCAAATATTATTTTGAAGTTTTCGGCTCTTGTTTTGAAACATGATACCTCTTATGTAGCGTGTTGGAATCATATTTTTAAATAAATAATTATATTTATGCTCTACTTTCGTATCGAGCACTATTTTTTAAAAATAATTACAAAAATACTAAGGAACTTTGGATTATTTACCAAACCAGTTTCTTTCCTATTTTCTACAATATTTTCACATATATATATATATATATATATATATATATATATATATAGTTCAGACACAGAAGTGATGACTGCATGATTCTGGCAATATCATACTTTAAACAATCATCAGACCATTATCTGTTTATATCTACCT
This sequence comes from Acanthosepion lycidas, assembly GCA_963932145.1. NCBI lineage: Eukaryota > Metazoa > Mollusca > Cephalopoda > Sepiida > Sepiidae > Acanthosepion > Acanthosepion lycidas. The sequence goes on from OZ010599.1 coordinate 100,429,890, forward strand.
CTGCTCTGTCCACAGTATTGCACACTCTTCTCCCACAAATACAGAAAATTTTGAACAATTTTATATTCATGCATATGTGTCTAGACCAGGTATTCCCAACCTTTTATGTGTTATTGCCCTCTTTCACATGGAAAATTTTTCCATTGCCACATGTTTAGTAAATATTCAAGAGTGTATCAAGATTGTTTGGTTTGTTACTAGTTCATAAACTGATTTTATGATGTAGTAAAAAATACGAAAGGGAGGTAACAAATAATGCTGATTGATTTCAAGCATTCAAACGCTCAATTTTTCAATCTCCCATTCCCTCACACAGATAGTTAACTTCCCCACTCATTTTTCCTTCAACCGGGAAGGTAAAGCCTCTCTTCTCAACCTGTGCTTTACCTCCATCCCCGAATCCTGCAGCGCCTCGCAACTCTGCCCTCTTGGTAACTCTGATCATGCAGTAGTATCAGTTAACATCTCCTTCAACTCCACCCCCTATAAAGAACCTCCTACCACTAGAACTTCGTTCTACTATCAACGAGCTGACTGGGACGCGTTCCGTGATTTCCTCCGTGATGTCTCCTGAGATGGAGTCTTTAAGCTCCCCGTCCAAGAATGTGCTTCTGAAGTCTCTTTCTGGGTAAAGCTGGAATCGACGCTTTCATCCCATCAAGGAAATATAGGGTCAAGTCGCGCTCCTCCCTCTGGTTCTCGGCTGCTTGCTCAGCTGCCATCGCCTATAGGAACCACTATTTCCACCTATTCCGTAGCGACATGTCTGACTGCAATAGACGTCTCTTTGCCTCCGCCTGTAATGAATGTAAGTGTGTCCTCAATGATACTAAGTCACTATTTGCGGTTTGGATGAAGGAACGTATTGCATCTCACAAATTTGGCTCCAAAGATTATTGGCGTCTCTGCAAGAGCGTATTGAACAATTGCAAACCCTCTATACCTCCTTTATTCAACCAGTTCGAAGTCCTGACCTCCTCTAACGACAAGGCCGAATGCTTTGCTCGGAAATTTTCATTCAATTCAACTCTCGACTCTCCCGGTGTACCCATACCCGACTTCCCTCTTAGAACTGAGGCCATATTGAGTGGGTTAAACATAACCCCATCTTTGGTACTGGGCATTATCTCCAATTTAGACCCCAACAAGGCTAGTGGTGGAGACGGGATACCAGCCATTGTCTTGAAGAAATGCGCGCCTGAACTGGCACCCGCCCTTTCTAAACTATACAACTACAGCCTCAAGGAATCTTGTTTTCCTGACTGCTGGAAGTCCTCTTCGATCGTTCCTGTCTTCAAGAACTCCGGCGACCCCTCTGACCCTTCCAACTACCGTCCTATCAGTCTCCTTCCCCTCTTCGGCAAAGTCTTCGAAGCCCTAATAATACCGGGGTGGTTAACCACCTCATATCCCATAATCTGCTCTCAGACAAGCAATATGGTTTCCGCTTTGCCCGATCTACAGCCGATGTGCTTACGGCCATCACTGAAACAGTCTACCGAGCTCTTCAAAATAACGGGGAAGCCCAAGCTGTGGCACTAGACATCTCCAAAGCATTTGATAGGGTATGGCATGCCGGCCTTCTTCGCAAGCTCCAGGGTTATGGCATTATGGGTCGATTATATAACCTAATACGATCATTCCTGACAAACCATAAATTGAAGGTCATTCGCAATGGATTCTCCTCCAGTTCCTATCCCACGATTGCAGGTGTTCCTCAAAGCTCCATCCTAGGCCCCACTCTATTCCTTATCTACATAAATGACCTTCCTGATGCCATAACTTCCCAAGTTGGCATCTACGTGGATGACACCACAATTTATTCCTGCCTCAAAAACAAATCTAGTCTCGCTGACAAAACTCGCCTGGCCGTGCATCTCGAAAAGGACCTCTAATCAATTGTGAACTGGGGCATGAATTGGCTGGTCAACTTCAATGCTTCTAAGACAAAACTGCTCTCTATTAATCACCACAGAGGTCCTTCCCTTCCCTCCATTAGAATGTCTGACGCTCAACTTCTCGAGAGCAACTCTCAGCGGCTTCTCGGTCTCACGTTGGCTGCTGACCTGAGATGGAATAAATACATTGAGTCAATTGCCTCGTCCACTGCAAGGAAAGTTGGCTCCCTGAGTCGCGCCAGGAAGTTTTTCTCCCCGAAGTCGATGCTCAAAGATCTACAAAACAACAATTCGCCCCTGCATGGAGTATTGCTGCCATATATGGTCTGGAGCCCCTTCTGTTTGCCTGGGGGTTCTTGATAGGCTCCAGAGGTGGATATGCAATGTACTTGGCCCTGCCCTGGCGTCTCGTCTACAGTCACTTTCTCACAGACGTGCCGTCGCCTCCCTCTGTCTGTTCTACGAATACTTTCATGGAAATTGCTCCGAGGAGCTGCATTCGCTGGTTCCCAGACGTCATTAGTTCCAGTGCCATACAAGGCTGGCATCTCGCTCTGACCCCTTCACTGTCGAAACTTCTAAATGTAGCCGTCTCTTCTACTCTAATAGCTTCATGTCTCGCACCTCTCGCCTGTGGAACTCCCTTCCCTTTTCCTGTTTCCCTGTGAGCTATAATCTCCAGCTATTCAAGTGTAATGTCAATCGACATCTCCAGTTGCCTTGATCTATCCACTACCCTCATCCTTTCTTCTATCACTCCTATCTGATCTTGCTCTAAATTTTCTGTAACCCCTTGTGTCCTAGTAGCTTCACGCCTTGCTTGGGGTGAAATGCTTAAAAAAAAAAAAATGTAGCAATTGCTGCTGCCATCATATTAAAGAATAAATGAAAGCAAACATGACCATTGAAAACTAGATATATAATTTTGTTTTAATATTATTTAATTTTTGTTTCAGTAAATATTTTTTTGTTGTTCTTGGTCTTCTTTTACCTAATTTATATTAAAAAAAGTTATTTCATCTGAAGAACTACTTGAATGTTAATGACCCCTTCTCAGAACGATACAAAATACCAAAATATTCATTTTTTGCAATGATATTTTTATCTTATCTTGAAATGTGACCAAGTTGTTCCCAATTCATATCCTGTTTTTTTTATACAGGTACTTTGGATATCTCTTTTGAATACTTTTTTTCAAGTAGCATATATTGAAATACCTTTTTAATACTCAAAATACTCTATCACCCACAAAAATTTCCATTCTCCCACCATTTTCTGTTCAGCTGATCACCCACCCAAAAGTTGAAATCGCCTACTGGTGGGCAATATTGTGCAGGTTGGGAAACCATAGTGTAGTGTATAGATTTATGTTTACTTTTAAACATGTATGGATTTTTTTATGAAATAAAAAATATAGTTATCTGCATTTTTAACAGACATCTTCACTCATAAGAATTCAATTAATCATACTGATAAATACTTTTTTCTATGTATCTGCCATAAAGCGTATATCAGTAAGCTAGTTTCAAGAGATTTTTCTTTGAGTGCAGTTCTTGTTGAGAACTCTATAATAAATATGAAATTAAATTTTGGCAATCTTTAATATTTGTGCTCAAAAAAATGGTCAAAATTACACGTTTTTCTGCTGAGTTAGATTTAAATGTTTTATGTTTTGAAAAAAATTGTGAGGGCCAATAAAAAGTGAATATTTTATGACAACATGGAACACAAAAGATTGTAGAACAAATGAAATGAAGCCCCACTCACAATATTAAATATAGATATTCATCTAAAGAATTATCTTTATATATATATATATATATATATATTGACTGGAAGGAATTCTTGGCTATGGACTCTTCTGGAAAACTGAAATGATTTGAATAAAATCTAATGCTATTTAGACTGTTAGATTGCAGGGTGATAATCACAGGCAGTGAGATTTTGAATTACTGCCCCCTGATGATAATTACAAGTGGTGTGAGATTTGAAAGAATCCATCTATTTCTCAGTGACTTTTCATAGTGAAAAGATGTATTCGTTTTCGCTTACACAAAAATGTTTGTACCTCAACTACAGACACTAAAGTTTACTTTGAACACTTCATATTTCATTTCATTTCTCAATTTGTAAAATGTTCTATCAAAATATTTGTTAAAATTTCTTTGTTTAAATTCTGTCATTTTTCCTTTGGACTCACATATCCATCAAAAATAGTTTGCAGGTCAAATGTACCAGAAGCATATAAAATCTCATTGAAAGTGTTGAAGCCTGCAACAAGACAAAGACACCAATTGACAAAAATCCTCTGCAATGTATCAAAAGAAATTGTGTAATATTCTTTCATGATAATAGAAGACCACATATTTGTTTGATGTCCAAACAAAAAGTATTAGGTTGGTGCAAAAATAATTTCGTTTTCTAACATATGTTACTATGTGAGAAAACGAAATTATTTTTGCACCAACCTAATATTTAAGTTTATATTTGAAATTTTCCCTCATCTGCTATATTCACCCAATTTTGTACCTCTGGAATAAATCTATTCCAGTTTTAGAGAATTATGTCACTTAGGAAAAAGTCAGAATACAAAAAGCAACTTGACTAGTCCACTGCTACCTTAAACACCTTGATATTTTAGCTGGTGTGCTCTTTTGTCTTTATCCATTTTTGTTCATTCTTAGTTGGCATCTGCACCAACTCATGCCCACTTTTTTCACATGTTTCTTCTGCAAGTGACCATTCTGTTTTTTTTTTTTTCATACATCCAATATATTTTTCCTATGACTGGATTATCAATCTTCATCAGAACTGCAGTGGTTTCTGTGTTGTCATCTATATAAAGAATAGATAAAGGATAACAAATTTCAATAAAAAAACATTATATAGAGTCAAACTTGATTTGGAAAAATAGAAAGTTAAAACTTACACATTAACTTGGAACAAAGAACAAGATATAAATCCAAAATGAAAATTAATTGTTCAAATAGACTTAAATCTGGAGCCAAATAAAAACTATGTTTCTCATAGGTTAAAAATGATAACCGCTATTCTGAATGAATACTTCGAATAATGGTTAGGGTAAAATGGATTCCACCCCACTGATTGGTCAAAATACCAGTAGTAAAAGATTAAACAAATCTCAATTGGTTAGAAATCATACGTAGGATTGAATAAAAAGATCTCATTTGAAAAGGCACAAATAGTGTGAAAATTCTTGCAATCATGAATGCTAGTTGAGAGAGAAAGTCTGATGTCATAGAGGGCTAAAACTTTCTATGACTCCCAGAATAGACATCACTGGGGAAGCGTTCTGGTGGGCAATATATAGCGCATAAAAAGAAAATGTGAAAATTTCAATTAATTAAATGAAAAATTGTCACAAATATTTTAATATAACCATTTGTTTATAGCTAATGTTAGTGTTGTCTGACTTTTTAAAAATTACTATTTTTATCAGAAGAAAAATATGGAACAAAACAGAAAATAAAGCGAAGAATTGAAAATTACATTCTTTGATAAAATAAACAGAGAACTGATATGAAAATTACCTTTTGATTCAATACTGTAGGAAGTCAAAGAAAATGTCAAAAAATGTTATTCAATTTTTTTTTATAAATGAATGGAGACATATTACTGTGCTTCTGCATTGTGGCTTAGACAGTTAGGTATATGCCACGTATCAAAAGTGGCTACTTAAACCATGACACTGAATTCACATTTTCTCTAAGTAGGCAAGTTGGTTCTCTTGAAGAATAAAATATGAACAGATATTTTGTCGATGAGAATGGAAGACAATATCTTTTAACTTGGAATCATCTCGGGTGTTTGTAAGAATTTAATGGTTTTTGGACACTAGTTTTATTTTCCTTTTCTTTCATTGACTCATACATGCACAACTTTCAGAATGTGTTTATTTCCTTTAGTATAGAAAGTCTAATAAATGAAATATTGAAGGAATTTATTGAACATATGTACTTTCAGATTTTTTATTTATTTTTTTTTTTTAAACATTTCGCCCCAAGCAAGGTGGGAAGCCACTAGGACGCAAGGGGTTACAGAAAATTTAGAGCAAGATCAGATAGGAGTGATAGAAGAAAGGATGAGGAGGATGGTAGTGGATAGATCAAGGCAAATGGAGTTGTCGATTGACATTACACGTGAATAGCTGGAGATTATAGCTCTCAGGGAAACAGGAATAGGGAAGGGAGTTCCACAGGCGAGAGGTGCGAGACATGAAGCTATTAGAGTAGAAGAGATGGCTACATTTAGGAGTTTCAACAGTGAAGGGGTGAGAGCGGGATGCCATCCTCATAGGGCGCTTGAACTCATGACATCATCTGGGAACCAGTGAATGCAGCTCCTCGGAGCAATTTCCATGAAAGTATTTGTAGAACAGACAGAGAGAGGTGACGGTGCGTCTGTGAGAAAGTGACTGCAGACGAGACGCCAGGGCAGGGCCAACTGCATTGCATATCTGCCTTTGGAGCCTATCAAGAACCCTGAGGCAAACAGAAGGGGCACCAGACCATATATGGCAACAATACTCCATGCCAGGGCGAATTGTTGATTTGTAGATCTGGAGGATTGATTCCAGGGAGAAAAGATATGTAAAAAGTTAAAATACTAGTACTAAGACACTCAAGAACTTAGCTGTTAATTATATCCTCACTTAAAATGATTATATATATATATATATATATATATATATATATATATATATATATATATAATGTATATTTAGGAAGCAATCCTTCATTTATGCATATTTCATTAAAAATGACAGATTATAATATGGTTAAGCTTTTTATTTAATTTTTCTTGTGTATGCACAAGTGCTTTCTTTTTTGGACACAGTGTATGTAGAAACTGTTGAAATGTTCTATAGTTCCAAGCACTTTCAGCTCTACTTTTAGCCATTATCAAGGATGATTTTATTTTTCAGTGTAATTGAGTGTGTGCATTATCTGTATGCTTTTAGTGTGTTATAGAGGGGTTTTATTTTCTGAACACAGTTAGCACATTGTGGCCTTGTTCGTAGTTAATATTGTTAAGAGTTGGCTTTTACTTTTTTTATTATTAGGGCTTCCATTATTTTTAATCTTTTTTTATAACTGGATGAGGTTATTATGTTTGTGTTTTCTACTAGTGTATTTCAAATGCAGGCTGGTAGGTTTGTGTGTGTGATTGTGTGTATTGAGCACTCTATGTTTAAGCTTTATTACTCATTTGGGTTTTTTCTTTGGACTAAAAACTTAAGGCACTTGCCAATTTGTTTTGCCCTGTTTGGATGTTTCTAGTTCTTTCTTTTGTTCCAATTTGTTTTCTTGGTGACCAATTTGTTTTGATATACTTGCAAGTTGTGCTATCCAAGGTTTTTACCAACCGAGTATTACTATTAGTACAATATATATATATATATATATATTATTATGGAGAAAGTCTGACAATTATTTTTCAGACATTTTTTATGTTTATACGTTCTTAAAAATAATTGTTGGACTTTGTCCATTTTATAATGTTCGACGTCATTTGTTTACATTTGGATACGCATTGAGCAGATATGAATGTATGAGAGAAAATCATGGAGAATTGTAGTTTAAAAACAGTAAAATCAACCTTGCTAACCGAAACTCTCCTCTGTGGCTCAATCAGTAAAAGCACATCAGGCTATATGATGGTTCTGTATAGGATACAGGTACAATTCCTGTTGGAAGACGCATATTTTCAATGAAAATTTCTCAGACATTCAGGCCGGTAAATGTTTTTAATACTGTTTATTATAAACAGAGCACTTACTTAAATATTTGTATCTATAAAAAGAACGTATAAACATAAAAAATCTCTTAAAAATAATTGTCAGACTTTGTCCATTTCATAATTCATCTTTGTAATTTTCTCTATTTTAAAATTAGTGGAACTCCTCACTACCATGAGCCTGTCATCTCTGTTCCACTAATTTTAAAATAGAGAAAATTACAAAGATTATATATAGTGAATTTAGAAATCTAAATTTAAAAACAAGTCTGTACTAAATTAAAAAGGGTAAACTTCCTCGACGTTACTCTAGATTTAATAAACAACACATACCTACCTTATAGAAAACCTAATACTAACCCCTTGTATATACACCCTAATTCAAACCACCCTCCATCCATAATTAAACATATACCCTCACCAATAGAGAATAGAATCAGCATTAACTCTGCTAATAAAGAAATATTCCAACAACACAGTAATTTTTATAATGCAGCCCTAAATAATAGTGGATACAAAAATGCTAACATCATTTATAGAAACAATTGTACTAACCAGAAGAAAAACAGGAAAAGAAAAATCCTTTGGTATACCCCTCCGTTCAACCAAATGGTTAGTATTAAGCTAGGACAGAAATTCCTAGCTTTAATTGAAAAACACTTTCCTACTAATAGTAGAAATATTTAATAAAAACACCCTAAAATTAAGTTACAGTTGCACTGAAAATCTAGAAAGTATAATAAAAAAACACAATAATAAAATCCTGAATAAACCACCATGCCAGAATAGTATTAATAAAAACCCTACACTTAAATTAGACAAAAATAGTGAAAAATTATGTGAGTGTAGAAACCCAGAAGACTGCCCATTGGAAAATAAATGCTGCATAAAATCTGTGGTATACCAATGTACTATCTCATCCAATGAGAGTCCTAATATTAATATGATATACATTGGGTCTATGAAGAATGAATTTAAAACCAGATGGAGGCAGCATAAGTGCTCCTTCAACAATATAAATAAAAGAAATCAGACATCTCTATCTAAATATTTTTGGCATTTGAAGGAAATTAATAATACACCAAAAGTAAAATGGAAAATTATAAACAAAACTAGAACTTGTAAAACTTTGGATGACCCATGCCCTTTATGCCTACATGAAAAACTACACATTATCAATAATAAAAATTTATTAAACAATAGACATGAGTTAACGGTTTTTGCCGACAACATCAAATTTTCGCATTGAATAATTAGCATAAAAAACAAACAAACAATAAAATAATAAATACAAATTTTAAACTCCATAGTCTAAATAAAAAGTATAAATGCTCTACCCAATAAAAAGAAAAAGATAACCCTTTATGAAGTCGTCAAAAAAACAAATGTTAGCGAATTATGACAGTTTTTTTTATATACACAAAACCCTTTCAGAAAAAAATAAAAAATAAAATAAAAAATAAATAAATCTCCATAGACACCCCATCTTCCGCTTTAAATTTAGACACCCCAACCTTACCCAGACTTGACTTCTTTGAATGTAACTGAGATATTGATACAAATTATTATCCCTTACGCCCCTTCTTTTTTTTAATAATTGCTGTAGCTGTTACCATAGTAATTTTAATTTTAATAATGAATATGCTTATAAAATGCGTAAATTTCAGGAATTAGTTATTCAAAAAAACAATTCTGCTTGAAGATGGAACAGAGCTTGTTACTTTAATTCAAATAATTATATAGAAGTTTTCAGTTCTTGTTTTGAAACATGAAAACTCTTATGTAGCAATGGAATCATATTTTTAAATAAATAATTATATATATATATATATATATGCACACACGCATATGTATGTATATCTATATATATATCTATATATATATCTATATATATATCTATATATATATCTATATATATATATATATATATGTGTGTGTGTATATATATGTGCTAATACTCTTGGGAAAGGTATTAATCCCCTGCTTCTCCCTCCAGCTTTGGGTAAATAGCAGGACAGAGTGGGTTCTATAGCCTTGGTTGGCAACTGGTCTGGGAGAAGGATAACTCTGAATTCAAAACTTGCAGAGAGTTGTCTGGGGACCATTTGGCATGAAATGCACTAGATCTCTGTATTGTCCTTCAAAAATGTCTTTGATTCTGCACAAAGCCTTCACCACTATAATCAAATCATATGTGCTGGTGTCTGGCTATTGATTCCCAGGAACTGAGCCACTTGACCCTCATATGTCAAATATGATGGGAGAGTCCACCATATATATATATATATATATATATATATATATATATATATAAGGTTTATTTAAGCATAAAAACATTTTTTGTTAAATAATATAAATAATACGTTTTGTCTATCAATTTTTTTATTAAATCTTTAAAATTTCTGAATAAATTTTTTTTGTTTTATCGGTAAATTTGCCAAAATTCGTGTCAATGTTTATTTTATATAATTCTTTCTGAATACTTTCGAATGTTGCTCCATTCGTTTTCAAGGATTCTTCTGTGGGTAGTTATGCAACCTTTTTTTAATTTTGCTATTCTCACGTTTGATGGAATGAATTTCAACTTACTCAAGGTGACATCAAAAAAAACAAACAATCAAACTGAAATTTTGATGTGTTTTTTTTTTTAAACTCGCTTCAATATACAGTTTCCTATGGAGAGAGATATCTTATTCAATGAGAATAAATTACATAGAATAACAAACACATTCATCAGAAAAATATATATTTTTAAATAATATTGTGCACATCTTAACTTATATGGTATATATATATATATATATATATATATATATATATATATGTGTGTGTGTGTATGTGTGTGTTGTTAATTGTCCAGAGTTTGAAATTTATTGATCTTGCTGTCTGTTAATGTAAAGGGACTCCAAAATCTTGAGTCATATTTTTCTCTGAGCAAAATCACAGTGTCCTTCCTAATTACTGTCCTATTATGGTCAACAACACAACAGTACTCTGTCAATTCAACTAAAAAACAAAAAAACTGTAGATATAAATGGGTGGGAGTGTATATGTGGAAAGTATGCGTCAGGTAAATGAGGATAAATCATATAGAAAATACATATTTTCAAATAAAATCGTACACATGTGTAACTTACTGAAACATAAAATAATACACATACCGTATTAAATTCTAGGCAACAATTAACATATGTTCACTGTTTGTATATTATGGTATCAATAAAAGGTTTCTTACCTTGAAATATATTTCCTAGAAGAGTAGTCAGAAAGAAAATGATGTTTAAAATTTCAATATATCTTACAAACATTGTTTCTTGTTTCAAGATGAAAACAAGCCTACAGAGTTCTCAAATTCTTTCTTTTCCAGAATGCTTTTCTTTTGAGACAGGATCAAACCTTTCTTTATCTTTTATACTCTGCCATGAAATTGATTTTGATAGTTGAAGCTGTTCTTTCTTTATAGCTAATTTGAACAGGATCACATGATTACGATGTGCATATTGACTCTGCAGTTTTTGCAGTTCTACAACTCTCAAATTGCATGCACAAAGTCTTAGAAAAGATTTAAGAACCAATCATTGAAGAAATCAGATCACTAAGTATCTCCTAACTAATCCATTTTCAAATATAATACAAACATTTTCTCGTTATAATAATCACTGTAATCATTTTCTGTATTATTGCTATGGGTCAAGACCAACTAGGGAGAAATAGGCATAGAAATAGAATTGTGGCAATCTTTCAAGTAGGTACTAACTGCTTTTCCTTGAAAATTAGTAGATAAAAATCTAGCTTTACCTTAGACATAAACACTGTAATTTTGAGGCATATATTAATTCAATCCCAAAGCAGTTTCATTTTTTTTATTATTACTAAAAGTATACCCATGAAAATTTCACAGTTTTCCTATTTGAATTTTCTGATGAATCTTAATTCTTAAGTCAAAGCTCGTGGCAAATTCTATGACAATAAAATATCTGTAGAAATTCTCTTATCGTATTGTTAAATATTTGAGCTTCACAACTTTTACAAAGTATTGCAATGACACTCATAAATATGAATGCTGGTCGTTATTTTAAGAAGTAAGGGGGTACAAATGAAAAGATTTGATTTTGACATTTTTCCATTTCATTGAAACGGACGTTAAATACTGCTTTCTTTCTTTCTTTTATTTTCTCACTGAAACAAAGTAGTGTCTCTGATAGGTTTCTTGTCTTTCCATGCAATCAAAATGGAATTTGTTATGTATTTGCTGTGCATAACAATTGCATGAATTAAGAAACTGACAAAGGGTGGGACAAGCAGAATTATTATATCATTGTTATTAACTAGAATAGTAAAAAATGGCAAGATTATACGAGTCAATTTCATTTGCATTTTCTATTAAAAGGTGAAAAATTGAATTATGTCTTTTTTTTTTTTTTTCCTCAGAAATTTTGTCTCTTCTCACATTATCATTCATTCAAATCTTACAGGTTCATATAAATTCAATAATTTTGAAGAACTTACAGCACCAATATTATTTTCAAAACGAAATAAAAAATACCTTTTTTTGGCCAAATACTAGAGGCTCTAATCATGTCTCAATTGGTTAAGCATCTCACCTTGCAGGATTTTCTTCCTTATAAGCAATATGGCTTTCGCTACTCAAGGTCAACTACTGATGTATTAATGATTATTGCTGAAAGAGTCTATCAAGTTTTAAATAAGAATGGTAAAGCTCGGTCTGTTGCTTTGGACACATCTCGAAGGCATTTGACAGGGTTTGTCATACTGGTCTTCTTCACGAGTTGAACAGTTATGGCATTTCTGGATAAATTCTGATTCAGTCTTTTTTATGAAATCGTGAAATAAAAGTTGTCTTGAACGTCTACACTTCTAGATCTTTTTTGTATTGATACAGGCATGGGTCAGGACTCTATTCCTGATAGCCTCTATGTTGATAATACAACTATTTACTCCTGTCTTAATAGTAAGTCTGATTGGTTTGATAAAATCAAATTTGCAGCAGATCTAAAAAATGACCTACATCCTTTTGCTAACTGGGGCAAAGAGTGGCTTGTTAATTTTAATGCCTCAAAAACAAAACTGCTCTCTTTTAATCATCTGGGAGAACCATTTCTGGATTCCATCAGCATGGCTGATGCTAACTTCAAGAGACTGACTTATTGTTACTTCTTGGACTAATGTTTTTGCTGATTTGAAGTGGAAAGATTATATCGAATGAATTGCTAGGTCTGTAAAGTTTGTTCTCTGTGTTGTGCTTGACAGTTTTTCTCAACTGAATCTATCTTACATATTTACAAGTCTACCGTTCGCCCACGCTTAGAATATTGCTGTCACATATGGTTTGGTGTTCCTGCTATATATTTAGGGATCGATTCATAAGATCTACAGAAGAATCTGCAATGTTATTGGTGTGGACCTGGCACTTTAGCTTCAATCACTTTTCCATTGCCGTAATGTAACTTTCCTGTTTCTTTTCTATAAATACTTTCATAATAATTGTTCTGACAAGCTCTGATCTATGGTACCTAGACTGTATGAATTTAAGTCCAGTACTAGATTGACAACAAGGCCTCAGCATTTTAGTTGAAATGGCTAAGGGTAAACTGTTTCTTTTCTTTCACTTCTTACCTGTGGAACTCTCTTCTGGTTTCATGTTTTTCATCTAACTTTGATCTTCAAAAACTTAAGTGCAGTGTTAATTGTTATCTTCTGTCTTCATGATTCCCCTTCTTTTATTGTTCTTATGCCTTAATAATGTTTATCTTTTCTTCATATTCTTTCACAGTTGGAAACCCCTTGTATCTTAGTGGCTTTATTGTCTTGCTTGGGGTGAAGGAATTTTAAAGTATCATGAAAGAGAGTAAAATATATTTCTTTCTTGAGATTAAATATTTTCATTATTCCATGAATTATTTAAACTAATATCCTAATCTTTTTTGCCTTCTGGATAAAATCCACACTCGAGAAAAGCCAAAGAATAAATGTGATGAAAATAAGAAAGATATAGATATTAGTTCTATACATCAGTCATGGGGTGGATAAAATAGATTTTTAGAGTGTTTTTGTAACTCATGATAGATTTAGATTTCATCTTATACGTCTTACAAGTGTTTATAATTAAACTCTTAGTGTTTGTTTTTTCTCAAATTAGAAAATAAATCTTTATATTGGGTAATACATATTGGGTAGAGTGAAAATAAAATTAGGCAACTCAGGAAAGGAATAAAAAGACAAGCAGGAATATTGATTTCTAAATATGTCAATAATATTGTTTTCGATGTATTTGTTTTGTGAATCAATTATTGATCAATAGCACCAATGCAATCATTTGGGTCTATTTGCATTGGAAGTTAATGTAATATAATGGTTGACCGCTCGTCTCCAAGTAGACAGTGTGATGGATAAAATGTCGCCATTTTATATTTTTAATTTCACGTAGGTGCATTGTTTATTTTTGATTTTGTTAACTGTACAGCATAGTAGCTTCAATTGGGAACCGTCTGTGAGAAAAAGAGAACCATGACACAATGCACTCAACCAGGAATTTGGAAACGGTATGCTGTACTGTCTGTCATTTGCGCTGGAATCTCCAATATGAACATTTCAAAGTGTTTGGGTGTCAATTTGAGGACAGTGCAGAGGATTTGGAAAGAGTTAGATGGGTCTAATGGTGATTACAAAGGTACGGCAGTGTAAAAAAACTCACTTTCATCGTTCTGATAAGAAAATAACTCCCAAATTTGTTGGTGAGGGCCTCAGACTAAACACAGAGCCTACATCAAGTGCCTTGTTACACCGAAAATGAACTGAAGGCAAAGATTATGGCAGCATTCACCAAGTTTATCAAGGAGATCATCCAGAAGAGTTGCAGGAGATTCTGAAGTCGCCTGGAGGCTGTGATTGAAGCCAATGGCGATTTTATTGAATAACTTCATTCTTTAAAATTTCAAGATATTTTTTGTGTCATTTTGGTAAATATATCTTAAAATGATATATCAATGTTATTTTCATTTTTGCGTAACAATTTATTCATTGCACCAGGTACCTATCTGCTAGGGCTTCTACACAATCCCCATTGCTGGTGTCTGCTCAGGCAAATTTGTGTATGTTCCAAAGAGTGCACTTGTGGTTTATACTGCAACTATTACCTGGTTTTTAAACCATCGGTCAAAACAACTTTCAACATTGATGGCTCCCAAATAGTTCCGCTTACCCACTTTCACTCACAAGGCTTGGGTCAACCCATCGTTTGGTTTACAATCACTTTCCAAGTGTGCCGCACACAAATCCATCATGGTGAGATTCAAACTCATACATAGGTTCTGATAGCATTTACTTGGTTAAAGAAAGTAAAATTTTGATAAAAAATGATGGAAAATGTTATTTGGCTTGCTGAAAATCTAGTGCAAAGATATATTAGATTCTGTTTTTTAGAAGAATGTGCAGCACATTGTCGCAAGAAGATGGAGAGAAAAGTGAAATTTGATGAATAGAATCACATGGTTTCTCATTAAATTGCATAAGTGTTGTAGCATACCTACGGATGATAATGGGTATGTACCCATTCCCATAAATACAGCAGTAAATACTGTATGTTTGTTTGCAGCTGTCAATTGGACAGCGTTTGTAGTCCTTATTAGACTTGTTAAGGCCGTTTTTCCTGCCGCTCTAAGAAATTACCTTTTTGTTCTACAAATTCCGTTTTATTTATTTTACATTTAACGTTCTGTTTTTTTTTGTGACTGTTATTTGAAAACATTCTTTGATTCTGTTTTCACTTTTTCCTTTTCTTTTCAGTTTATTACATTACCATTTTTTTTCTTTTTATTTTCTATAGGTACCTCCAATAATTCGCTAAAAAAGCAATATAGCATAATGATAAAAGGTCCGAAACTTAATAAAAACAAAGTTTCATCATTAAAATGTTTATGTAATTATTAAGAGGAAAGAACAAAATATTTATAAATATTAAAATTTTTTTTTTCCTTCTTTCTAACATTCTTTTAAAATTCTTTCATGCAGAGTATGGGGTCAGTTATTAAGTTTTTAAGTGAAGACTATATTTACTAAGGGAAAATTAAAAGCTTAATACAAAAATAAGTATGATATCTCATAAGTGACATTATGGTTAAAAGGTTACGTGTTTCAAAGCTTGTCTCCTTCTTGGGCAAAGCCCCTTGACATGTAAAGGTCTTATCTCACTCTTAGTTATTAAATTAAAAATTAAATTGAGATAATCAAACTATCTCATTTATCAATTTAAACAATTAATAACTCAGTGAAATATTTTAATTATTAATATAATAATAATTTTGTTAGTTATTATCTCAGTTATTAAATTAAAAATGTAATAACTTAATGTAATATTAATAATTAATAAAATTAGTTATCATTATCTTAGCTATTAAATAATGAAAGAGATAGAGTTAACTCAATAATGTAAGAAATTTTTATAGTATTTTAAATTATTATAAGAAACAAAACAAAAAAAAAACCGTTATGTCACTTTTGATGCAACGTACTAAACCTGTCAACACATTCAATTATCGATGGAGACGTGAAAATAACAAGACCCCGAGGTCAAGAAATGTTTGTGTCTAGAAAAATTTATGCTATAAGTAAGTGATTTTTGTTTCAAATGTGTGCAGTTGGATGAGAACGGCGAATTCTGGAAGGAAGACACGTGTAGACAATTTCCATCCTTAAGAAGTGTGCGCTCATGCGAGATGGAGGCCGGCCGTACTCCTTGAGTCAAGGGTTTCTTCTATCGTGAATGTCAGCTTGCTCTCAAGCAACTCTTACTGGTGAAGGATGGCCTCTCCGACGTCCAGTCGTTGTCTCGTAAGGCATTATATCAGGTGTTAGTTAGGGGGAACGTTCAAGATGCTTTGATAGGTGAGCTTGGGCCTGACGAAGCGGGAGGCTCGCTGCATATGGCCTTGGGTGCCTGGGTGGAAATGTCTCAATAACTCTGAGGCATCACTCACCTGGCTGTTGATTTGAGGGGCCCTCTGGGTCACCAAAAGACTGCGGGTTTGGCTAAGTCACCAAACTGCGTTCGCTGCAGTGGAAAAGCCGAGGCTCTAGGTCACGTCTTCTTTCATTGTAGTACCGTAGCTCCGTTGTGCAAGTTTGTTGAAGACATCATGGCTTTCATGCTGCATGGAAAGTTCTTTGTCCTCGAAGCCAGTTCCGTCTGTAGCAATATAGTACCACCGTTGACTAAGACTGAGCACTATGTGTTCTTTTGCTTACTGGGGGTTATGCGAGTTGTGATATGGATGACGCGATAGAAGGAATTCTATGGGGCCGAGAAGTTTACCTCTTCCCAACTGATCGTTTTCTTTAAGCATCAGCTTAAAGTCAAGATCAGAACGGAAAAGAAGTGACTCCATCAACTGGAATTTGGTGAAAGCTGGGTGAGTTTTGCGCGTCTCAGAAGAATGAAAGGTGCTGACTTGGGGTGGCATTTTCATGCTGGTTAGGCTGTAAGAATATTGGGATTGCTGGGTTGAACAGTGGTAACCCTTCCCGTGTAAAAGTTAGAGTAGGTCGTTTTTTGCTTTAATTTCTTTTCAAGTAAACTTAGCTAGGATATGTATGCTCATTGGCCCCTTTTTTTCTGGCCCTATTTTCTTTCTTTTGTTAAATTCCCCATCCCTCCCATTGTTAGGTGGTTAGTGATATCACTTCTCTGGTTGGCGCTGGGCGTCTTTCGTTTCGAGTGTTTTTCATATTTGTTGTTGTGTTCGGATGAGTGTGTGTTTGTAGTGAGTGAATAGCTTGTATGAATGTTTTTATATTTTTCAAGTCCCGCATTGATTTCGTCACAGTTAACGGATGTTTTTGTCACAGTTAGGGCTGTGGGGGGTTTTATTACTAACACTATTTTGTTTAGTTCCTTGTACATAGTTTTGTACTCATTGTAAATATTCATTTGGATTTTTAAATTGTTATTTTATTTCTCTCCCACCACAGACAATGAATTGTATATATGGGGACCAGTTAGGATTTCATAGAGTTTCTGAGGCATTATGGTGGATGAGGTAAGAATGGTAAGTAAAAATGAGTTGTTTTGGTGAAAGGAATATTGTTTGTATGTCTGGGTCAGTGTTTGCGGCTAGCTAAGAGTTTAATGTTAAGACAGAAGATGACCATCTTTTTCCCCTCTTTGGCCTTGTGCCATATTTGTACATTTTGTACAATAAATAATCTGCAGTAGGAGATTTGTCTCCAGCTGTGCTGTATCAAATTCTCTGCCTCCGAGCAGAGAGGATTCCCAGATGAGGCTATGTCAAAGGGCAGAGTCTCATCTCGGGAAACAGCTAACCAACACCATTTTATATAGAGTCTATGGGAAATCTTTGACTGAGCCTATGGGCTCGGATACCCCACATTAAATTCGGCCTTGTGCCACATCCAACTGTGTGGGGCGATTGGTAGATATCCTGCAGTGGGAGATTCATTGTGGAATTCACTTGACTCACTTCTGCCAGTTGACTACTTCTTCTACATGCCGCTGGCAAATCTTATATTTGTTTTTGTCGTAAGTATTATCGTTCATTACCAACCATTGTGTGATTATTCTATTCAGTAACCTTCTGTAGGTTACAACAATAAGAATCAGTATTAAACTGGAAATGCACAAAATGTACACATTCTGCCATCTTTAGGTTTCTAATATTGTTATTAATATTGCTCAAAATTATTTTTATTTGTTACCGTGTGATTCTCCTTATCAATTTACATAAAAATCAGCATTAAACAGTTCAAGATGCACTAAAATTAACATCATAGCACCTCTAATGCAGATATTAGAAATGCCTAAATTGAATTTTACTTGATACCTTGTGATTCTTCACATCAAATTATGTCAGAATCACCATTAAACTGGAAATGCACAGGACACAACAAAATGACTATCATACAACTATTAGAATTGCCCAAATCGGATTTAATTGATAACATCTGATTCTACTTAACAAATGAGACATAAGTATGTCAGAATTGTACTGTAATTTCACGAGAGACACCAAAATGAACATCATCAGGTTTCTAATACATCTATTAGAATTGGCCAAATAGAATTGCATTTCTGGTTCTACTCATCAATTTCATTTGGTTCAGTTCTCCTGCTACTTACCTAGAGCTCCTTGATAAAATTCAAAGAAGAATCAGCAATATCATTGGCTCTCTTCTGACATCTCGGCTTCAGTCTCTTCCCCACTGCTACAAGGTTGTCTCTCTATAAATACTTCAGTGATAATTGTTTGGATGAACTCTTTGCTATGGTGCCTAGGCTCTTTGAATTTAGGTGCAATACTAGACTAGTGATGCGGTCTCATCAATTTATAGTTGAGTTGACTAGATGCAACCATAAATTCTATCCTAATAACTTCTTTTCTCTCATTTCACACTCGTGGAAATCTATTCCGTCTCCATGATTTCCAGCCAATTTGGTTCTTCAAAAATTTCAATGCAATGTCAATTGCTATCTACTGTCTTCCTGATTTCCTCTTCTTTTGTCCTTTCTCCTGTTTCTAACTCGAACTCTAAGGATGACATGATATCAAATAAAATTCATTTTGAGCAAAATTAATTGACAGTCGCCACAAATTTTATCTCTCAACAAAATTCAAACATATGACTGTAAATGTGGCTCACTTAAAAGAAAAAATAAGTGAAGTTTTCTATTAAGGGACCAATAACATATAGAAAACAAACACGAGATGTAAAGTTACATTTATTTTAAATATAATAAAGACAAAATGTAGGCGAAGAAGAAGGAAACAATAAACAAAGAATAGAAGAAAGGAAAGAAAATATAAAAATTGTCACAAGACTCTTATGATAAGAGTAATGTTTAATGGTTTACTTATCTGTTGAATAATCTTTTTGACAATTTTTTTATCATTATTTCTTTTTTCTTTTCTGTTTATAAATAGTTCAAAGTAGACAAATCTTCTTTTGGCTTGGTTGAGTTGTTTTCCTTTATATTTAGAAATATTTCGTTCGGTCATGTGTTGTTTATTTATTTGTTTGATTATCATCCTGAAAGCGTTTTCCTTTTCATTCATGGAGGATACAATTCATTTTGGCTTTTGAGTTCCTGATGATCACGGAATCTTCTAAATTTCTGTCCTGAAGATTGAAAGACAATTTTACATGAGAGCCAGCCTGCAGAAAATGAAATAAACATTTGAATGTTTTCTTAATGTAAATGGCTATGATTCTTCTGACAAGTTAGTGCAGGGACGCACCTGTAATGAAAACAGGACAAAAGATTCTGTCTAGTATTCTTTTATTCAATTAAGAAACCTACTACTCGTCTCCCCGACAAGCGGAAATGTATAGCTTGTATAGTTTGAATTATCAAAGAGGAGATAATCCATATTCACAACATTCTCCCCCACCAAATTTCTCACTGATAGAGAAGAAAGTCCTTTAAATGTCCAGGCTCCCTACGAGCTCGCAGTGGCCACCTCGGCAGTCCATGATTCGTGGTTGGAATACTCGAACAGGGAGGCTCTTCAGTGCAAGCCTGTCTGTGGGCTCTAAAATATCTTGCTCCGAAATGTTTCCTTCTCAGAGGAGCAGGCTGTTCCGTGTCAGTCAGTCTCTGGATGAACACGTTTTTTTGGTGCTAGTCCTTCATCTGTCAGGGATTCAGGTGTTGGCCCATCCGAAGTGTCTGATGGAGCCTCAACGGAGATTAGACGACGTGTCAGGAGCAATTTCAGTGCCATGATCTTCCGGAGGGGCTTCAGTGTCAGGGGTAGTTGGTCTGTCCTCAGGGGCTATCCATGGTCCGGGTACCTCTCCGGCCGGTGCTAGGTCCCTGAGAGACACATTAGACTCTCTACCATCTGCATGTCGTACTAGAGCGTACTGGGGGTTCGCCTCTATAAGCTCTACCTCGTTCTTGGTGTAACGTGCATGTCGTCTCAGAAACACAGTACCTGGTCGAGAGAGCCAAGATGGAAGCGAAGCTCCCGCCGAACTCCGTCGCTAAAAAGGTAGAAACCTTTCGTGTGGGGTGGCATTCGTGGCGGTACACAATAGGGATCGAATGGTGTATAATGCGACAGGAAGGAGATCTTCCCAATTATCAATTGAACATCCGTTATTTGAGGCAGCCAATTGAACGGTCTTCCAAATAATGCCGTTTAATAATATCTTTCGCATTGGCCGTTACCCTTAGGGTTGTAGGGAGTTGTCCGGCTTATAGCTACTCCTCGTTCCTGTAGAAATTGCCGAAGCTGCTCTGACATGAAAGAAGCCCCTCGGTCCGAATGTATATAGGCAGGGGCTCCAAAGATAGCGAATAGTGAGCAGAGGCATTGTATAATTGCAGCAGCCGATATGTCGGAGCAAGGGAAAGCAAAAGGAAACCGTGAATATTCGTCAACAACCGTTAATATATATTGGTTCCTTGTTTTGCTTGGTAGCGATCCTTTAAAATCAAGATTGAGTCTTTCAAACGGTTGTGTTGCTTTTATTAAAACGCCAGTTTTGGGTTTATAAAACTGAGGCTTTATCTCAGCACACGTTCGACAAGAATTTGTAATTTTTTTTTACCGTGAAATTTCGTCAACAACCGTTAATATATATTGGTTCCTTGTTTTGCTTGGTAGCGGTCCTTTAAAATCAAGATTGAGTCTTTCAAACGGTTGTGTTGCTTTTATTAAAACGCCAGTTTTGGGTTTATAAAACTGAGGCTTTATCTCAGCACACGTTCGACAAGAATTTGTAATTTTTTTTACCTCCTCCAATGAGAAAGGCAAGTTTCTACACCTCACAGCATGAACCATTCGAGTAATGCCCGGGTGACAGAGATTGTTATGTAGCGTTCAGAGTTCATCCCCGCTTGATGCCGTACAGCATGCTCTTGACAGTGTATCAGCTGTTAAGTTCTCCTTGCAAGGTCAGTAGCTGACGTCAAAGGAGAAACAAGATAGTTCAATTCTCCACCTCGCTATTTTCTCATTCTTTATTTTACTTGTAGTCTTAGAATTGAACATAAAAGCAACTGATTTCTGGTCAGTAATAAGTTTAAAGTGGCGTCCGATCAGATAGTGTCGCCATTTTCTTAATGCCTCAACTATGGCGTAGGCTTCCTTTTCAATTGCGGGGTTTCATCATTCAGCCTGTGAGAGGGTCCTTGAAAAGAAGGCTACAGGACGATCAGCTTGTTTCAAAGTAGCAGCAATAGCACAGTCTGACGCATCCGTTTCAACAACCAGAGGTATATTTTGGTTTATTGTTGTAATTGCAGATTTTGCAATATCCTTTTTCAGTCCCTCGAATGCCTCAATGGCTTGATGGGACAGAGGAAACGTCTCTACTTGTGTTAATGGATGTATCTTTTCTGAGAACGAAGCAATCCATTGTGAGTAGTGAGCAAACATGCCCATAGCACGTCAAAGGGAAGGCTGGTTGTGAGGGACAGGCATCTGGAGTAAAGGTTTCAATCGATCTGCATCCGGTGCCATAAAACCTTTGCTTATGGTATACCCCAGTAGGTTTATTTTGTCCAGTCCAAACGAGCATTTGTCGTCGTTTAAGGTTGTATTTGTCGATGGCGGACATGAACCGTCTGAGATTTTCGTCGTGTTCCTTTCTATTATGGCCACATACTGTGACGTTGTCGATGTACACAAATGTGCCTTCCAGTTTCTCATTTGTTATGATTTGGTCGACTATCCTTTGGAAGCTGGCTACGCCATTCGTAACACCAAAAGGAATCCTGCAAAATTCGCCTCGAAAGCAGTGTATAGCTTGTCTCTCGGTCTAATGGTGATCTGATGGTACGCGCTTTTCAAGTCCAGAGTGCTAAACATACGATATTTGGCTATTACGCCTATCATTTCATCTATCCTGGGTAGTGGGAAGGCGTCCAGAAGAGTAAATCTATTTATAGTTTGGGAGTAATCTATAACCATTCTCTTTTTATGGTTGTTAGAAGTGGTTATAACTACCTGAGCCCTCCAGGGTGATTTGCTAGGCTCAATTATACCCGCCTCGAGTAGTCTTTTTATCTCGGAGTCAATGAATTTTTTATTATAAGAAAAACGTCTGCTTCTCACTGCTATGGGTTTGCAGTTTTCAGTTAGGTTTTCGAAAAGTGACGAGTACTGGTTTTTTGCTGTCGCCAATCCACAAATTTTCAATGCGGACATTGAACCGCCAAACGGAATTTCAATCTGAGTGTTGCTGCAAAAAATTGTGTCCCAGTATTATTTCGCAACAAAGGTTTTTCATTATGGATAATTTAGTGGTATTATAAGAGACGTCATTAAATAGTAAGTCCACCAAACAATAACCACTTACTTGCGCAGACAATGACGCGTTTGCCATTGTTACTCTGCTGGGGGAGGGAACAAAATACAATTTGTTGGTTTTTACCAAGCTTTCTTTGATAAAATTTTCTGAGCTCCCGGTATCGAGCAGGGCATTTGTAAACCTCCCGTTAATTTTCACTTTTACAATAGTTTTAGAAAGGCAGTCGGGGGAGGCGGCTAAAGTTACAGATGTATTTTGACGAGTGGCTTTGTATAGAGTTTTAGAAGACTTGCATACCTTTGAAAAATGACCAAGTTTTCCACATTTATGACAACGAGTATTTCTGGCAGGGCATGAAACTCGTAGGTGTTTAGATAAGCCGCAGAAATAGCAGGTGTCCCTTTTTAAAGCAGCAGTAACCAATTGTTCTTGAAGCTTCGTCGGACTATCGCCAAGAGGGGGGGTAGTAGGAACAGGAACGGTGTCTGGCTGTAAATAAGAACTAGACTGCTGTATAGCACTTTCGAAGATATAGACTTGCTCGTAAGCTGTTCTAAGTGTAAGGGTCTTATTCTCAAGAAGACATTGTCTTATCTGAGTATTACATAGGCCGTTAATGAAGGCGTCCAAAATGTGTTGCTCTTGGGCCTCTAATGCCGTCATTGGTCAGAAGTTGCAATCTTTGCTCAGTGTCCGAAGGCTCTCAAGGAAATGATCCAATGTTTCGCCTGATTCTTGTCGGTGAGTCGCAAGTAGGTGTCTAGAAAATATCTCATTTTTGGGCTTTATGTATGTAGCGTTCAGTACATCGATTGCTTCTTCATAGGTAACGATATCCGAGATAATTTCATTGACTGTGTGAGGTAGTTGGTTAGGAGCACACGCTTATTGATAGGACGTCCCGATCTTTCTGAATGTAGAACCTCAACGAAATTTGTAAATGTCTCCCGCCAATGTTTCCAGCACTTGTCGGCTGAATATCTTTCTGGATCTGTGGTAAATCGCTCCGGTCGCATAAATTGTTCCATTCTTAATTGAATAAATTGTAATGAAAACAGGACAAGAGATTCTGTCTAGTATTCTTTTATTCAATTAAGAAACCTACTACTCGTCTACCCGACAAGCGGAAATGTATAGCATGTATAGTTTGAATTATCAAAGAGGAGATAATCCATATTCACAACAGCACCTAACGTTGAACGCTTTGCATGAAATCAAATCCAACTGTTGAATGCTACATATGAAATGAAATTGAACTGTTGAACTAATTCAAAAGCAGTCAGTGGTGTTTAGTTGTGACCTAATGCTGTGATCACTTGATGCTTATGAGTTCTTAATATCCACTTTTGAAACAATAAAAAGAAAGAATGAAAGATAAATTATTAAATTTTAGGGTGGGAATTTATGTTTAATATCAATACTTGAAATTGTTGCGGAATTTATACTAAGATGTGTCAGAAGGGGAAATTGAGTGAAGGCCTAAAATGTGCATGTACATTATGCATTTATCCACAACAAATAAATTAAACAAACATATGAAGACAATACAACTTGAAGAAATCAAGGAAAAAACAATGTACTTATAGATTTCAACAATAACATGATAGGTTGCTTGTTAAACGTGGCAAGTGAGATTAGAGTGTCCATGCAGAGATTTGGTGAATGAATGTTGATGGTTTAAGATTGTGAAATTAAAACAGTTTGATTTCTTCAAGGTAAAACGTCAATTGTGTGAGTTCAAATAATAGTGTGTATGTGTGTGACAGTTGTAAGTTATTCAAGATATGCAGAGTTGTGTGCCTTTGACTGATAATATCAAGAAAAAAATTAAAAGTCAGAAAATGGCAGGATTTGGTGTATTTTGTGCCTTTCTATTTTAATGCAATTTAATAAGTAGAGTAACTTAAAATTAAATTTTAGTAATATTAATAACAATATTAGGAGCCTGATAATGGCAGATTTGTTGTATTTTGTGCATTTTGACTTCAATGATGTCAACAAAAGTAAAATTTCAAGCAATATTGGTAAAAGCATTAGAAGTAGAATAATGTCAGATTTTATGTATTTTAAGCCTGATAATGGTAGATCTGATGCATTTTTTCCATATCCACATTAAACCTGATTCTCACATAATTTAATGAGTAGGATCGCAGTGTATCATTTACGATTAATTTTCATTAATAGTGATAACATTATTAAAAGACTGATAATGAGAGATTTTGAGCATCTTGCACCTTTGCAGATTAATACTGATTCTTATGTAATTTGAAGTGTGGAATCACATGGATTCATTTAAAATTAATGTTTAGTAATAAAGAATACTAGAAGCCTGAAAATAATTTGGTACATTTTGTAACCTTCCCAGTTTAATGCTGATTTGTAGGCAATTTGATGAGTAGAATCACAAGGTGTCAATTAAAATTATTTTTGAACAACAGTAATAACAATATTAGAAGCATAATAATGGCAGACTTTGTGCATTTTGAGCATTTTCATCATAATGTTGAATGTCATGTAATTTGACGAGCAGAATCACATTGTAGCAATTAAAATTAATTTTGAATAATATTAATAATAATATGAGAAAAAATATGGTAGATTTGGGGGCATTTTGTTCATTTCAAATATTGTATATTCTTATAAAATTTGAGGAGCAGATTCATAAGAATTGAATTAAAAATAAATTTTGAGCAATATTAATAATATTAGAAATCTGGTGGATTTAGAGTATTTTCAGGGAAATGCAGATTTTTATGTAATTTGATGATTAAAATGGTTTTAATTAAAATCAATCTTGAGCAATATTAATAGCAAGAATCAGAGCCTAAAGATGGCAGTATGTGTGCATTTTGGGTATTTCCAGTTTAATGCTGATTCTTATGAAATTTGATGTGTAGAATCACATGGTGTCAATTGAAATTAATTTTGGCAGATTTGATCCATTTTGTGCATTTCCATTTTATTATTTTATTTATGGAGAATATTCAGAAATTATTTGTGCCTCATTTTGATTTTGAATATTGTTAATTAATATTGCTAAATATAGTGATATTTTTAGGTTTCTAATATTGTTATATTGCTGAAAATAAAATTTAATTGACACCATGTGATTCTACTCATCAGCAATAAACTGGAAATGTAAAAAAAGCACACTATAAAGTTTTTATTTAATGTTGGAAGTAAAAATAAAAATATCAGATTTGGGTGCTTTTAATTACACCTCAAGGATTCTTTCAGATAGATATTCTTACTGTATTGTATTATTTTGAATAGCAATGATTTTAATAACATACCATTTGCTTATGCCTTTTGTATGCATGTATGTTTCATGTATATTATTTCTGGCATACTTTTATATTGTAAATCCATATATGCAATATACTATGTATTTGTTAGAAACAATGCAGATAAGAACATAAGACCTATTAAATTCTTCAGATCAAATTGCACCATTTATTTTAAAAAATCCTTTTTATTTATTTGCATCTTAATCATATCTTATATTCACATCTTCTATCCAATTTTTTGCCAGTAGTTATTGAAGAGAGCTTTTCATAGTATCATTGTTATGATTATCATAACTGCTCTTGGTTATTTTACTTGAGTAAATAGTTCTCAAATTTTTTAACTAATTGAAAAATTTGTAAATGCTGTACCAACTATGTGATTTCTGTGTGTGTCTGTGTATATATATATATATATATATATATATATATATATATATATATATATAGATGCATGTTTCATTAAATAATATAGACAAGTTTTGTCTATTTATTTTATACAAATTCCTTTCATATCATCTGATAATCTTAATAACATTATCATTGGAAGACGAAAGAAAATCACCATATTGATACATGTTTTTTAATCCTATCTAAGCTTTCGGCTTACATATGCCATCATCAAAGATGACAATTACATCACAATATATTAACCAATACACGGACAAAACAATAATGATGGTCTGTTTTTGTTTGCATGGAAGATTTCCAAGCAACGACAAATTCGTGCATACAAGACGCTGGAAGCGAAAATTGTACCACAACTCATGACATCACACATGATCACGCGAGAGTGAAAATATCAAGTGTTAAGTATGGGAAGCCATTGGTATAAACCAATGGCTTCTGTTATCAATCATAGGCATTTGAGTACATTTGTAGAGTTTTCATTCTTTATTCTGTTCAGGTTAAGTTTCAACTGTTTTATGTAATATAGCTTCAAGAATTTTTAGTTTCTTAACACACTTAACCATACTTCACACTTCTTGTTTTCACTCTTGCATGATCATGTGTGATGTCATGAGTCAAAAGATTTTTGATTATTAAATTAAATTTTAAAATTTTTTTAGAACCTTCAAAATTGTCTTTTTTTTTTGCTGTATCTTAAATTAGCATGAGAAATTTGGGCATTTTTTGGTGATGAAAATCACATTGATTTGGAAATTCTTGCAAAAATCAGATAATTGTAGGATTTTAATGAACTTTTCATGAAATAAATTTTCGAAATGGTGTCAAGACACCAAACATCTTTTTTTCACTAATTCGAGGATGCTGAATTTGAAAATGACCTTTCTCTTGGCTAGCTACCATTTTTGCTGTACAAAAATGCCTCATTTTTAGAAAAAGAACATTTTTTTCATTTGTTTTCTGTATAAATGATATTGAGTGATGGCAATATTTCTCAAAATAAAATTGTAGAAAGCTCTTAATTCGTATTTAAACCAACAAATATTGGTTTGTTTAGAAATACTAGTTTGCAATAACAGTCAGACCCTAAGTCTTTAAAAATAATATGACTAAATATACCAAGAACAACAAGTGTTTTCATCAAATAATTTAATAAACTAACAACAGAAATAAAACCTTTGTGAACATAACAACATAAGAACTATGGTAAAAATTTTCTCTTTCTTGATTGTCTGTCATGTTCAATGTTATTCAAGTCCCTTTTGATTCTCCAGCAGTATCATGTACAATGGAATAGGTGTATTCAATTGGGGGATGTCTTTAGTTGGAGTTTCTTTCCAACTGTGAAAACAAAATGCTCTCAATGTGCTTGGTTTCCTTCCATAGTGATGGAACAAATTTAGGAATATCAATCAGAAGATTTTAGGGTTTCATTTTTTTTGATGTCATCTTAATTATCAGGTTTACTAAAGTCTATTACTGATAAAGTTTATCAGTTAATTTGAATTTTGGTGATAAATTAGAAAACTTTGGTAAATCTATTTTAAAATATTTTACTCAAAAACACTTCTTTCTTATAAAAATAGTTTATTTCAGGTGGCTGACATAAATTGGTCAGCCTACCTGAAAACTGATGCGTTTCTATGACCATTATTAACTAAATTTTGTGATCAGCCAAGATCATAAATTGATCTCTTTCCAAATATGAGCAATTTCAGTACAGCAAAAACAGAAGTTAACCATTAAAAGCTAAGGCCATTTTCAGAATCAGCACCATCAAATTAGCTAAAAAATGTGTTTTATTTCTTGGCATCAAAAATCATGTTGACCAATGATTTTTGGTAAAAACAAATTTTTTTTACATTTGTTACTGCCACTTATTTAATTTTATGAAATTTTGAGAAATTCATTTTAATGTTTATATTAGTTATAAGCATAAGTCTTTGGAATTTAAATCCTTATTTTTTTTTGTCAAGCAGAACCCCCAGTTACAGAAAATGTGCTCTGAATCGAAATAAAAAATGCAATAAAACTGACATTATTTAATTATAAATGCTTTTAATTGCTTTTATGGTCACTATTGTGATAAGAAATTTTTTTTTTCACTGTACAGAATTTTAAAAAATTTTCTTTATTTTCTAATTTTAATTAGAATAATTTATAAAGTTTTAGCTCATAAAATTCTGCATTTTGTAGTGGTTAAGTGATATTGTTAAGTTAAACTATATTTACTAATCATAAATAGAAAAGCTTACTACACTTCATCCCTCTGTTGACCCAATATTTTAAGAAGAATTAAAATTCTTTTGTATTTGCTGATGCAGCAGATGCAAGTAGAATGTCTTTGTTCAGGTGAGGTGTAGCAATTTTGAATGTGGGTAGAGTTGGTAAGGCATGGAGTTGATGCATTGGTGGGTCAGTTGACTGAGGTTATGCTAGTGAGGATAAGAGAGGCCTGAAGTGGATTAATGAATCGTGATCATGCATAATTCTGGTTGGATGGGAAATCAAAGGAAAACAGCAATAACCATCCTGTGAGGAGGTGTGAAAAGATAGCAGAATTGTTGATATACAGTTCTTTAGTTGACATTGGTCAGGGAAGCGATTTGGTGTAAGGGTGTTGTTAGTAAAACCAGGAGTTAATAGATATGTTGGGTCATAGTGAAGATGTTGAGACGGGCCTGGAGTGGATTAGTCAAAGCACAAATCTAACTTTGTTGATACAGAGGGTCTGAGCAGAATGACTGTATGTGAGTATGGTGTGGATATTTGGAGGAGAGTGGATCTCAAACAGATATGTGTGTCAAATCAGTTCAATAGAATCACCATGTTGGTGTTGAGAGTAGCCAGTTTGTTGATCATGTTTTGTATCATTCATAAGCAGCATTCTTATGAATAAAATGTACAGGCTCCTAATCTCATCATTTGTTTATATTATTTCTCTGGCAGCAACTTTATTGGTTTATTTTATGTCTTGTATTTTTGATGGGATTTGTTTTGTGGGCCAGATATCATGCTCAGAGCCCCTGCACAAAAATGACCTTTTTAAGTTTTGCTTTCTTAATGCTCACATCTGGATGACATGCACAGTGAATCTGAAAGAAATGTAATTTGCAGCAGAGTATAATACATGTTAGCTGTTCAGCATTTTTATTCTAAAACCCAATGCTATGCTAAATAAAGGAGACAACTACACAAATACAAAATAATGTTAAATAACTCAACATTAACATTGTAAATCTCTTCTGAAATTATTGGGCACAAATATTGTGGGGAAAATAGAAATGGCTTACCTCCCAAACGCCCTCGCGTCTGTCTGGCCTGTGGGTTGAGAAAAGAAAGAAAGGGTCCAAGATGGCATCCGTGACTTTTTAATAGTCACGGTCTCGTGCAGTCATGCAAAGTCACGTTAAACACATGCTAATGAGGTGTGTCTGGGCTCCATAAAAGCAGGTTGCTTAGAGAAATTGGCAGAATGGCATTACACCCGTGTTCAGTGTACATTGCTTTGCGTTGCATCGTGTCAGACATTTTCTGACGGAAAGAGTTGCGTCCCTTACACTCTTGAATTTGACTCCTTTGCTACAAGCTATTTCGGCCATTATTACAACATGGACAGATTCGACTTGAAGTTGATACCAGAGTTCAACGGCTTCCCCGCTGGCCCGTCTGTGGTCAAGTGGTGGGAAAAGGCCGAGCGGGTCTGTTGGCTGTGTAAAGTTAAAGATCCCACACTGGTCATCCCTCTGAGGCTCACCAAAGGAGCTTACGCTGTGTATCAGCAGCTCAGGGGTGGCGCAGACTTGGAGGAAATTAAGCAAGCTCTATACACGGCATTCGGTGCGGACCCCTTTGTCGCCTGGAGGCAGTTCACTGAATGGCGGCTTGGGCCAGATGAAACGGTAGATGTCTTTCTGACCAATTTGAGGAAGCTGGCCACACTGTTTGGTGGAGCAAGCGACCAAATCCTAGGATGTGCCTTTCTGGCAGGACTCCCAGACAATGCCAGTCGATTGCTACGAGCATCGTCAAGGCTCAATGAGCTGGGGCTAGACGAGTTACTGGCCAGAGCCCGGAATATTCTGAAGGACGACGCGGAGCTGGTCTCAGCAGATATGGAAGCAACCGCACCGCCAACTGAGGACACAAGGTGCTATAAATGTGGCGGACTGAACCACTCTCCAAAGACTGCCGAAGCCGAAGCGGTGCGAAGGATACACATAACCGAGGAATACGGAGACGTATGCGTTGCTACATGTGCGACAAGCTGGGCCACGTAGCAAGAAGCTGTCCGGGAAACGGGCAATGGGAGTAAGCTACAGCGCCAGTCTTCTCCCCAGATGGTCGCTGAACAAGGCGCTACCCGCAGTGAGCATGCGGATCAATGGGCGTGAGCGCTTCACGCTTGTAGACACCAGGTGCACCCAGACCCTTGTGCGCAAGGCATGTTGTGACACGTGGGATGAGAAAAAGATTTCAGTTCTGACTCTCGCTAGCCTCTTGTGGATTGGGCATCATTCGTGCAAGCATTGGCAATGGGCCTGCAGTAGCCGTACAAGCTCTGGTCATGGATGGAGAGCTGCTCGGCTATGATCTGCTCCTGGGAATGGACGTCATCAAAAAATTTGGTGGCGTCCATGTTGACGAAGAGGGTTCTGCGCATTTCACTGAAACTGGTGTTGCTCTAGGTGCAGCAATGGAGCTGGAACGGCCTGACTTTCGTGCAGAGTTCGACCAGCGCACAAAGTCCTGGACGGTATCCTGGAAATGGTTGGATGATCAACCACCAGAGAAGCTGTACAACAGTGTGCCAGAGTATAAAATCTCTCCGCAAGCTCGTGCGGAATATGACAAGGAGTTGTGAGCCTGGATTAATAACGGATGGTTGGTTCCTTATCTAGAGAAGGAATTGGGGCACCTGAAGGGCCTGATCCCGCTAATGGCAGTTCTCCAGCAGAACAAACAAAAGGTGAAGCCGATGCTCGACTATCGGGAACTGAATGAGCACGTGGACCCTTTTACAGCCCGCGCAGACGTGTGTACTGAGAAGCTAAGGGAATGGTGACGGGGGGGATCTGGATCTTTGCAAGGCATACCCTCAAGTGCGTGTGCACCAGTGTGGCCCTATCAAACTGTGCTTATCAAGGGGCAAAGGTATTGCCTGACCCACATGGGGTTTGGACTCAATGTGGCACCATCAATTATGCAGATGATTGTTGACGCCATTCTGACGAAGGATGAGTGCATACAGTGGGTAACATCTGCATATATTGATGACGTGAACGAGGGAGGCATATCTGCGGCGCGCGTGATGGAGCATCTCTACAACTTTGGCCTCCTCAGTAAGGAACCAGAAAGGCTACAGGATGGTGCACGGGTGCTTGGTTTGCAGGTCTGGAGAGAGGATGACGTTCTGTATTGGAAATGGGGAAACGAAGTCCCAGACATGCCCACCGTTGTCATGTGGCAAAGCATTTTTTCCTTATGCGGCAAGTTAGTTGGGCACCTTCCTGTAGGTGGCTGGCTGCGTGTTGCGGTTGTGTTCATCAAGCAGAGAGCATCTGATGTCACCACTGGATGGGATGACGAAGTTCATGACGCCCCTCTCAACACCATGATGAGGGAGGTCCTCGCTAGAGTACGCAAGGAAGTGTTCGGTGTACATTGCTTTGCGTTGCATCGTGTCAGACATTTTCCGACAGAAAGAGTTGCGTCCCTTACACTCTTGAATTTGACTCCTTTGCTACAAATATTAAAACAGTTATTGAGGCAAAATATCTTTCAGTATCTCAGGGGGAGCCCCTGCCTTTGTAAGCCAGTCTGTGATTTACTTGCAACCCCCAATCCATTCAATTTGGATTTCATCTTAGATCTCTTTAACTCTTGCCGCATCAACCCTCAGAAGATGATCACTAACAAGGTTTGTTGAATTCATTGTCTCTACCTGAGAGATGCTTTGTTAGCTTTGCAAAGCACTACAGTTGAAATATTTCCTGTAACGTAGCCATTATTAAAACCCTAACATCAGCTGGTACACTAATAACAACCAATCTTCAATTTTGAGCATTTTTCCAATTTTAGAAAAAATATAAAACCTCTGCTGGGTCTCATATTTGCTAATGACTTATTGGCCTCAAAATGCATTTTCACTTTAGGCTATTTTGCAATAGTACTCATTTTACAGATATCAAACTATATATGTGATACGTGTCTTGGTAGATAGATACCCACATCATTTGACTAGCAAATCTTTTTCCGTCTTTTCATCTATACTTAGCTCATCATTTTTTCTCCTTTTTTTTTATTTTAATTATATTGGTGATGCAGATGATTTGATCTAGAGTAATTCTATTTTTGGACTACTTAACAGTCAATCCCAAACATTTGAATGTTCTATTGTCCTGAGTACCTACTTTGAACATCCTTTTTAATTCTAAAATCACATCTTTCTTAAAATATTAATTTCCATAGAATATAAAATCATTCACAATGAATTACGAGAATACTGATCCAAGGTGGAAATTGGTTGGAGTAGAGAAACAAATTAGACACTGGTTTGAAGAAATGACCAAAGGTTTATTTTCATTTAGAAGATATGAAAATGTCTCTGGTAAGCAGTATACTGTGACATTCCAATGTGTGGTCTATGAGGTGTGGAGTGACCATGTACTTAACCAGGTTGACTGCTTGGTAGCTATCAATTTGGGCTTGTCATGTGCCATAGTGTAGTCCATTCTCTTTTTGTGTTCACAGGAGGTCATTTTCAAAGCATAATGGTCAGAATAGCAATTAGCCATGCTCCAGGTAGCCTCTATAGTTAGTGTGCATGTGTGAAATCTCTCTTCTCTGTGCCCTGTTCAGCTCCTCTTATAGCCTATACAAGAGAAATGTATTGACATAGTTATAAGCATCTGTGACAAGCAAGAGTTGTGTTGATAATGGCTAGCACTCTGGTATATATGTGTTTGTTTTAAAATTTGTTTTGAGTGTAGTGTGATGTGTGTGTGTGTAACTTAACTAGACAAAAATTGGTGTGCAGTTATGTTTTTTAATAATTGCATAAATTTGGCTTTAATTAGTTATCTCTAAGTGTATGTAAATTATGATATCTCTTTCCCCAGCATATTACCCTACAAAAATGCTGATGTGAAATCAATTGTCTCAACTTGCAAACTCATAACAAATGTTGCTAACATCACCAGAGACATAGCTTTTTGGCTGCAGGTTGGAGAATCTGCTTAAAAAATATAAAAATCTTTCACCTTCATGCACACAAAAGAATTGGATCAAAAGGACGGTTTTTTTTTTTGGTGGGGGTTGTTGACATTGTTATTATTTTAACTACTTTCACTCCATTGGTAATGTTTGTTGTTATAAAAAGCAATGATTTGAATTTTAATAAAATCCAAGCATATGAAAGTGAATTAATGCATTTTTTGTTCTTTGAGAACTTAAAGCTAAAATATTAAACACTATTTATTCATAAAGTTGTTTATTTACAAGAATAATTTTAGATTTACAACATTCTAAAAATGCTAACCAGCTAATACATTGTTTATTATTTATTAATTTAAAAAGAAATATTTTTATTCACAAATTTATTAAATATGTGATCAAGAATAAACAGATAATGAGTAACTGTTATTCTAAATTTTGACAAAAAAAACATTTGCAAAGCATTTCTTTTGTCCAACAATTTATTTATATGTTTATAAAATTATAAGTAAATATTGCCAAGGGAGTGAAGGTAATAGAGAATAAAAAAATGTCCTTTTGTAAGCACAAAAGTTAAAGCTTGCCAAATCTTCTGCATAACATGGGCAACAAGGCAGGTATATGTTATTTTCTGATTCTTTCTTTTTTAGTTATCACCCACATTTCTAACCAGTGAAAGGCATAGATTCATATACTTTACAATTTTTCATATTTTGCAGGATTATGGCCCAGTGGATTAAATAGTTGGTTCGTGAATTTTGTGACATAGTAATGTTATAGACAGGCGTATGGTTGCAAGAAAGAAATACGACAACAGCAGAAATAGATCTAGGTGATTTATTTCAATAGGAATGTGTGGTTTTGGGG